>OY804595.1:31406703-31829092 GCA_963680895.1 Fragum sueziense | reverse complement strand
GTCGGTGTTGTTATAAAATCTTGTAACTACGGCTTTATCGAAGCCGTAGTTACGAAATTTTATAACAACACCGACGGAATACTATGATCGCGAAAAAACGTCCCATGCTTTGGCCGAGTTCACCACCAGTAGCATAGTGCTTTTATAGATTGCAAAATTATAAACATAAATGCAGCAAAAACTATTGTTTCTTAAAGTTTGAGCCTGGCATTTGACCCAATCCAGGCGAAGGCAATCAATCTGTTTGTTCCTTATGGTGCATTTATTTTATAATTTGAATTTATAATATACATTATGTGTAACTTGGTTGGGCTAATATTAATAAGTTCACATCTTCTAAACAACAATTTGATTGATAGTCCGGCAGCCAGGGGCTTGAACGTGGAACCGCGGTATATAGAAAATGTTTTTGCTGATTTTAGTAGAGGGGACCTCCAAGAAGAAGAATCCGTTTGGTGGCGCATCGCCACCATTGAGCATTTCGAAAAATTCAAGATGGCGTCCAAGATGGCCGCCGAAATTACTAAATATTCGGAAATGACACAAACTCGGTAGGAATAGATGCTTTGATGATCTTTAAGTCGTATTTTCATCAGAATCAGGTGAATTATGTGTAAAAATAATATGTAAATTGAAAAAAATGTGAAACAAGAGGCCCAAGAGGGCCTGTATCGCTCCACTGGCTCAGTATTTCAATCAATGAGACGGTTCAAGTATAGATTTTCATAAGGAAATTTGACAGGAAAGCTGATTCCAGAATAGACTTTACCTTGAGAAACCTTATTTCTCAGTGGTAATAAGTATTGTTTGTAAATAGGAAAAGTTATATATCGCTGCTTTTCTGCCAAAAACATGTATCTGCAGCTTAAAACAAGCTGCAGATACAAGGTTTTTGCAGAAAAGCGACAATATGTATATCCCTGTATTTCAACCAAACCTTGTAACCGCAGCTTAACCCTTTTCCAAACTGAAACAAGACCTGGGCTGCGTTCAGTAGACAAAACGTTTTGTCTTACTGGACGCAGGGCTGGTTTTGATGTCCCCGATAGAATAGGCTTGAGAAAACATTTAGGCAATAGAAGAAAATGCTGATAATCAGCACTTTCTCCTTTTGCCTCAATATTTTCTGTGTATTATTGTACTCAGATCCAACCTGCCATATCTTTTTCAGTGAAACTTAGTTAAAGATGAAATTCCAATATATTTTTTGACCCATTACCAAAATGGCAAAATTTGGGGCTTTTCCAAATTCAAAGATATTGCAGACGACAATTTCAAGTGAATGAAATTTAAAATATTTTGGTGTTTTGGCATAGAAAACATTGTGGGAAATGAAGAAATTGCTTGTCACATGCAATTTCTTCATTTTCCGCACTGTTTTTCAAAGCTGTTATCTTTTAGGGAGTCAATGTGTAGTAATGGGTTAAGTCCCGCAACAGATAGATGCTGGACGATGGACGATCATTAAAGCTCATATAATAGCACCTTGTGCTCAGGAGAGCTGAAAACAGGTGTAAATGATACTAATGATGCCAAGGCTTTAGTTTTATGGAAATAAGGCAGAATTTGGCTGGAAATTCTGTATCGTAGGGTTTTCCATCTTAGATTTCCACACAACACAAAATTATCATGGATATGATCTTTTTCATCTCTCTCTTTAAATTGCCGTAAAATGCACAATTTTGATTTATATGACCTTGCCAGATAGTTTTCACTGGTGGTGAACTCGGCCAAAGCGTTGGACATTTTTTCGCGATCATAGTATTTCGTCTGTGTTGTTTTAAATATTGTAACTACGGCTTGGATTAAGCTGTAGTTACGAGATTTTATAACAACACAGACGGTTTGTCTATACAAATTGCTACATCCGGTCTATTTTTAGAACAAATTCATTGTTATTAGAAAAACTATCCAATCAGATCTTTAAACTCACATTTAACTGAAATATCTGTACCTTGTGGTAGCGAAAAATGTCCCTTGCTTTGGCCGAGTTCACCACCAGTGGTTTTTATGTTTAACTTGATTTGGTAGTATAAATAAAACTCAAACACAAGTGTTTCTGTAAATAATGAAGTTTTATTAAAGAATGTTTAAGTAATTGAAATTGTTGTTTACAATAGCATACAATCAATACATATTTTCATTACATAAAAGTTGTTAAATAAACAACTTGCAGAATTCATATTATGCATGTACATGTATTACTTAAAATTTTCAATTAACCCTTTCCCAAATGGCATTGTTTTAGACTTCCAATTTGAAAGCTGCACCAGAAGACAAAATGGAAGGTGATGAAAACAGGTTTTGCACAATATAGCAAAATAAAAATAAATGAATAAATTTATGAAAAAAATGAAGCAAAAGAAGAAAATGCTGATTATCAGCACTCAATGTTTACAGAAGCCTCTTAAATTAGGGACGTCATGAACAAGCTCTTATTTGGGAAAGCGTTAAGTTTCATTACAGCTTATTCATGTTTTTGACAAAAGTAAAATGTTAATTCATCTCAACATTATCTGTTATTCAAACCTTTGTATAACATCTAAATTCAAAAAGCATATTGCTACTATCTGCTGATATTAACCCAGGACAACTTAATTTTTGTCAACAATGTTCTCTATAACTAGGCTGGGGCTCTGAAATGACTTGCCAAAGGCCATACCCACATGGATGGCAGCTTGAATGTAATCCAATCACATCACCCGCAACTTCTCACAAGAAATGAGTTTGGCATTCAAGCTACCATGTCAAGCAGGACCCCATTGTTTAAAATAGAATATGATCATATTTCATGTGTTTTGATCATCATTCTACCCTTTACAGACCGACAAGCCTTTCTGGATTGTCTTGATCTGTTATGAGTGACATCTTCACTATAAATGTACATATATGAGTTTTAGACCTGTAAGCTTTTATTCCAATGATAAAACAAAGTTTTGCAGATTGTACAGCTATATATTAAAATGCCTTTCCATCTATTATATGAAAGAATTGTTCTATGCCATACAAAAACATACTTAAGTGATTATTTCTAAACTATTATAATTAAATTTAAATACATACACATTTACAATGATGTTGCATTAATCCCTTTATATGAATATTTGACTGTCATAATGATATCAGTCCTCTTGTTATTTGAGTAACATATAATAAATAGTTTGTTTTTCTCTCTTTCCCTTGCTATCATCTGTCATGACTTTCATATGATTTATATATAAATGTGGTTATTGTGATATTCTTTGTGCAAAGCACCATTTCCACTTCTAACAAAGTCTATTTGTTAATCTATGACATTGCTATATATATTCATTAAGTATCTTTGAAATATATTCTCCTTTTGGATCAGTACTAGTCTTTGTTTTGATTTTCTAATCATTTCAGAGATTTATTCTAAAACTCGCATAAAACACTAAACTAATATTTTGAATCAAACAATGAATGGTACATGAACTTTTTCAGTAGATCAGCAGTTTTAACAAAAGTAAGACAGTGCTTTACTGAGCTTAGAACAAGTATAATCAAAATAGGAACAAGAGCTCCGCAGAGTGGCGCATATACACCCGAGAGGGGCTTGTTTGTAAAATTTGCCATTTTTTCAATTCAAGGGCAGATAATTCAAAAACGAAACAGGTTATCTGAATTCCGTAAGCGATGTGCACAAATAGACACAATGGAGAATCATTGTGGCAAGTTTGATTAAATTCCAATCAAAACTGTAGGAGAAGTTGCGCACACAAGAAATTGCTAACGGACAGACTGACGGACAGACAGACGACCGGGGCCATAACAATATGAACCTTCAGGCGTATAAAAATATAAATATTTGCTCTATTTGTCACAATAATCTTACCATTGTGCATAATTTTTCACCCTACAGGTCATTAATTTTTTGATGAGTTTTCTTCTCAATACTGAGGTTGATGTGAAATACAAAATTTGTGTAAGTTAGTGTGAACACATTTCGAAATTTAAAGAACATACTGCAATAAATATATATGAGATGTTAATCTACAAATCTCATTTAACTTGTTTTTATACGTGATGAACCATTTGCTAAGCTCTGCACTGCCTTCAGAAAAATTATGCAGAATGGAATAGTAATGTGAGTAAAAAGGTACAGTTGAATTAATGTAAAGTAGCAAGTTCATGTGTAACAGAAAGTAACAAATAGGAATCAATTCTATTAATTAAACAGTGACATAATTTCCGACAAACAATAGTATTTCCTCAGTGTAAATCTAAAAAATTTAACTTAGTCCAAATTCAAAAATGTTGCAGATGACAATTTAAAATGAATGAATCTTACATGTTTGGTCATCTTATGTAGAAAACATTGTGGGAAATGAAGAATTTGGTTTTCACAAGCAATTTCTTCATTTTCCACATGGTTTTCCATGGACATTATCTTCTGGGGAGTCAAAAGGAATCACTGTATGGTAATGGGTTAAAGGTGTAAAATGATCAGTCAACATGTGACTGCAGGCTGATCGTTATGTTAATCTTCTGCCACACAGTTCAGCATATGACAAGGCTTACAGTAGAAATTTCTCTCTTTCTTATTAGATGCTGAAATATGTGTTGAACATGAAGGAAAAAAAATAAGAAAAGAATGTTATATCGCTTGATCATAATTATGTGACCCGCCAAGCTTAACAGTACCTTATGGAAAGTGTGAAAAATATCAAACCTAGCCAGTCTGTGCAAACTAACTAGGATCAATTTTTTTCATTCTAAGGCAATTTCTTGGATATATATATATTTCGTTTCCTTGTTTGTTTTACATGTTCAATAAAATTCCAAATATGACATCTGGTTGATATCTGCTGAATCTCATGTATCTCAAGATTTGGTTAAATGGAAAAACCAGAAGGTCCCTTTCAGTGTGACAGGTCACATATCTTTGTGTCCACCTTTCTGCACCTATAGTGGCCACCCATACCTATATGAACCACCAGCTTTGTCTGCTGAAATAGCAGACAAAGCAAAAAACAATGACGGGTGAGATTTCAAACTGACCTCTTTCATTCAAAATAATATGTAAACTTGTCATTAGCTTCACACAACTCAATATTAATGATTTTTTTTTTAAACTTTATGAAAGATTGACACTGTGATTTGGCACAGCAGAATACACCATCGAATGATCAGACCAGACACATTCTATGACATCAGTGAGAATCAGTGGTATATTACTGTAAATATGATCAATTAAGGAGCCAGAATAATGGGTTGTTTTTGACACTTGTTGACTGCAGTTGAAGAAATCCTGCATAAACCTCTGGATAGTTGTATTCATATCCAATAAATCAATGTTGATATCACCTTGAATAATGAGGTGCTTCCCTTTGAAATGCTTTAAATTTTCAGTTAGAAATTTCTTCAGGTCAGTCACCGAAGATTTAGGAGAGTTGTACAATGTTGCAATGACTATTTCTTTATCTTGCACCAAGAGTTCTACAACAATCATTTCTATGTTTTTCTTTACCACAGAAAAGCTATGAGAAATATGAATGTTGTCCCGCACATAAACGATAATTCCTCTGTGAGGACGAGCATTGCTTACTTGTTTCCCATCTGCTCTAACAATTTGATATCCAGTTCTCTGCACTAAATCGATGGAATCATCTGCAGTTAACCATGTTTCTAATAAGCATAAACAATCTGCAGCTTTGACATTGGGATCTGAAAACAATTCATCCTTATGGCTTCTGTAAGACTGCATATTGTTGAAAAGGCATGTGAAATGAGTGTCACTAGTCATGTAAACTGGAGTGTAACATAGTTTCAATTTCTGTGATTCTCTTAAACGTATCATTTCTTCTTGAACTTTAGTTGACACAGAAATCTTGCTTTCATTCAAGTTTAGAATGTAAAGGCCTTTCAGGGATCTTGATCTACTTATTGCGACATAATGGGCATGGGAAAATACACGTTTTCCATCCATATCTATTACAACCTGACTCAACGTGTCTCCTTGAGATTTATGTACAGTTTTTGCTGTTGACTGGCGCAGAGGGATTTGTATTCTCACAAAAGTTTTTCTCAAATACACAAAGTTCCTCTTTGAATCAAAGATAGGTGTCCATAATGGATTAATAGCACTATGATACAAATGTCTGTACTTTGAACGCCATGATGTTCCGATTTTATCATCATTGAAAGAAACCCACACAATACTTGGTCTAGTAGTATTTTTCTGTCTGTATTCAATTTTATTTATCATACAAGAAGACCCATTTACTAATCCATCATCTACATCAAGGTTAAGACATAGGTCATAAATCATTCCAATAGCTATTCCTACCATCTGACTAAGCCCTGCAGTGTGTGTGGAATCATGTGGCAACTTTGATATTAGTTGTTGTTTAACTGTCACATTGTCATCTCCTAATACATGATCAAGAGCAGGAATGTTTACTTTTTCATTAGTATTATTAAGAAAGCTCCTGACATTGAAATTGTTCACTTTCTCATTGGTATTGAATAAATGTGTTGTATTTTGTGGATAGTCTGTACTAGCAGTATCAGTCAATCTCTTTTTTAGATTTTCAATGTCAACTTGTGTATGATTTCCTTCTCGTAATCTGTTCAAAAGTTCAGCAAATTGCTTGTCTTCCTTTTGCCTCATGATCTCATCCAATTCATGCATTACAATAAAATCCTGCCATAAGTTTGTAGCTAAAGGTCCAAAATTTGTTTTCAAATTCTCAAATATCCAACCATCCATCACTGGTTTCAACTGGAAAAGGTCTCCAATGAATATCATATGCAAGCCACCAAATGGAACATTACTGCCCTTTATTTGTTTTAATCTTTCATTTATGAGTTTAAGCATGTTATTTCCAACCATGGACACTTCATCAATCATAACAACAGACAAGTCTTTATATTTTGTTCGAAGGGTGTTTAAAGTGTCACTATTAAGTGGAGTACAATCATAACCCTGGCTTGCTGGAATGCGGAAAGCTGAATGTAATGTTACCCCATTTATATGAAAAGCAGCTTTACCTGTTGGTGCACAGAGAAGAACTCTACAGTTCTCAGGATTATCACCAGGATTAGATGTCAAGTAACGCTGCAAAGCTTCAAACAATGCACTTACAAGAACAGATTTTCCAACGCCTGCACCACCAGTTAAAAAAACTTTCAACTTTTGTTCATCACGCTTAACAGATTGGAAAACATGAATAAAAAATTCTCTCTGTTTCGTATTCAATGATTTTATCAATTGCCTGTAATCTATGTCTGACATTGTTTTCCTGCGTACACTAATATCTACAGAAGCAACACTTAAACCAACATCTCCAGCAATATCACCTTGTCTCTGATTTTCAGGTCTATCAGGATCAAAGAATATGAAACTTTCACTTTCTTTTGCACCAATATTTGAGTCATCCTGCTCAGACTGCTCTGTGCCTGGGGCAACATCATCAAAATCTTCCTCATTGTGAGCACGCTCCATTGCATCATCTAGTTCATCAGCATTCTTTTCATACTGCAAGGCTTTGTGCTCTATGAAATTTTTAATGGATCTGTACCTTGATAGGTAAGAGTCATGACCTTGTTTCAAATCAATACTTTCATCTCTCCATGAAGTAAATAGAAGCAATCTTTCTCTACAGAACTGTTCGATGTCAATTTTTTTCGAAAATCTTACATATCTTATGACTTTTCTTTGTTTCCTTTCACTTATAACAATTCCATTTTTGAGAACAATTCGACCCCCAGGAATAGAATATTGTCTATCCTCACTTGAATTATAGTCATTTGTGTCTGAGTCAAGCACCTCATCCTCGTTACAATATGTATCCATGTTTTCATTGTTTTCACCTTCATTGGTTTCTTCATTTAATGTTTCAGAAATGTTTTCACCTGAATTTCTTGCAGTGCCTTTGTCAGTGTTGTATTTGATATCAAGCTGGGACACATAGTCTGCTAAACACCAATTTTCAAGTTGTTTTGGTCTTTTAGAATATCTTTTAATGGTATTATCTGCTTCAATATCTGTAGAATTTGAAGATAATTTTTCAAGAGATTCCTTAGACTTAAGTAGGAATGTTCTCTCTTCAGGCAAAGAAGTGTTAATGAAAACAACATCCCTTGAGGCTTTTGTCAATGGCTGTTGTAAAAGTAAGTAGCAGGCTTCCTGGGCACTAACCTCAACACTATTCAAGAATTTATTTCCAATATGTCTAACCTGTTGTCGGAGATCCATATTTCCTCTTCTAGCTTCTTTACATGCCTCATTCATAAGAATACTCATTCCTCTCTGTGCTTTACTAATATATGAAACTATATATACAGCACATGCATATGGATCCAATACAAATTGTAAGTCATGGTTTGCACCCCAAGCGTTTAGAATAGGTTTCATGTATGCATTAATTCTAACCTCACTTAATTTTCTTTTCAGAAAAACCTTTGGACCACTCAATGAGCTTTGGACTGCTTTGATGTAATCATCCTTGCTTACTTTGATCTCAGTAAGGAAATCATCTACCGTAATATTTGTTTCCTTCAACTCATCCAATTTCTTTTGTATTTTGACAAATAAATCTTTGTAATTTTGCTTTTCTTTACAGTCATTTAACGGTTCCAATATAGTTGTGCTTTTCATTGGAGGAATGGGAAAACCAAATCTACAAATAGATTTCTGTTTCTTTCTACAAGACTTGGAATGTTTATGTATCTGTAGTTCTACAAGTTGTTGATCTGGATTTTTCTCACAAGATACATACTTATCTATGAAGGATGTTACTTCATCTAATGAACTTTCATGATATCTAGGAGCCTTTTCAATCCATATTAACATGTGGATGTGAGGTGAACCTCTTTGTTGGAATTCAACACGATAAAAGTAATCTATTATTTTTCCTAATGGGTCATGGGGACTTTTAAGTACAGTGTTTATGAATTCTTGTACTCGGTTGTCAAAATACCTTACACATGTAACTGGATCTTTTTGCACAAGTTTTGTTTTATCAATCCAAGTCAAGTTATCCAATTCTTCCACAGACATTGTTTTTCCATCATTTATCTGAGAGAGCATATTTAGTAGATCATGCCATCTGGTATCTGCCGACGAAAGAGATGTAAACCAAGTAGGTAATCCTAGTTGTCTAATCATTGCAAAAACATCTTTTTTACGGGCTTCAAAATATGGTGGTGAATTCCTTAAACTTCTGAAAATATAAAATCCCTCATCCAATCTCACAACACCTTTAAGATGATTTGTATCAAGCATTTGTGAGGCAGTAAATGTTTTACCTTCTGTTTTACATCTACGCAAAGCAAGATGGACTTTATCAGAAATTTGTTTCAGTTGAACTTTCTTTAACTTAAAGAAGATATTGGGAATATTTGATGCTACTCTGCGATCAATATGCCTCAGTTCTAGCTTGCATGTATCACTATAGTGAATGTGAACATGTTTTTTATCATTTGGACTTCTTCTCTGTCCACAGAAAATTGTAGGAAAAGACAAATATTCTGCATCAGGATCTTGATAAAGGCTGAGTGGTGTTTGACCCTCACCTGGAGCAAAAGTATAAGCGTTGTCTTTATTTGGGTCTGCAGCATCCAGCATAGTGTCACTATTACCAATAACCTTTTCTGTCTCGTCAACTTCACTAAAGTGATCAGAGTCATAATTCACATCATCATTACAATCTAATTCTTCACTTACGCTTTCACCTGTCATTCCAAAGAACTCTTTTACTGTATCACTACAATCTGAAGTAATTGATTGCATCCAGTCATCATCTACTTTAACACCAGATTCTTTATACAGTACACTATGGTTCACTAACCAATGAAGAGCACTTAAAACATGCAGAGGTCTAATATTTTCAGTGAAATCACATTTATTATATGAAAGTTTCTTCTTAAGTTTAACAGGTATTGTATAGTGACTATCTAATGTTCTTGGTAAACTGTGTATAACAGGCTGAATGTCTACTGGGACATTGACAACATTCCCTTTGATGGACAACTGACCTCCTCTTGGTAATTCTCTAATCTGCATAAATGGGATTCTCAAAGAAACTAATCTTTCCTCTAGCTGATGTAAATTCAGTTCCTTTGGCAGTACAGGAAATGCATTTTGATTGAAAACAGACATTGGAGGGACTTTGTTAAGTTTAATTTTTTCATAGCATGTTTTACACAGCCATTCACAATCATCAACAGAGATGTAATTTGTAGAAAATTTTTTAACTGCATCAGAAGAGCATTTAGAATTTAGTTTGTTGAATAACACAACAGAATGTTTAAACCATGTTTGGTTACAGCATGAACAAACATAAACAGGGCCTTTTGAAACATTCTTCTTAAATTTTTCAATGCAGTCGTCTAAGCTGGAACCATATCGCTTTGAACTTTTGTAGCTCTTTTCCTTAATTTTATAATCTAAATTAGACCTTAGACTCTGGCGCTTAGTCTTATTTCTTTCATTTTCTACTATCATATTGAATCTTGATGAACGTTTATTCTGTTTTTTCATCCTTTCTGAATCTTTATACAATTTACTAGAGCGGCACTTGTGCATTGATTTAAGAGTTAACATTCTTTCTTTCTTCTTTCTTTCCTCATTTTGTCTAACTTTTTGCATAGAACCCTTTGTCATTGACCTTTCTTTGACTTGCCTTTCTGGATTTTCTCTTGCTTTTTTCTTTGAAATATTTGTCATTGTCCGTTCCTTGACTTGCCTTTCAGGATTTTTTCTTGCTTTTTTCATTGAAGTATTAGTCATAGTCCGTTCCTTGACTTGCCTCTCTGAATCTTGTCTTGCCTTTTTCTTTGAAATACTAGTCATAGTCCGTTCCTTGACTTGCCTTTCTGGATTTTGTCTTGCTTTTTTCATTGAAATACTAGTCATAGTCTGTTCCTTGACTTGCCTTTCTGGATTTTTTCTTGCCTTTCTCTTTGAAATACTAGCCACTAATCTTTCCTTAGATTGTCTTTCAGGATCCTGCCTAATTTTCCTCATATAACTTTTCATATATTCATTTCTTTTTAATCTTTTACGTTCGTGTACAATTTCATAATCTGACCTAACTTCTTGTTTGCGCTTTTGTCTCTCTGCTTGATCCTTGAAATATATGTCAATCAAAGATAATTTCTCAGGTGGACAATTTGTAAATTCAATTTCATTTTTCTTGGATTCAGATTCATGGATTTTTTCTCCTATAACAAATCTAATTGGCATCATGTCAAATTGTTCATTTAGATCGATGTTCATACTTTGATACATTGCATACATGAACATTACCAAATCATCTATTGAAAGAAAAGAAGCTAATAATGATCTTCCATCATCATCTACCAATCCATCAACACCATGTGAATGAGAATCAAATAAACAATATCTACCATCCTGCCTGAAAATTGCAGAACAAACTGAACCAATGATAAATAAAAGATAAGAAGTTGTGTGAAATGCTTCCTTCAAACAACTGTGAAGTGATGACATATGAGTGTTGATAGAACTTTGAATAAATACACCAGATAAAATATTTCCTCTCACAATAGAAACATGTCTATCAAATGCAGTTACAGAACCTGGGATCTCTTCCAAATTCAAAAGCAAGCTTTGAAAGTCATTCCTCGCTTTCAGTCCAATCACTATTTCTCTATGTAATCTATCTCCTTCTATTAGAATTTCATCTAGATTTTGTGAAGATGGCAGATGTCTAAGCTCTGTGTATATCATCGAGCATAAGGCATTGGCTGTACATTGTAGATTTCGAGAGGATGGGTCAAACATTTGATTACCTTGATGAAAAGTTCCGAAAATCATTGTGTTGGATTCTGTATCTTCAGCAACAACTTCAGTAGCAACAACGGTATTACCATCAGCACTAGCATCAATAACAGTGTCAGTAAGTATATCATCAGCAGTTTTAGGTAACATATCATGAACAGTATCAAGAACAGTATCAAGAACAGTATCAAGAACAGTATCAAGAACAGTATCAAGAACAGTTTCAGAACAAATTCCAGACACAGATGGTTTTTGTGGGTGGGCAAGTCCCCCATCTGATATTCCAAAGACGCCCTCCATAGACACAGATGGCCTTACATCTGTTTCATCCAAAACAGATGAAGGTAAAGGGTGGGATAGGCCCCCATCTGATAGTTCAAAGACACCCGTTAAATCAGCTGTGGTTTTCGTGAGTACATCTCTTCTGGCTCTACTCATTCGCCAATTCTTCTTGCGAGGCATTTTCCTTCTGCAATTAGAAAATATAAACTAAAATGGCAAATTTTCCAGACATTCAAAGACAACTTTTGACATTGTCTGATGACCAGGACCCTGTTTTACAAATGAATTGAAATGTTCATAAAATCATAAGAAAAACAGGGCCCTGGACCATAAAAGCTGCTACATGTGTATGAAGTGTAAATTTGCAAGCATGTATCGTTTTGACCTTGATAAGTCACTTTAACAATGTTATTAAGGGATTCATACCAATGAATTATGAACTGTTTTAATATCAAATTTGAGCACTACATCTTAATTTCTAACTTACAAGGAAAAAACAGACAAACTAATGGACAGACCAGATTTTATATTGATCCCTTTCTGATCTTTAGGTGCAGATAGTGTAAAAATTCAAGAGAAAGTAATAAAAAGCCAGTTCTTACATTAAACGGATAAATCAATGGTAAATCCAAGTCCCTTTTTCCTCTGTATCTCTTTTCTTTAACTTCGTCACACTGTACTCTATATCTTTCAGCAATCAACACAAAGTGATCTATATTAAGGTACACAACCTTAAGTCACATAGGGTAGAACTTATGTTCACAATAATTCCAATATATACTCCAATTCACTGTCACAATGAACTCACAGCTACATAAAAATCACAAAACTGTATTTAGAATTAAATCAGTGTTGCACAAAAATCATAAAAAAATGTTCACTATTAAAGTGTTCACAATTCACTGTTCCACACAAGAATCATAAAAATGTGTATAACATTTCCAATTTTGGAAATAATAATAAAAGTTCACAAATGTTCCAAGTGATATTACGGTAAGTCTTTTTGTAATATTGATAAATTTGTCTGAAATAAATAAGAACAGTTGTTGAAATCATGATTGATAGAATAGTTGAGTGACAAAATGTAAGTTTCTTGAAAGACAAGATGTGTTTGTGAAACATGAATGCCCGAAATGGCTATTTTTCTACAATGTTAAGTTTTTTAATTAAGAGTTGATAAGGGTTACATGGAACATATAGATATCATTGAAAGGAAGTTAGATACCAAATTTCAGCTTTGTTTGTCAAACACTTTTGGAGAAAATGCAAAATGTTAAGTTTTCTGACAGACAGACAGGAGTAAAACAATAGAAATCATGTTATTTTGCTAACCTATGTAAAAGATCTGGAAGTAATTGCGATTAGCAATTCTAAATTATTCACTGTGTGTTTAGTTTTGAGATTTAAATCTAAATTTGTTCAAAACGTTATAATAATTTAAATATTGGCATGACACTGTACATTACTAAAGACTAGAAAATCAAATTCAGTTTATTGTTGAAATATCATTTCCAAAACTTAAATAAATGTGTATCTCTGTTAAATTGATAGAAAATAATTTCCACTTTCTATGAAAGTGGTAAACTATTTTTTGTGATAAACAAGGCGGTTATCCCAAAAAGAGGCCCTCTTCATAACTGGTGATAATCATGTATGCAATTCAAAGAAAGCAAATAACAACTGTCTTTGAAATACACAATCCTACATACTCAAAAGATTCCTGCAGCATGTTTTGGTCACCAGCACACTTACCTGGTATAGGTTAACGTCTGCAATAGCCCCTAAAGAACAAAGTCTATCTAAACTTTTGATTTAAATAGAATTTAACAAAGTATGGGTTACAAATTATCAATCATTCTTCATAATAATCATAAACTGTTGTTTTTTTTTCTTCATTAACACAAACACTTGTCACGGGTCAAGAGGGTCTGAAATGAGAAAAAGAGTATATCACATTTTGGCATCAAACTTAACCATTTTCCAAACTCTTCCAATTTGAAAGGTGTTGCAGACCGCAATATCAAGTGCATGGAATTTTAAATTTTTTGGTGTTTTTTTGTTCAGAAAATATTGTGGAAAATGAAAAAAATTGCTTATCACAAGCAATTTCTTCATTTTCCACAATGTTTTCAAAAGCCTTTATCTTGCAGGGTGTTGAAAGGCGTCACTGTGTGGTAATGGGTTAAACAGTGGACTCTTAATAATTATATAATCCTGTTATAAGACATTCATTGCAAATTAGCAATTTCCTGTCTGCAAAAACTTAAAATTTTGAGAACAATATACTCCCTTTTTAGCTTTTTTCTGTTAATTGCAATAATTATCTCGACAAATAGACATTGCAGTTAAAAAGAATCCACTGTTTAGTGCATTTTCTCTTTTCTCAAACGATAAAAATTCAGACTGTCAAGATTTGACAGCTACTGCAGGTGATGAATTGGGTTACAAAACTATATGGAATTTGTGAACATTACAGAACAGAAAATACTGAAGGAAAAGGAGCAAGTGCTAATAATCAGCATTTTGTTTTTTCTTTCAAAGTTTTCTGACACTAAATTCCTTCAGAGACATGAAAACATGGTCTTGTTAGGGAAAGGGTTAATGAACGTTGAATTGATTTTCATGTGACTAAAATTCAACACAAAAGTTCTAAGAAGGGTGTCTCAAATAAAAAATGGTCTTGGAGATGTTTTGAAAATTCAAAGTAAAAATAAAAAAATTGCAAAAAGTCACCTAAGGAACATTCTGGCAAAGTACACTCATAATATGTCCAGTGATTACAGAAGCGGCAATCAATGAAAAATTTTCTAATGATTTCTGATAAGCCCCATCCTGCCATGCACCCATTTTTGGACAAAAAACAGTTTTTTTCTAACATTTGACCGCTTGACCTAGTTTTCAACCCCAGTGACCCAATTTCAATCCTTCAATGATTTCATCAAAACAATCACTCTGACCTCTTTTCAGATTGACTGGGCAGAAAATATGACCTCTGAAGGGCATACAAGGTTTTTCTAAGATTTGACCTAATAAAGATTTATGTTTAATTAAAGAACTTTTTCATGGTTTGTCATATTCTGATAAGCCCTACCCTGCCGCACCCAAATTTATAGACCAATTAAAATTTTACTAACAAAGTATTATTGAATAACAAAGTATGGTCGAAAGTAACAAAGTATGGTTGATTTTAAGAATTTCTCGTGATTTCTCCCATTCTGATAAGCCACGCCCTGCAATGCCCACATTTATGGACCAATCAAAATTTCATGAACAAGTTAAGTATAGGGTCACTTAAGGTGCATTTCTACCAAGTTTAATTGAAATTGGCCCAATCGTTGATTTTTAAAGAATTTAACAATTATTTTGTGATTTTTCTAAGTCAGATAAGCCCGGCCCTGCCACACTCAAATTTATGGACTAATAAAAATTTCACGAACAAGTTAAGTAAAGACTCACCCGATGTACATTTCTGCCAATTTTGGTCAAAATTGGCCGAATGGTAGATTTTTAAAGAATTATTTTGTGATTTCTCTAAGTCTGATAAGCCCAGCCTGGCCACGCCCACATTTATGGAGCAATCAAAGTTCTTTAAACAATTTAAGTATAGGGTCACCTAAGGAACATTCCTTCAAAGTTTGGTCAAAATTGACCAACTGGTTTGAGAGGAGAAGATTTTCAAAGAATTATTTTGTGATTTCTCGAAATTTGATAAGCCCCGCCCTGCCACACCCACATTTATAGACCAATCAAAATTTCGCTGACAAGTTAAGTAAAGAGTCACCCAAGGTACATTTCTGCCAAGTTTGGTCAAAGTTGGCCAAATGGTTGATTTTTAAAGAATTATTTTGTGATTTCTCTAAGTCTGATAAGCCCCTCCCTGCCACGCCCACATTTATGGACCAATCAAAATTCTTTGAACAATCTAAGTAAAGGGTCACCCGATGTACATTTCTGCCAAGTTTGGTCAAAATTGGCCGAATGGTTGATTTTTAAAGAATTATTTTGTGATTTCTCTAAGTCTGATAAGCCCCGCCCTGCCACGCCCACATTTATGGACCAATCAAAGTTCTTTAAACAATTTTAGTATAGGGTCACCTAAGGAACATTCCTTCAAAGTTTGGTCAAAATTGACCAACTGGTTTGAGAGGAGAAGATTTTCAAAGAATTATTTTGTGATTTCTCAAAATTTGATAAGCTCCGCCCTGCCACGCCCACATTTATAGGCCAATCAAAATTTCACTGACAAGTTAAGTAAAGAGTCACCCAAGGTACATTTCTGCCAAGTTTGGTCAAAGTTGGCCAAATGGTTGATTTTTAAAGAATTATTTTGTGATTTCTCTAAGTCTGATAAGCCCCGCCCTGCCACGCCCACATTTATGGACCAATCAAAATTCTTTGAACAATTTAAGTAAAGGGTCACCCAAGGAACATTCCTGCAAAGTTTGGTCAAAATTGGCCCACTGGTTTGAGAGGAGAAGATTTTTAAAGAAAAAGTTAACGGACGCACGGACGCACGGACGCACGCACGACGGACACACCGCCATGACAATAGCTCGCTGGCCTTCGGCCAGTGGAGCTAAAAATAGAATTCGAAAAGCGTAGACCTATGTCGCAGAGTACCATGAAACATATGAACACAAATACAGATTTTTCATTCATATTTCTAACGGTAAACCATTGGCAAAGGTCTACGCTATTGAAATTGTATCTATAGAATAATTCCCTTACCAGAAAGACACGAAAATGATCACGTGCTAGACATACCAGACCCCGGTTTCTCGAAAAAAAATAAGTACGTTTTCAGACTCAAATATGAGCAGCGTAAGCAAATCACACGAAATCCACGTGAACTAAATCGAACACCCTTCAACGTTGGAGAGTATTCCATTGAAGTTGAGCATGTACTCATGAGTATGTATTAAAGGTTTTTCGAGAAACCAGGGCCAGATTTACTGGTAACTTTTCACTGAGTATATACGAGGGGCGTTCAATTAATTTTGGAATTGGGGTTCTATAAGCCATAGTTATGTAGTAATTCAATTTTAAGTTTTTTTCAATCCTTCGAAGTAATCCTCTTTGACACCCACAAACTTCTGAAGTTTTGAGATTCATTACTTTTATGCCAATTAATGGGCCTCGTTTGGAACACCCCGCAGACACTGGTAAATTGCACTGCATATGGAACATGGAGGCCTATACCGACGACCAGAGGCTTTTTTCGTCATCATGGGGAACACAAAAAAGCCACACGGGCTTAAGCCCGGCTATAAGGGTGGACGAAGACGCTGTGTAGCATGTGTCTCTTTCAGGAAGTCTTGGACAAGATGCCATCTGTGGACAGCTCCGTTGTCATGGATTATGCACATGCCTCTTTAGCCGGTCCTAGACCTGCTCTTTTCGTAATATTTCTTTACTTTCGCCGACATACATTTCTTGTATGAATGACCGGCGATAGTGGTACTATTTGAAAATAATTTGAACAATACATCCGTTACATTTGAAAATTACCGCGTACAAAACTTTTGCCGCGCTTTTAATTTTTTGGCTATTACGGACCTTGCCTTATCTTTTCGCAACGATTGCTTGCTAATGACACGCCATTGGTGCTCATAATAGAAGATTATTGTTCAATCATATGTATAAAGCTCAGAAAGCCCACATTTGTTGCATTCATTGCATTATTTCAAAATTTATTTAGCAAGGGTGGCTCTATGTCCTTTAGGCAGCAGGTGGGGGCCCAATGGGCATAACATTTCTGTGTTTAAACCCATTCGTCAAAATCGTATAACATGTCCCCGATGAAAAACCAACTTCATCTGCTATTTATTGCATATTGAACCATGCGTCTTGTTCGTTCATGTCGGAATCTACAGCAACATTTGCTTCGGTACTAGCTCAACCCGGGTTGCCTGAGAGGGGGGCATCATTCAGGCCAGTTTTACAACTTTCAATTTTTATTATCTTCCTAAAAACTGACGTATATTCAACGTTCGAATGTCCACAAATCTAATATAGTTCATTATATACATGTGATGCAGATATTTTAAAGCCTATGTGACCTATAATGTAGACCCGTACATCCTATTTCAGTTTGTTTTCCATTTTTGCGCACAGCGAAATAGCCAGTGTATATGACTGAACCAACTTAAAAGTTCAATAACTTTTGAAAGAGTCAACGAATTGGTCTCAAATTTTGACCAAGTATAGACAGTAATTTTCCCGTCAAATAGCCGCAAGCACCACTAGTTCTATAGAACCGTGACGTATGGTGAACCATTAGTACCACTTTTAATTGAACGCCCCTCGTATACCGTTATGCTGATGAGAATGGAATGGTATAGTGACAAAGGTTTTGCAGCTTGTTTTTAAACTTGATGATTTTTCTGCATAAAAATACGGTTTTATTAATTTTATGTTATTATTTTTTTCAGATGGGTGTCTTCAAAGGTAGGACAAGAAAGGGACTCATCATACAGAAAATACAGATATCCTACATATAGCCTTTCAAAATCCCATTCTGGTAAACTTTCAAAACCGTTAAAGAGCAGTACACCCTGTCTGCACAAAACTGGTGGAAGCAACCCGTCTAAACATAAGATGAAAGGAAAATTAAACAGTACAATAAAAGCAAGGACTCCGTCTAAATCATCATTATTGAAGAAAGCCAGGACTGTGTCTCCAACGAGAAGACTTTATGTGTCCATGTTGTCACCTATATCAAAGCAAATCTAATCAACCAAATAACAAACTGCTTTTGTTTTGCCTATGTAAACGCGTGGGAACTATCTCGCTAAATTACTGCTACCTCGATGGTCTGGGAACAACACGAATGAGTTTTGGGCAGGTAATCTGTTCAGGAGACCAAAATATCTGAAATTTTTGCGTCATTGTAGTCAATTTGACTACGCGTTGCATCAAAACGTGTGATAGTGGTCAGAAACTGAACATAAAGTACAATATCTGCCTCGAGATGCCTGCCGATATGTCAACACAGGGTGAGAATGCAATCCACCAGTCCTGGAATTAATGTCGTCCTGCTCGTATTTTCCACTATTTAATGGGGTTTTCGGTCTTCATGCATTGCTAAAACATGGTAGCATTGCACTGCATCGCCAGATTTTTAAGTAATGCGCTTTTTGAAAGAAAAAACAAATAAAAGCGAGAGCTCACCTTTGTCCGTTTGTCAAAATACGGAGATTTCCACTACCTCGACAGTTACCGGATGTGGCGTGGGAACAAATTTACGTTAACACATTTTCGAGGTAGCTCCCCTGATGCCCACCCGTGAGTATGGTAATATCAGAAAATGTTAGTTTTAAACTGTAAAAATTCAGAAGATTTGTTTTTTAAATATACCTACAAAAATATAAAAGAAAAAAAAATCAGTTTCAACATGGCTAGACCTAGCTATTTCTCCTTTTCCTTGTAATATTTTTCAAAACACATTAATGTATCATTTTCAAAGTAAGAGATGTGTCAAAGACATAAATGCTTCAAAACAAAAGTTCATAAAGAAAGCAAAAATGTCTATTATAAAACACCTATTTTATCTATGTCGTGAGTACTGATTATTAGTTCATTGAGAGTACCCACAACATAGTGTTTCAACAAGTTGACACCAACTTTACTGTTTCCTGGAGATCTTTGAATCACTGAAGAAAAAATCTCCACTCGCAGATATATTTGATGAAAGCATTGAGGGAAAAGGAGAAAATGCTACTCAGGATTTTCTCCTTTTCCCACCAGCCTTTCAACACATACATATTGGAAATGTCTTAATAGCTAATTACTTAGTAATGAGTAAGATTTGATACTATAAAAGCTTAAAGCTTTAGTCCAAAAGGACACCATCCATTTATCTCTCAATTCACTTCTTCCTTTTCACTCACTTTTCTCGTAGCCCCACTTGACAATCAATCGGGCAATAAAAACACGAGCAATAAAAACCCGCAAGGTCCTGTCAAATCACCATTAAGTGTCGAAATCATCCGAAATCATCCAGAAGACAAGAAAACGATCAGTCTGAATTCAAGCCGTAACAAGATGAAAATTTGCCCACATAAAATAGTCAGTCTATTGTTTTCATGTCTTTTCAATTGAAACTAACTTCACAATTAAACTGATCAGATCTACCGTTACTGCCTTACCCCTTAATCTTTTCTGAACACATGACAAAATTGAAGACAAATCAAGGGGTACTCAGATGATAGAATTAACATGGTTCAACTTTGAGAAAGCAATACATGGGAGTAAGTGAAAGTTGAAAGTAAAAAGATTAAAACTGTTTAAGAGAAAATAACATGTTATTATAAACAACTTTAAACCATGAAAATAATTATGCCTTTTTCTATTACAGGGATCTAGATTTGATAAGAAAGAAACCATTGGATGCAAAGGAGAAAGTGTAAACAGCTATACATGTATTTGCATACTCTGAATGTTGTTCCTTTTACATACAATAATTGATGGAAAAAGTTTTCTCAAAAAGATATTTCTCAAACAAGGAATGGTAGAGAAGATAAAAACAATTGTTGGACACAGAGAAGAAAATAATCAACATTTTTCCTCTTTGTACAGTACTTTTAAGCTTTTCCTTTTTTAAACAGGATCGCAAGATTACAACTAAACTTTTATCATAGACAAGATGTTCCTTTGACCTAAGACAAGTTTTGCCTGCACAAATTCTACCCTCATATATCATTTTCACATTTAACCCTTTCCCAAACAGCAAAAGTTTTGGGTGATCCACTTCAAAATTTGCCACAAATGACAAAATGGATATTATTTAACATAGAATTTGTGTAAAATATGGCACAGAAAATATTGAGACAAAAGGAGAAACTGCTGGTTATCAGCAGTTTCTTCTTTTGTTTCAAAGTTTTCCCAAGCCTTTTCTATTAGGGACATCAAAACCCGTTCTTGTTTGGGAAAGCTTTAAGAAGATGATTTTCATTCTGATGGTCTTACAATTTTTTTTTTTTAAAAAACCTCGTAACTACAGCTTCAAACAAGCTGTAATTACATGGTTACAGAAGAAAAGCGACAAAAAGATACCCTGTAGGGGATTTCTAAAGTGAGTCTCGAAGTTGAAATAATCGCCATTCAACCGAAATCTAATCAGCCAACGGAGACAATATAAAGGAATCATTTACGATTTTGACAAATCGAAACAATGGGACAGTTACATTTAGAAACGCTATCAATTTATTGAATCACGACTCGACTTCAATACCATAGACTTTGTTCAATCATTTCTTTAACAATAGTTGTAAATATTTCACCAAACTTGAAACTAACATCCCCCTGCAAAAAGGTGACTTAATGTTAATTACTGATTCTTTCTTGTCAGTGATTATTTGCATAATCTCAGATTGCAAGAAAAATGGGACTGTCCCATCTTGAAAATTGCTGCAAAAATCAAAATGGATGTAAATGAAAATGAAAGTTCTTTATATCATGATTTAAGAACTATTGAGCGAAAAGAAGAGAATGCTGGTTATCAACAATTTCTTCTTTAGCTTCAACGTTTTTGTCCAGCCTTTTATATAAGGAGGGTCAAAACCCAGGTAGGTTTCAATATATTTGCAATCTGATCTCATAAATTATCATGAATTTTTTTTATATAATCATGACCTTTAAGCCATTCCCACATAATGACACTTTTTGACGCCCACAAGTTAACCCATTACCACTAAGTGACTCTTTTTGACTCAACAAGTTTATGGCTTTGGAAAACATTGTGAAAAATGAAGAAATTGCTTGTGACCACCAATTTCTTCATTTCCCACATTGTTTTCTACCCAAAACGACCAATCTTTTTTAAATTTCATTCACTTGAAATTTTTGGCTGTAATGTCTTTGAATTTGGAACACCCTAAATTTTTGTCGTTTGGTAACAGGTTAAAGGAGTGGGAAAACAATGTGAGGAAATGAAGAAATTGCTTGTGAAAAGTATTTTATCCATTTCCCACAATGTTTTCTACCTAGAAATACCAAAACATGTAAAATTCAATTTACTTGGAAATTTTCGTCTTTGAAATTGGAAATATTTAAAATTTTGTCATTTGAAAATGGATTAAATCTTTCCCAAATAAAATGATCAGAATGAAAACTGTCATTTGGGAAAGGGCTAAAAGCCCCCCTTTCCTCTGAAAGACCAAAAATATATTCTGCATTGTTTCACTGATACAAAGAATATCGTTTTATACAAAGACACAACCCTCACCATTGGTAAGTTCAGATCGAAGCGATTATAAAATTGTTTCAATAAAAACTGTATAGAAATATAGAAAACAATCCCAAGTTAATCGAAGAATGTATTAGATGTGCCAAAACTTATTCTTTTACAACTCTTTCCCATACAGCAAAATTTTAAGGTGGTCCATTTTGAAAGCTGCTACAGATGACAAATGATTGATGATAAGGAAAGATTATTGTTTTAAAAAATAAAGCATGGAAAATATTGAGGCAAAAGGAGGAAATGCTGGGCATCAGCATCCTCTTCTTTAACCCCAATGAGTTCCCACGATTTTTTCTATTAGGTTCTTTAAAATTCAGTACGATTGTTTGGGAAAGGTATAATGTGACATTGTTTAAGTTCTTTCATTTTAATTGTATAATAAACTCTTTTTGCGATTGATAATTTTGTTTTGATTTTTCGTCTCATTCAAAACACTTTATAATCTTTTCATATTTTGGACTTCTTCAAATTGAAACGTCACCCATTACCAGACAACTCAACCCTTTCCCAAACAAGACCAGGTTTTGACGTCCCTATTGTGAGAGGCTTGGGAAAACATTGAAACAAAAGAAGAAAATGCTGATAATCAGCATTTTCTCCTTTTGCCTCAATATTTCCTGAGCTACATTATAGACAAATTTTACCTTTATTATCACCAATTTAGCTGTCCGCAGCAGCTGTTATATTGGATTAGTCCAAATTTTAGCTGTTTGGGAAAGGGTTAAAATTCTAGACTGGTCCAACTTCAACGGTGTTGCAGACAGCAATTCCAAATGATTGGAATTGTGCATTCTTTTTGGTCTCTACGGGTATAGTAATAGAAGAATATTGTGAAAGAAGTGGAATTGCTTATTTCATTTACATAAAATTGTGCCATGCAACATACTTGAATTTGGACAAGTCTACCATTTCATCATCTGGTAATAGGTTAAGTATGTTTTGCCATGCATTAACAAAAGTAAGGACAAAATATAGTTAAAACCAGGATGACTGCAGCGTAAAAAAATCTTTTGATTAGTCAGTTTTGAAGTATTTTATCATGGTATATCTATCGTCTTACTATTTAATTCCGCCTGATATTAAAGATGACTTCTTGAGATCTACAAAGATATCACTTCCATATAGGGAAAGGAATCATTGCAGTGAATATTTATCCTTTTCAAAACAACAAACAATTACCGTAATTATTCAAATAAACGGCAAAGAGCGTTTATTAGAACCATCATAATTTGTCGTTGTAAATGCAAAACCTCGTATCTCGTTTTCGAAAAAAATTAAAGGGGAAGGAAAAGAGTGTAATAACTTTTCCCGAACTGAATTGTTTTACTTGAAATTTGGACATATTGTTTACAGATAATGTGTCATTAATACTGATCAGTAAAAATATCCCAGAACCTGCAAGAATCGTCTTAGCTGGGCACACAAGGTTTAACTTTAATTATCGCGAGAATCGACATAAAAGGTTTTGCATTTACACCGACGAATTGATACATTTGTGGGTGAGTATTAATTAGAATAATTACCATATTAAATTATACTGATCCAATTTAACAACTGCTAAACAATGTTGTTTAACATAGAAATTATGCAAAACAAAGAATTATAGAAAGCGAGAAAATGCTGGTTAACAGCAATTTCTTCATTTTCCTCATTGTTTTTGATTTACACTTTACCTTGTGGGGTATTAGAAAGCGTCATTATGAAGGTAATGGTTAATTATAAGCTTTAACCCTTTCCCAAATGACAAAATTTTAGGGTGGTCCTATTTAATAGCTGCTGTAGACAACAAAGTTGGTTTTCAAAAGCGAGGGATTTGTGTACAATATAACACAGAAAATATTGAGACAAAAGGAGAAACTGCTGGTTATCAGCAGTTTCTTCTTTTGTCTCAATGTTTTCCCAAGCCTTTCCTATTATGGACGTCAAAACCCGGTCTTGTTTGGGAAAGGGTTAAGGGGTGTTGCTGACTCGAGGTTAAGTATAAATGTCACGGTATCGTAATTAGACCCTCTTTGATGCTTGCTAACATACACAAGAGTGCCATCGTCACAATATACGCCGCCACTTATAAAACTTGAGACAAAAAAATGACATTGACAAGGATTTATAAATATTCACTGAAAAACCTTTAAAAAATTGTGTTCACAAAAAGGTTTTTATAAATATCCAGTGAAAAACCTGGAAGCAAATGCATTCATGAGGCTGAAATATCATTAAGCCCCAGAGACTAAGATTGAAGGGGGCATAATTCTGGCAAAAATCAATGAACCATGAAATCCTTCCTTCATGCACATCTACCAATTGAGGTGATAACATCCACCAAGTTTCATTAAGATCCAGCCAGAAACTTAGGAGGAGTTGTGTTGACAAGGCTGCAATTTCAATAAGCCCCAGAGACTAAGTTTTTAAGGGGCATAACTCAGGCAAAAATCAACGAACCATAAAATCCTTCCTTCATGCACATCTACCAATTGAGGTGATAACATTGACCAAGTTTCATTAAGATCCAGTCAGAAACTTAGGAGGAGTTGTGTTGACAAGCCTGCAATTTCAATAAGCCCCAGAGACTAAGTTTTTAAGGGGCGTAACTCAGGCAAAAATCGACGAACCATAAAATCCTTCCTTCATGCACATCTACCAATTGAGGTGATAACATTGACCAAGTTTCAAGAAGATCCAGCCAGAAACTTAGGAGGAGTTGCGTTGACAAGCCTGCAATTTCAATAAGCCCCAGAGACTAAGTTTTTAAGGGGCGTAACTCAGGCAAAAATCGACGAACCATAAAATCCTTCCTTCATGCACATCTACCAATTGAGGTGATAACATTGACCAAGTTTCAAGAAGATCCAGCCAGAAACTTAGGAGGAGTTGCGTTGACAAGGCTGCAATTTCAATAAGCCCCAGAGACTAAGTTTTTAAGGGGCATAACTCAGGCAAAAATCAACGAACCATAAAATCCTTCCTTCATGCACATCTACCAATTGAGGTGATAACATTGACCAAGTTTCAAGAAGATCCAGCCAGAAACTTAGGAGGAGTTGCCAGCCTGCAATTTCAATAAGCCCCAGAGACTAAGTTTTTAAGGGGCGTAACTCAGGCAAAAATCGACGAACCATAAAATCCTTCCTTCATGCACATCTACCAATTGAGGTGATAACATTGACCAAGTTTCAAGAAGATCCAGTCAGAAACTTAGGAGGAGTTGCGTTGACAAGCCTGCAATTTCAATAAGCCCCAGAGACTAAGTTTTTAAGGGGCGTAACTCAGGCAAAAATCGACGAACCATAAAATCCTTCCTTCATGCACATCTACCAATTGAGGTGATAACATTGACCAAGTTTCAAGAAGATCCAGCCAGAAACTTAGGAGGAGTTGCGTTGACAAGGCTGCAATTTCAATAAGCCCCAGAGACTAAGATTTTAAGGGGCATAACTCAGGCAAAAATCAACGAACCATAAAATCCTTCCTTCATGCACATCTACCAATTGAGGTGATAACATTGACCAAGTTTCAAGAAGATCCAGCCAGAAACTTAGGAGGAGTTGCGTTGACAAGAAAAGTGGACGTACGTACGGACGGACGGATGGACGGATGGACGGACGGACAGACGGAGAAGATGACGCCAATATACGTCCGCCTCCGGCGGCGTATAAAAAGACGGGAGACAAGAAAGTATGGTAGTGAAACTCTAGTTGGTGAGAAAACTGGTTAGTAAAACGATAAACATACCTTAAATATCTTGTCAATAGGACTAAATACTTGTCAAAGGAGTGTCCTGTTTCCTTAGTATTTTCTTCCTGTCTAAAACTGCTGTCCATTTTCAGAATCTGCAAATGAAAACAAAAAACAGGTTCTCACTTTCCCAACTGGGGAAAATACAAAATAAATGCAGATAAATATAAGATTCGTGTAAAATATAAAACAGAAAATATTGAGGCAAAAGGAGAAAATGCTGGAAGTCGGCATTTTCTTCTTTTGCCTCAATGTTTTCCCATGCCCTTCCTTCAGGGAACCAAATCTTGTTGATATAACTAAATACTTGTCAGAGGTGTATCTTATTGCCTTTATTTTTGTCTTCCTGTCTAAAACTGTCCATCCTGTGAGCCTGCAAATCACATTGAAAGTCTATACATTTTAATCTTGTCTTTCTGTGCTTGTCTTTCTGTGTTTATGTCTATATGTTCCTGAAGTACAAGGCCAAACAATGCTTGTACCATGAAATGTGCTTCATAAATGGAGGGCAGTGGCCATGTTGTGGATTTGATTTTATTGGGGTTTTAACTTCTATGGTCGTATCGCCGCGGCTGGAGCACCTAACCATGGGTTCCTGGTATTTCTCGCACCAATACAACCACAATATCCAAACCAAGCCTCCAGCTGCTGTTGTAGTTGGATGCATATCAGACTCTCACTCATGAGGTCCCAGGTTCGATTCCAGGTTGAGACAACAAGAGTTGTCCGCGGACAACGTAGCTCACCTATACCGGAGCTTGTCACAAAAACAGCTAATTTTTCAAAAGTAGGTCAAACTACAAGGTCAAGGGTCATGGTCACAAATGAAAGGTCTAAGCAGGAGGTATCCATGTGTGAAATATCAAGGCTCTATCTATAATAGTGCATGAGATATTGGCCAGGTTAAAGTTTTTTAAAAATAGGTCAAACTCCAAGGTCAAGGTCACTAGGTCAAAGGTCAAGGTCCCAAATGAAAGGTCTTGTTGAAAAGTATCTATGTGTGAAATATCAAAGCTGTATCTCTAATAGTGCGGGTTAAAGTTTTTCAAGTGAAGACGGGACGGGACGCTGCCACTAGGGCTGTGACATTAGCTCCTCGGACATAGAGTCCCGGCTCGCTAAAAATCTTTTCAGACAAGGTTGTCTCCCACAAATGGTTTGATATTGTTAACCGATTGTGCTCAAGCAGCTGGATGTTCAGTTAGGATGCTGTGGTAGTGCCAGGATGAGAAATGACAGGAACCCATGGTTAGGTGCTCCAGCCACCGCAATATGACCATAGTATATGAAAACAGTGTTAAACCCCAATCAAAGAAAACAAATTATAAGTGGAGGCCTATACAGTGCCAAATGGGATGATATGACCTATGACCATTAGTTGATTGAAATTAGTTGGGATGGGGATATCATCTTCCCTAAATTTTGTTTTAATTGTTTAAAAAGAATGAGGGAAGTTGTTACCCTATTATGTCAGAACATTCCTATATTAAAACCAATTTTTTCCAATGAGGCTGAAACCCATTATAATGTAGGAAGTTGCATGTGTAAGAGATATAGTCTTTAACCACATCACATGATTTACTTCCCCAACATGAGCATTTCTGCTATCAGAGGAAACAAAATGCAGCTATTACCTTAAATGGGTGTGATGCTATCTTTTTGTATCTTATCTTGCAAACTCACTACGAAAGCAACTTTTATTATGTATTATAGTTTTTTCAGGTGATTCTTACAATACAATCAGAGGAAGCAAAATGCAGGTATTGCCATATATCTTAGCCCATTCCCAAACATTGACACTTTTTGGCGCTCTTTGAGATAGAGGCTTTGGAAAACATTGTGGAAAATGAAGAAATTGATTGTGACAAGCAATTTCTTCATTTCCCACAATATTTTTTACCCCAAAAGACCAAAAACTATAAAATAATATTCATTTGAAATTGTCGTCTGCATCATCTTTGAATTTGGAAAAGTCCCACATTTTGCCATCTGGTAATTGGTTAAGACAGCATTTTTTTGCAGTTGCAGGCTCATCAGAAAGGTAATGTCATTTCCTTCTTTGATAGCAAGCTTAAACTTTCCTATCTGAAATTTCTATTGTGCTTTCCCATAAAGGAAATATGGTCATTTCTTACAAATCAAAATTGAGTTATTTTTTTTACCTTATATTGATTAGGTAATATCTTATAAAATTGACCAGGAATTGTTGTCCAGACCGCTCAGCCACAAGCAATTACTTCCTGGTGTCATCATTATAAATTGATTCTTCCAGAATTTGTCAGATTTTGATACCTTAATAATTTGTGAGATCCCTTCCCATGTGATACTGAATTACCTGTTAATTGATTATTCCAGAGATTATTAGACTAATTAGGCTGCATAATGATTATCTATTAAAATATTGATGATAAAAAGAGCAGAAAATTACAAAATTATGACATGCAATATTCTACAGAATTATTGTGTGGAATCATTCCGAAAAAGGATTAGCCCAATTTGTTATTAGTAAACAAGTGAAATATTATGTAATGGCATAGGAAAAACAAGAGGCCCAAGAGGGCATGAATTGCTCCACTGGCTAAAGTAAAAGAATTATCTCATGATTTCTTGTAAGCCTTGCACTGCCAAATCTTGAAAAAGGTTTCCCAAGGAACATTTCTGCCAAGTATGGTCTGAATTGGCCCATTGGTTTATTTTTCAAGAATTGTTTCAAGGCTTGTCCAATTCTGATAAGCCCTGCCCTGCCACACTCAATTAAATTTTATAGACCAATCAAAATTTCTCTAACAATGTAAGAAAAGGATCACCCAAGGATCATTTCTGCCAAGTTTATATTTATTTTGAACAATATAAATAAAGGGCCACCCAAGCAATATTCCTGCAAGGTTTGGTAAAAATTGGCCCACTGGTTTGAGAGGAGAAGATTTTTTAAAGAATTATTTCGTTATTTCTCTAAATCTTATAAGCCCCTCCCTGCCACGCCAGCATTTATGGGCCAATCAAAATTTCACACACAATTTAAGTAAAGTCAGTCACCAAAGGAACATTCCTGCAAAGTTTGGTCAAAATTGGCCCTTTGGTTTGGGATGAGATTTTTAAAGAAAAGTTAACGAATGCACACACAGACACATGCACGCAAAACAAACACAACGCCATAAAAATGGCTTTCTGGCCTTTGGCCAGTGGAGCTAACTAGAAATACCGCTAAAGATGATAAAATACCCCCATCACTAAACTTGTCCAGACAAGCATTTTAGTCGAAAGTAAAGGACAATAACTAAGAGAATAAGCAAGGTAGAGTTATGCTCCTTGCACACTGCAGATCTACCCATGAAGTTTCATGATCATAAATACTTTATTGTCAGAGATATGCACTGGACAAGTATTTTGTATGGACAGACAGACAGAGGGATGGACAAACGACAGGCTGACTCCAGTATACTCCCTAAAACATTCCTTTTGTGGGGGTACAACTAAGAGGAAAGAAGACAAAAATGGTGTTCTGCAATTCTTGCCTTTTTCATGTTTACAAAAGGTCTGTTTAATTTTAAGGAAAGTCAATGAAGGATTGTTCAAGAAAGGGGATTCATATCAATAATTTGTCTCTGAAACAGAATTAAAGACTTTTTACTAAAGGTTGTCATCTGGACCAATTGTAGTCTGTATCTGAAAGGTTGAAATTAAGAAATTTCCTCATCTTTTACATTTACATTGTATATCACTAATTGTAAAATTTGGATTCATTTACTTCCCTTCAGCAGCCATATGACCTTATTAGGAAGTTTCTTATGTTTTTCACATTTCTCAATCTGTCGTCTCAATAATTGTAAAGCTTTACAACAATCTGATAGACAAGAAGAAAAATGTTATTTTAACCACATTTTTTCTTTGCAGCATAAGTATTTTTTTCTTAACAAATGTAGAAATTTTACTGTATTAAGTATGGACCCAGTCACAAATGTTTGTATTTTTGAAATGGTTTAAAAATGAAATTTCTGAAAACAATAAAATAATGGAAATCTGAGTAAAATATCATGGTGGGAAATTCAGTAGAAACTCGCCAACTATCATTTACGATCTCTCTATTAAAAGAATAACGTTAAGATAACAATCTGATGTTTCAAATGGACAATCACCATTGCATTCTGGGTATTGTCAAAAAAGAAACTTTATCGCGAGTCCCTTACTACAGGTGTTTTACCCATAATGCATTTCAATGTTTTCGGATCAGAGAAAAATATCCGTCCATTTAAAATGTTCATCCATTCAAATTTGAGATGAGTCTTAATTTTCAATACTATCTCTGAAACTATTATTTGACTATCTCTGGTTTGAAATGGAAGAATTTTTATTCCGTTACACTTGAAATTACTCAAATTATTTTGATTTTGTTATCAGACTGAATTTCAAGATTGATCTTCGCTATTTATGCTGGTTAGGATTTGTTTTGTAATCAAATCACCGAAACTCTTTCCAATAAATTCTTTAATTATAACCCTTTCCAAAACAAGACCTTGTTTTAATGTCCCCAAATAGAAAAGGCTCGGGAAAACATTAAGGCAAAAGAAGAAAATGCTGATAATCAGCAATTTCTTCTTTTGTCTCAATATTTTCTGTGCTTTATTGTATACAAAGATAACTTTTTTATCACCAACAAGTTTGTCAAAACTGCAGAACCTTTCCAATCAAAAAGTATATTTGGAATGTTTTCCCAACATAGAATCAGATCAACTAATGGTTAAGTGTGCTACTTTCATTCTGAAAGTTGCTGTAGATTTATAAAGAGTTTATGAAGAACAACATAGATCTTGGTCAGATATAGCATACACAGGCTGATCTAGATCTTTGCTTGTCTGAAATGCCAACTCATGTTGATACTCATACGGAAAAAGTATGACTTTTATTTCTCTGAAAAAGAATTCTTTTTTGTTAGACCACATGATTTTGGTTCATGAATTGATTGGACATTATCCCTTTCCCAAACAAGACCTGATTTTGACATCCCAGATAGAAAATGTGTGGGAAAACATTTAAACAAAAGAAGAAACTGCTGATAACCAGCAGTTTCTCCTTTTGTCTCAATATTTTCTATGCCGTATTTTACACGAATTATATTTTTGATAACTTCCATTTTGTCATTTATAGCAGTTTTTGAAGTGGATAACCAAAAAATTTGCTGTTTGGGAAAGGGTTAAGGACAGATCCTCCATTTATTTCCCACGGTAAGATTTTTTTTTATTTTTTCTGTACTGATATTTAAATATATGAGAAGTAAAAAAATGACTTAAAAACTATAGGTCACCAAGCGAATTAAAAAGTTATTGGATTTCAAGGGAGACTACTCTTGTCTAAAATTGCAAAAAAGAGGTGTCACTTAAATACCCACACAAAAGGTGTTCGAAATGACCAGGATTACATAAACAAGTGCATGTCGGATTGCGATGCAATACAGGAGTCCCCCACCGGATAACAAAAAATCCTTTCTTATAATATATCACCTATTACTAGATCTATAACTGTATACAAAATTTGAAGTTGCTAGCACATTAGGTTTTGGACAAAATGTCCCAAACAAAAATATAAGGGTAAAAACAACCAAGGGCTATAACTCCAAAAGTGGGCGGAGAAGAATGATTCTTGTACATGCCACTTGTCCTCAATGAGATCTATAAGTGTACCAAGGTTGAAGTTGCTAGCACTGATGGCTCAGGAGATATGGTCCGGACAAAAATGTAAGGATGAAAAACAACAACAGACAATAACTAAAAAAGTGGATGTGGTAGAGTAACAGTTCTTGTGCATTACACTTCTTCTCAATGAGATCTACCAGTGTACAAAGTTTGAAGTTGCTAGGGCTCATGGTTTAGGAGATAAGTTCAGGACAAAAATGTAAGGATAGAAACAACAAAGGGCAATAACAGGGCAGAGTGACAGTTCTTGTACATGACACTTGTCCTCAATGATATCTATAAGTGTAGCAAGTTTGAAGTTGTTAGCACTTATGGTTTAGAAGATATGTTCCGAACAAAAATGTAAAGGTAAAAACAACAAAGGGCAATAACTCAAATAATGGGGGTGTGGCAGAGTAACAGTTCTTGTACATGACACTTGTCCTCAATGAGATCTATAAATGTACTAAGTTTGAAGTTGCTAGCACTTTTACTTTAGGAGATATGATCCGGACAAGAATGTAAGACTAAAACAACAAAGGGCAATAACTCAAAAAGTGGACATGGCATAGTAACAGTTCTTGAACATGACACTTGTCCTCGATAAGATCTATCAGTGTACAAAGTTTGAAGTTGCTAGCACTTATGATTTAGGAGATATATTCAAAACAAAAATGCAAGGGTAAAACAACAAAGGGCAATAACTCAAAAAGTGGGCGTGACAGAATAACAGTTCTCAAACATGACACTTGTCCTCAATAAGATCTATAAGTGTACCAAGTTTGAAGTTGCTAGCACTTATAGTTTAGGAGATATGATCCGGACAAGAATGTAAGGCTAAAAACAACAAAGGGCAAAAACTAAAAAAGTGGGCGTAATAGAGTTATGGTTCTTAAACATGACACTTCTCCTCAATGAGATCTATCAGTGTACAAAGTTTGAAGTTGCTAGCACTTATAGTTTAGGAGATATGATTCGGACAAGAGTGTAAGGCTAAAAACAACAAAGGGCAATAACTCAAAAAGTGGACGTGGCAGAGTTATGGTTCTTAAACATGACACTTCTCCTTAATGAGATCTATAAGTGTACAAAGTTTGAAGTTGCTAGCACTTATAGTTTAGGAGATATGATCCGGACAAGAATGTAAGGCTAAAAACAACAAAGGGCAATAACTCAAAAAGTGGACATGGCAGAGTTATGGTTCTTAAACATGACACTTCTCCTTAATGAGATCTATAAGTGTACGAAGTTTGAAGCTGCTAGCACACATAGTTTAGGAGATACGTTCCGGACAAGAATGTGGGGGTAATAACAACAAAGGGCAATAACTCAAAAAGTGGGCGTGGCAGAGTTATGGTTCTTGAACATGACACTTCTCCTCAGTGAGATCTATAAGTGTACAAAGTTTGAAGTTGCTAGCACACATAGTTTAGGAGATACGTTCCGGACAAGAATGTAAGGGTAAAAACAACAAAGGGCAATAACTCAAAAAATGGGCGTGGCAGAGTAACGGTTCTTGAACATGACACTTCTCCTCAATGAGATCTATAAGTGTACCAAGTTTGAAGTTGTTAGCACATATGGTTTAGAAGATATAGCCCGGACAAAAAAGTGACGGACAGACGGACAGACGGACGGACGGACAGACGGAATCGAGCAAACCTATAGTCCCCCAACCGGTAACCGGTGGGGGACTAATAAGTCTTTTTTGTGTTCAATATGTTTTATTCTGTCTAAATGAGTACCAATTTGGGAAAATTTAGTGATGATTTTGAAATTTTTAGTAAAACATTCTTTCAAAAGTAGCTGAAATTGCTCTTTTTTCGCAACGTTTCTGATAATAAAAAATATTCCAGCGGTAAGAATTTTTTCTTTTTTGGTATAGAAATAGTGCTTGGTCATACCTACAAAAGCAAAAAAAGAAAAATATATCAAACCAAGCGTTTTTCTTAGTTATAAGTAAAAGGACCTCTACTGATAAGGCAAGAAATCTCCCTAAAAGGCTCAAATGGAAAAGTCATTTTTCAAAACATGCAAATTGATTATTACTTCGAACTGTATTGTTAGATATGTATCTAAATCATATGAAAACTGATTTTGTACGATCAAAACGATTCGACAGGTACAGATAACTCTTGGTTTCTGTACCTACCCCCAAAATTACATTTTCTTACCCCACCGTTATTCATTAAACCAGATTTAAGTTTTCTTTAGTTTTATAAGCAAAAAATTTTCTGTAAATGTAAGGACAATTGGTGTTGAAATCATAAACCATTTTTCGATTTGTCCTTAATGCGCATGCGCATCATTGAAACGAGTTTAAAGGCGAAATCTTCCCGCCAAAATTATGGCATATGGTATATGAGTACTATTTTTAGTATAAAAGTACGTTCCCCCCCGTGACCCAGCAAATCCTTTTTACCAAGGAAGCCTATGATCCAGTTACACAACATATGTCAATGGGAAGCTGGGTCAAGGGGGGGAACGATGTTAGCCAGCCTTGGGAAGGTAGGTATGCCTCGGTTTTTGGCGGGAAAGTGCGCGTTTAAAGTTGTTTCAATGGTGCGCATGCGCAATACGGACAAAACCAAAGCTGCCATATGATGTCAACACCATTTATCCCTGTATCTGTAGAAAATAAATTGCAAATGAAAATAAAAGAATCTTCATTTTACCTCTTTGAATACCGGTAGTGTAAGAAAACGAAACCATTTAGATGGGTACTAAACTCAAGAGTTATCTGCACCTATAGAACTTTTAAAATGACATAACTAGATGCCGAAGGGCAACATGTCGAGCCCGCTCATTTTGAAGAAAGAAGACCATACCTATGTCTACAGCTGTCATTACAATGGCGTTTGGTTTGACCTTGACCTTTGAGCTTGGAATCTGGTTCTTGCACGCGACACTCCGCCTTACTGAGCTTGACATTTGTGCCAAGTTAAGGAATGGCCCGGACAAGCAAAAATCAACTCATTTTTTACATTTGACCTCAAAGTTTGACCTTGACCTTTCATCTTGGAATCTGGTTCTTGCACGCGACACTCCATCTTACTGAGCTTGACATTTGTGCCAAGTTATTTCTGAATCCCTCCATCCATGGTGAAGTTATGGCCCGGACAAGCAAAAATCATCTCATTTTTGACATTTGACCTCCAAGTTTGACCTTGACCTTTGAGCTTGGAATCTGGTTTTTGCACGCGACACTCCGCCTTACTGAGCTTGACATTTGTGCCAAGTTATTTCTGAATCCCTCCATCCATGGTGAAGTTATGGCCCGGACAAGCAAAAATCATCTCATTTTTGACATTTGACCTCCAAGTTTGACCTTGACCTTTGAGCTTGGAATCTGGTTCTTGCACGCGACACTCTGCCTTACTGAGCTTGACATTTGTGCCAAGTTATTTCTGAATCCCTCCATCCATGGTGAAGTTATGGCCCGGACAAGCAAAAATCATCTCATTTTTGACATTTGACCTCCAAGTTTGACCTTGACCTTTGAGCTTGGAATCTGGTTTTTGCACGCGACACTCCGCCTTACTGAGCTTGACATTTGTGCCAAGTTATTTCTGAATCCCTCCATCCATGGTGAAGTTATGGCCCGGACAAGCAAAAATCATCTCATTTTTGACATTTGACCTCCAAGTTTGACCTTGACCTTTGAGCTTGGAATCTGGTTCTTGCACGCGACACTCTGCCTTACTGAGCTTGACATTTGTGCCAAGTTATTTCTGAATCCCTCCATCCATGGTGAAGTTATGGCCCGGACAAGCAAAAATCATCTCATTTTTGACATTTGACCTCCAAGTTTGACCTTGACCTTTGAGCTTGGAATCTGGTTCTTGCACGCGACACTCTGCCTTACTGAGCTTGACATTTGTGCCAAGTTATTTCTGAATCCCTCCATCCATGGTGAAGTTATGGCCCGGACAAGCAAAAATCTTCTCATTTTTGACATTTGACCTCCAAGTTTGACCTTGACCTTTGAGCTTGGAATCTGGTTCTTGCACGCGACACTCCGCCTTACTGAGCTTGACATTTGTGCCAAGTTATTTCTGAATCCCTCCATCCATGGTGAAGTTATGGCCCGGACAAGCTCCATCCGGACGGACGCACGCACTAACGCACGCACGCACGCACTAACGCACGCACTAACGCACATACACCGAACCGCCATTGTGACAACTATGTCGAGCTCACCGCAAGCGGGCTCGACAAAAAACGGTGTTTATTTTCTTTATTTGTCTACCTAACCATAAAGCTTAATTTTGTTTCTCAATTTGTTAGTTTTGAGAATTGACCCATCGAGCTGAGCCTTTTAGGGAGAATTCTCGCCTTATCCGTAGAGGTCCTTTGATTAACTTTTTGCAGCTCTGTCCGAAATTGTTTCACTGCTTTTATCCATTTTCTTCCTTATAACCAGCTTTAGATAATAAAACGTGTCATCTTTTGTGTCCATCTGAAGCGGACTAGCTCATAAAGATACCACTTTGCTTTTGTTGCTCCGTTTCCTATCGCTAATGCCACATGTTGAACGCGTAACAGAAAGCGAAATGTACCATCCGAGTACTATTACACTTTAATTGACCAAATAGAGAAAATTGAAATAACCGAAAAGGGTCTTGTCATTTATCAACCAACCATTAACTAAATGTAAGAAATACATTAAATTTTGCTGCTAAAGGCCAATTACTGAAACAGCTTTATTTCGTTATTTAGGATATGCGCAGTAAGTTGCGCAGTAACAACTGGAGGATCTGTCCTTAAAGAACCAATGTTGTTGAAAACATGACCAATCTCACTCCAAAAAGAAAATTCTCTTTGGTAAGATGGAAACTATCGAGGAAAAAGGATGAAAAAAAGGAAAAAAAGATTTTTCCAACTGCTGCAGATGGCATAAAAGATGATGAGAAAAATATGCATACAAGATAGCACAGAAAATATTGAGGCAAAAAGGAGAAAGTGCTAATAAAGACTTCTGATTCAAACAACTCTCACATACTTTTTTGAAAAGCGTTAGTATGCACATTTTTGTTTGTAAAGTTATATAATAATTATTGTAAAGGCTAATTTGTCCAAATTTGAAACAATGGATTAATGAAGAATGTTACATTTAGGCGATCATTATCAGCAGAATTTTCCCACCTCTATCAATTGTCGTGTATTGTCAAGTCGTAACATTTCTATAGATGATCACGAAAACAAAAATGCAAGCTTTGTCATTCCACCATAGTAGAGAAAATAAAATTTAATGTTTAGTGCCAAACTATGGGAAGTGCTTATGAATCCATAAGCACTTACCATAGTTTTGCACTAAATTCTTATAATGTTTTGGTGTCATTGTATAATATTGTGGGAAAACTTCTTTATCGGAGGACAAATTGAGTCAGTTGATTGATCATATTGTCTTTATTGACTAATATTTTCATCTTTAGTAATCTGAATACCAGTATTATTGAGCTAGGCCATACTAAAAAGTATCATTATCAACCCTTTTTCCAAAGAATGACATGTTTTGACACAACTAAGTGTTAAAGTTTCAGGAATTTTTTAGGAAAAAGAAGAAAATGCTGATTACCATTTGATATGTACCTGTTAGTGTATCAAGAATTAATACTAATTTCTCTATACGAAATAGTGCAGGAAAACATTAAGATGTTGGCAACCAGAATTTTCTTCTTTTACCTGAAAACTTTCTGAGCGTCTTTACAGAGTGTTCCCTTTTTTTCTATAGGGGGTCATTCTGCACCCCTAGTCTTCAAGTTAGGGGATCATACCTATTGTAATATTGTTTCTTCATGTCCCAGATGATAATTTTAGAGAGGGTCTTTTGAGTTAACCTTTTCCGAAACAAGGCCTGTTTTTGACGCCCCATATAGATATGGCTTGGGAAAATATTGAGACAAAAGAAGAAATTGATGATAACCAGCAGTTTCTACTTTTGTCTCAATATTTTCCGTTTTGTATTGTACACAAATTTTATCTTTAACAACACCTCTTTTGTCGTCAGCAGCAGCTTTGAAATTGGATCACCCTAAAATTTTGTGGTTGGGTAATGGGTTAAAACTGCGCCGAAACGCACAATTTTCAACATTGACTGCCCTATCATTTTGTAACATTCAACATGTCATATTGAAGAGATTTCCAACCAGACCAGTTTGGAAAAGGGTAAACATTATAAACAAATGTAATCTGTCTATAAATGGCTGATAAGCCACACAGACAAATGTAAAAATAAAAGATGAAACCTTTTACCTGTTGATTGAAGTGACTTTCTAACTGTAACAGGTCATGGGAAAATGGGGCAATTCCACTGCAATACCAGATTTTGAACTCCTACTAGCTTGTTCTTTCCAATGTGAACCCTTTCCCATTCTCTTCTCTTCAAGAAGTGGCTGTTCCAAGCTCTTTTTCCATCTGACCAACACTATGTGTCTGATCATGGAAAGCTTGACATGAATAACCATCACTGAAAAAGAAATCATTATGGAATTCAAACACAAAAAAAATCTAGACTGCAGTTCATGGATGAAAGGTAGCACAGATGACAATATTAATGACAAGCATTCTGAAGTATTGCAAAACAATACCAAGTCCCCTACTGGCTTTATATATGCGTTTAGAAAAAGAAGCCCGAAAAATTCTAAGTCCAGCATCTGTATCTTCCTCAAAAATCACTGGACCGGAATGAAACTCAAACTTGTTCTGTAACTCATCAATGTGAGTCTACATACCATAAATCAGCTCAATAGCTGCCAGCTCATAGAAACAAGAGGACCATGATGGTCCTATATCGCTCACCTGAACCAAAATGATATGAGCAACACTTATGTTCAATTCAATTGATATTTATTACTTCAAGACTGAATATGAACTTATGGTCAATAACGTTGTGAAAATCAAACTCATCCAAGCTCTTATGGGGCCCAACATTGTTTTTTTTAAAAAAAAAAATTGTTGATTCTAGAGTGTACACAGCCAAAAATAGATTTTATCAAATTCAAGGGCACATTACTCTCGACTTTCTGGTCAGATCGGATTGAAAATCATCTCATCCGAGATCTTATGGTCTCCAACATTGTGTCCAAGTTTTGTCTTGATTGATTAATAATTGTAGATTCTAGAGTGTAAACAAGGTCGAAAACAGCCGAAAATGGCAATTTTATCAAATTCAAGGGCACATAAATCTCGTCTTTCTGGTCAAATCAGACTGAAAATAATACTCATCTGAGATCTTAGGGTCTCCAACTTTGTGTCCAAGATTTGTCTTGATTGGTCAATAATGGTATATTCTAGAGTGTAAACAAGGTTGAAAACAGTCAAAAACTGCAATTTTATCAAAGTCAAGGGCACTTAACTCTTGACTTTCTGTTCACATCAGACTGAAAATCATACTCATCCCAGATCTTATGGTCCCCAACATCGTGTCCAAGTTTTGTCTTAATTGATTAATAATTGTAGATTCTAGAAGGTAAACAAGGTCGAAAACTGCAATTTTGTCAAATTCAAGGACACATAACTCTTGACTTTCTAAACAGATCAGACTGAAAATCACACTCATGCAAGATCTTATGCTCCCAAACATTGTGTCAAAGTTTTGTCTTGATTTATTAATAATTGTAGATTCTAGAGTGAAAACAAGGCCGAAAACAGCCAAAATGGCAATTTTGCCCAATTCAAGGGCGCATAACTCTCATCTTTCTGGTCAGATCAGACTGAAAATCAAGACTGAAAATCAAACTCATCCCAGATCTTATGGTCCCCAGCATTTTATCCAAGTTTTGTCTTGATTGATTATTAATTGTAGATTCTAGAGTATAAACAAGATTGAAAATAGCTGAAAACAGCAATTTTGTCAAATTCAAGGGCACATAAATCACGACTTTCTGATCAGTACAGACTGAAAATCAAACTCATCCAAGAACTTATGGCCCCCAACATTGTGTCCAAGTTTTGCTTTGATTTATTAATAATTGTAGATTCTAGAGTGTAAACAAGGCTGAAAACAGCCAAAAATGGCAATTTTGCCCAATTCAAGGGCACATAACTCTCATCTTTCCTGTCAGATCAGACTGAAAATTGAACTCATCCGAGATCTTATGGTCTCCAACATTATGTCAAAGTTTTGTCTTGATTGATAAATAATTGTAGATGCTAGAGTGTAAACAAACTTAACAAGAGGGCCAAGATGGCCCTGTAGCGCTCCACCAACTTTTAGACATTTAGACTACAAACTTCTTCAAGGAATACAAAAGAGGGCTATCCAAAGAAGATTCATGCTACAGCAGAATGAAATCCATTAAGTGATTTAGGAGCAGAAATGTTTTTAAATTTTTTTAAAAATTACGCTATGTTTCATATAGCGAAAAATAAGCCTAGCCCACAGCGGCCAAGCTTTTCATCCCATTGTGAAGGAATTTGGAAGAGATTCATGCAAGGAAGATTCCTGAGAAGTTTGGTTGAAATTGGTCCAGTAGTTTTGGAGAAGAAGATTGTTTAACAATTATTCGAAAATTCAATTTAATTAAATTTATTAAATTCAAGTTCTACACGGAAATTGTTTTTTTAAGGAATTTAGAGGAGATTCATACAAGGAAGGTTCATGTGAAGTTTGCTTAAAACTGGTTTAGTAGTTTTGGAAATGAAGATTTTTCGAAAAATTAATTTAATTTAATTAATCAAAATTTAAGTTCTACACAGAATTTATTTTTTTGAAGGAATTAAGAAGACATTCATGCAAGGAAGATTTCTGTGAAGTTTGGTTGAAATTGGTCCAGTAGTTTTGGAGAAGAAGAATTTTTAAAGATTTTTCGAAAATTTAAATTAATTAAATTAATTAAAATTCAAGTTCTGCACGAATTTTATTCTTTTGAAGGAATTTGGTAGAGATTCATGCAAGCAAGATTTCTGTGAAGTTTGGTTGAAATTGGTCCAGTAGTTTTGGAGAAGAAGAATTTTTAAAGATTTTTCGAAAATTTAAATTAATTAAATTAATTAAAATTCAAGTTCTGCACGGATTTTATTCTTTTGAAGGAATTTGGTAGAGATTCATGCAAGCAAGATTTCTGTGAAGTTTGGTTGACATTGGTCCAGTAGTTTTGGAGAAGAAGAATTTTTAAAAATTTTTCGAAAATTTAATTCAATTAAATTAATTAAAGATTTAAGTTATACACAGAATTTATCATTTTGAAGGAATTAAGAAGAGATTCATACAAGGAAGATTTCTGTGAAGTTTGGTTGAAATTGGTCTGGTAGTTTTGGAGAAGAATAATTTTTAAAGATTTTTCTAAAATTTGAATTAATTAAATTAATTTAAATTCAAGTTCTGCGCGGATTTTATTCTTTTGGAGGAATTTGGTAGATTCATGCAAGGAAGATTTCTGTGAAGTTTGGTTGAAATTGGTCCAGTAGTTTAGGAGAAGAAGAATTTTTAAAGATTTTTTGAAAATTTAAATGAACAAGAGATGTTTGTAAAACATATGCCCCTCAAGGGCTTACATTTTATGTAGGTCAAAGTCCAAGGTCAAGTTAACAAGGTCCAAGGTCATGGTCAAATATGAAAGGTCTTGGTAGGAGGTGTATATGTGTGAAATATCAAGGCTGTATATGTAAAAGTAAAATGAAATATAGGCCAGGTTAAAGTTTTTAAAAGTAGGCCAAATGCTAAGGTCAAGGTCATGGTCAAATGTGAAAGGTCTTGGTTGGAGGTGTCCATGTGTGAAATATCAAGGCTGTAGGTGTAAAAGGACATGATATATATGCCTGGTTTAAGTCTTTTTAAAAGTAGGTCAAACTCCAAGGTTAAGGTTGCAATATTCAAGGTCATGGTCAAATGTGAAAGGTCTTGGTAAGAGGTGTCCATGTGTAAAATATCGAGACTGTATAGGTAACATGACATGAGATATAGGCCTAGTTTAAGTTTTTTAAAAGTAGGTCAAACTTCAAGGTCAAGGTCCAAGGTCATGGTCAAAAGTGAAATGTCTTGGTTTGAAGTGACCATGTGTGAAATATCAATGCTGTATGTGTAAAATGACATTAAATATAGGCCAGGTTAATGTATTATAAAAGTAGGTCAAACACCAAGGTCAAGGTCACAAGGTCATGGTCAAATGTGAAAGGTCTTGGTCGTAGGTGTCCATGTGTCAAATATCAAGGCTGTATGTGTAAAATGACATTAAATATAGGCTAGGTTAAAGTTTTTATAAAAGTAGGTTAAAGTCCAAGGTCAAGGTCACAAGGTCCAGGGTCATTGTCAAATGTGAAAGGTCTTGGTAGGATGTGTCCACGTGTGAAATATCAAGGCTGCATGTGTAATAGCACATGAGATATAGGCGCAGTTTATTTTTGTTTAAAAGTAGGTCAAACTCTAAGGTCAGGGTCACAAGATCCAAGGTCATAGTCATAAGTGATAGGTCTTGGTCGGAGGTTTCCATGTGTCAAATATCAAGGCTGTATGTGTAAAAGGACATGATATATCAGCCAGGTTAAAGTTTTTAAAAAGTAGGTCAAACTCCAATGTCAAGGTCACAAGGTCCAAGGTCATGGTCAATTGTGAAAGGTCTTGGTAGGGGAGGTGTCCATGTGTGAAATATCAAGGCTGTATGTGTAATAGGTCATGAGATATATGCCCGGTTTATTTTTTTAAAAGTAGGTCAAACTCCAAGGTCAAGGTCACAAGGTCCAAGATCATGGTCAATTGTGAATGATGTTGATAGGAGGTATCTATGTGTGAGATATCAAGGCTGTATGTGTAAAAATACATGAGATATAGGCATTGTTAAGAATTAAGTGTAAAAATCAACAAAGGGCAATAGCTCCAAAAAGTTGATCGGCAAGGTTATGGTTCTTGTGCACTGCACCTTTCCATAATGAGATCTATCCACCTGTAAAGTTTCATGATTCCACCTTACCACGGTGGGGATTGTGCATGATGGGATGGATGACGACTACCGACAATAGGGAACGATTTTATCAAGTAAACCGTGACGTAATTTCGGACAAATAAATAGTATTTCGTTGGTGTTGTTATAAAATCTCGTAACTACGGCTTTAATCAAACCGTAGTTACGAGATGTTATAACAACACCGACGGTTTATCAAAACATAACGGTAAACTCAGTCTATTTCTTGCACAAAATTTGATGCCAACTCGCCTCGCTTCAGGTAAGACATTTTGCAATAACTCTGTTATTTCTGTATCAATTTTCAAGCGGTTTGCTGCATGTACCCCGCCTTATCGATCTCTTTCATCGGATGTATGACATATTAGATAACTCATGATACTTTTTCCGAAATATTGTCCCAACCGACCAGAAAGCGAAATGGTAACGACTACGGCCAAATTAACCACACTTCAGGTAAGAATTTGTGCAATAACTTTCTTATTTCTGCGTCAATTTTCATGCGGTTTGTTGCATGTACTCCGTCTTACTGAGCCCTTTTCTCGGATGTATTATTCATCTGGAACTTCCCTGTACTTTTCTCAAAAACCGTTCCCAACCGACTAGAAAAGGGGCCTGAATTTTTTGTCGTTGTTCTGGTCGGTTGGGATCAATTTTTGGACAAAGTACAAAGATTCTACAAACAAGTCATATATCCCAGGAAAGAGCTCACTAATGCGGGGTACATGCAACAAACCGCTTGAAAATTGGAGCAGAAATAAGAAAATTATTGCACAATCTCTTACCTGAAGCGAGGCAAATTTGTCCGTATACTTCGTATTCGTTATCCATCCCATCATGCACAATCCCCACCGTGTTACATACTTTTTGAGTTGTGCTCCGGACAAGAATCAAGTTATAAAATCATCAAAGGGCAATAACTCAAAAATTATGATCGGCAGAGTTACAGTTCTTGTGCACTGCACCTCTTCATAATGAGAGCTATCCACCTGTGAAGTTTCATGATTCTACCTTGCATACTTTTTGAGTTATGCTCCGGACAAGAATCAAGTTTGAAAATCAACAAAGGGCAATAACTCAAAAAATTTGATCGGCAGAGTTACAGTTCTTGTGCACTGCACCTCTCCATAATGAGAGCTATCCACCTGTGAAGTTTCATGATTCTACCTTTAATGCTTTTCGAGTTATGCTCCGGACAAGAATCAAGTTTGAAAGTCAACAAAGGGCAATAACTCAAAGAATTTGATCGGCAGAGTTACGGTTCTTGTGCACTGCACCTCTCCATAATGAGATCTATCCACCTGTAAAGTTTCATGATTCTACCTTACATACTTTTTGAGTTATGCTCCGGACAAGAATCAATTTATAAAATCAACAAAGGGCAATAACTCAAAAAATTTGATCGGCAGAGTTACAGTTCTTGTGCACTGCACCTCTCCATAATGAGATCTATCCACCTTTGAAGTTTCATGATTCTACCTTACATACTTTTTAAGTTATGCTCCGGACAAGAATCAAGTTTGAAAATCAACAAAGGGCAATAACTTTAAAAATTTGATCGGCAGAGTTACGGTTCTTGTGCACTGCACCTCTCCTTAATGAGATCTATCCACTTGTGAAGTTTCATGATTCTACCTTACATACTTTTTGAGTTATACTCCGGACAAGAATCAAGTTATAAAATCAACAAAGGGCAATAACTAAAAAAATTTGATCGGCAGAGTTACGGTTCTTCTGCACTGCACCTCTCCATAATGAGATCTATCCACCTGTGAAGTTTCATGATTCTACCTTTAATACTTTTCGAGTTATGCTCCGGACAAGGTTTGGTCTACGGACAGACCGACCGACCTACGGACCGACCGACCGACCTTCCGACCGACACTTGCAAAACAATATACCCCCATTTTCTTCGAAAGGGGGCATAATAAATTTAATCAAAATTTAAGTTCTACACGGAATTTATTTTTTCGAAGGAATTTGGAATAGGGTCATGCAAGGAAGCTTCCTTAGAAGTTTGGTTGAAATTGGTCCAGTAGTTTTGGAGAAGATTTTTAAAAGATTTTTCGAAAATTTAAATTAATTAATGTAATTGAAATTCAAGTTCTATGTGGAATTTAATTTTTTGAAGGAATTTGGAAGAGGTTCAGGCAAGGAAGATCCCTGTGAAGTTTGGTTGAAATTGGTTCAGTAGTTTTGGAGAAGATGTTTAAAGAAAAAGTTGACGTACGGACACACAAACGGATGCACGCACAGACGCACGCACGGTGGACACAGGGCCATGACATAAGCTCCGCTGGCCTTCGGCCAGTGGAGCTAAAAACAGCATTTTTTGACATTCAAGGGCAGATAACACCGCACTTTCTAGTCCGATCAGGCCCATAATCGAACTTAACCGAGAACTTATGATCCTACTTGTTTTGGCAAAGTTTGATCAAGATTGCCTAACTTTTGTGGATGCTAGAGTGTAAACACCCCAAATGTTGACGGACGGACGCCAGACAAAAAGTGACCCATGGTTCATATAAAGTTTTGATGAAAAAATTCAAGGACTTTTTAAGGGTTATTTAAGGACTCAACATTAAAATTCAAGGGCTACTTACATTCAATAATCTAAGCCCAAACATGGTTTGTATATTGATTTCATAGTAAAGTTCCGAAGGGAACTGATTAAACCATTTTAAAGTATTGCTCAGTTTATTTAAATTTTCGGCGAAATGCCTTCTTCAGAAACGTTATAAATAAATTTCAGCGCTACTCCATTTCAACTTTGTCATGGGCACCGCCATTAAATAACAACGGAATCGACGTCGACGTAACTTCCGGACGTCGACGCGTTCCCGCCAGTTATTTGACGTCAAATAATGCGACGTCGTGCCGCGCGTCTTTCACGTTACATCCCAGTGGCCGGATCGTTTGTAATTTGTGTATCCATGCTGACTCGTGTAGTTGTCTTTCTGTCTTGTTTGCCGCATACATACGCTGTAGAATCGTGAAGCGGACGTCATCTGCGGAGTGGTGTACCTGTCCAAAGTGGTTATTGATCGGCTTGTCGCTCTTCTGTCGTACATCACGCAGGTGTTCCTTCATTCTCTCACGTATCTGCCTCTCTGTCTCGCCGACGTACACCATACAATCGCACCGCGCGCAGCTTATCCCGTATACCACATTCCTTTGTCAGCAGTTCACGTTTCCTGGTACAACAAATTCTACCCGTCTCTCCGTATCTCTGACCTGCTCTCTGGAAATGATGCCACACGTGTCACATTCTGCCTTACAGGGAAACGCTGTATTCTGTACTATGCGGTTTGTTTTGCCATGCACTAAGGTATCGCAGAGGTTTTTGTCTCGTCTATAAGCTACTAATGGGGGTTTATTGAACACCTGCTGCATCCTATTAGACCTGTATAGGACATTTGTGTGTTTGCTGATAATTTTGTGTACATCTGGGAGAAGATTAGAATATGTTAATACCAGTGGTACCCTGTCAGTGGAACGGTTTTTATTCGTCTGTTTCTGGAGAACAGGAATGTGGTATACGGGATAAGCTCCCTGCGCGCGGTGCGATTGTATGGTGTACGTCGGCGAGACAGAGAGGCAGATACGTGAGAGAATGAAGGAACACCTGCGTGATGTACGACAGAAGAGCGACAAGCCGATCAATAACCACTTTGGACAGGTACACCACTCCGCAGATGACGTCCGCTTCACGATTCTACAGCGTATGTATGCGGCAAACAAGACAGAAAGACAACTACACGAGTCAGCATGGATACACAAATTACAAACGATCCGGCCACTGGGATGTAACGTGAAAGACGCGCGGCACGACGTCGCATTATTTGACGTCAAATAACTGGCGGGAACGCGTCGACGTCCGGAAGTTACGTCGACGTCGATTCCGTTGTTATTTAATGGCGGCGCCCATGACAAAGTTGAAATGGAGTAGCGCTGAAATTTATTTATAACGTTTCTGAAGAAGGCATTTTGCCGAAAATTTAAATAAACTGAGCAATACTTTAAAATGGTTTGTATATATATTGTTTTCACACACTTTATACCTATGTTACTATGAAACGATCATATTGCAATAATTTAAGTCTTATCTGGTTGGGCAATAATTATCTCATCAATGTAAACATTATCAACTTCATTGTCTATTTTTGAATTACATGCACCACCACAGAAATTGGTATAATCAATGTCTTTGCAGCAGAAAAGCATTAAAAATGTTTCTCACTTTTGATACTGACCCATTTTACCCAAGTCAAAATAATAGAGAAATAAAATTCAAGGGTTTTTTAAGGGCTCAGACTTGCTTTTTAAGGGTTTTACAAGGCTCACATCCATTTTCAAGGGTTTTATAAGGCCAAGATCAAATTCAAGGGTTTTTCAAGACCTGTGCGAACCATGTGACCACAATAACTCGCCTTCGTGCTCAAGTGAGCTAAAAAAAGTCTGGAAAACTGTGATTTCCCAGAAATTTTCTACGTCCAGCATCCGTATCTTCCTCAAAAATCACTGGACCGGAACGAAACTAAAACTTGTTCTGTATCTCATCAATATGTCTTTATACACCAAAAATCAGCTCAATACCTGCAAGCGTTTGGAAAAAAGTCTGGAAAACTGTAATTTCCCAGTAATTTCTAAGTCCAGCATCCGTATCTTCCTCAAAAATCACTGGACTGGAACGAAACTCAAACTTGTTCTGTATCTCATCAATAAGTCTTTATATACCAAAAATCAGCTCAGTACCTGCAAGCGTTTAGAAAAAAAGTCTGGAAAACTGTAATTTCCCAGTAATTTTCTAAGTCCAGCATCCGTATCTTCCTCAAAAATCATTGGACCGGAACAAAACTCAAACTTGTTCTGTAACTCATCAATGCGAGTCTACATACCAAAAATCAGCTCAATAGCTGCCAGCATTTAGAAAAAAGTCTGAAAAACTGTTATTTCCCAGAAATTTTCTAAGTCCAGCATCCGTATCTTCCTCAAAAATCATTGGACCGGAACGAAACTCTAACTTGTTCTGTAACCCATCACTGCGGGTCTACATACCAAAAATCAGCTCAATAGCTACCCCCCCTTTAGAAAAAAAGTCTGGAAAACTAATTCAACGGACGGACGGATAGAGTGCAAACCTAAAGTCCCCTTCGGCTTAGCCGGGACTAATAAACAAGATATGTTTGTGAAACACGAATGTCCCCAAAATGGCTATTTTTCTAAAATGTTAAGTTTTCATGTTAAGGATTGATAAGGGTTACCAGATGACCTTGAGGAAGGTCATATTGCATGGAATAGATAGATATCATTGAAAGGAAGTTACATACAAAACTTCAGCTTTGCATGTCAAATACTTTTGGAGAAATGGCAAAATGTTAAGCTTTCAGACAGACAGACGGACGGCAGACAGACAGGTGGATGGACAGATAGACAGACACGAGTAAAACAATAAGCCTCCGATCTTTCGATATGGGGCATAAAAATTCCCAGGACAGCCCCTTTCTACATGACACCTGACAAATGAAAGTATATCTAATGCACTGATAGGCTTATCAGTTTTAGTATCACCTTATCTGACACTAGATGACCTTATCATGGGTGCTAGAAGAAAATTTATTTCTAACTTGCTTCCTTTCACCTAAACACTTTCCCATACAGTGCATATTTTTAATTCCCCATATAAAAGAATGCCTTTGAAAAAACTGAAACAAAAGAAGAAAATGCTGGTGGCCAGCATTTTCTTCTTTTGCCTCAGGGTTTTCCTTGTCATGCCAAACCAATGTTCAAATTAAGCAAAAATTCATTGTGTTGTTTGCAATTCTTAACAATTTGGAATATCCTAAATTGTTTTCGTTGGGGGAAGGATTATAGATGATAAAACTTCCAAGGCAACACTTTCAACAACATAATTACTAATCATTAATCCATCAGTCATATTTATGTTTAACCCTTAAATTACTGATTCTATTTTTTATTTCTTATGGTCTTCAAAAAAATGGCAAGCACATAATCGCCAAGCTTAGTGCATCTATTTATTCAAATTCATCAGATCTGTTCTATTCATTTTACTCTTTTTTTTGCAACAGTTCATTTTTCTAAGAGCGTTCAATGGGCATAGACATGGGTGCAACAAGTGCCACATTTGCCATGTCAATAATTGCCATAGATGTGGCATGCCGCTACAATAAAACTTAAGAATGACTCAAAAATTGTGTGTTGGGGCCATGAGTTTCATCAAAACATTTAAGACTTAAGATGTTTTACGACACATTTAGAGGAAGAATAACATATCGCCAATGAACCAAAAGCTCTGTAATGTGATTGTTGTTTTAAGCGTTTTTTTAAGTCGTTGGTTAGTCCAAAATATGTCTTAAATATTTTGATGAAACAGGCCCCAGGAATAGTCTAGAAAAACCTAAATTGCACAATTTTTTTATCAAAATTTTCTGGGGGCATGCCCCTGAACTACCCTAAATAGCTTTGCACTGTCAGCGCCTGCCTTTGCTCCTTCCATACTCATTTCTGGAGCACAAATGCAAATAACATGGCTACACGGTTGATATCTGCGTGTTTGTTTGAATAGTATTTTAAAAGCTCCACAACTTTCAGTAAATAGTTGTAGTTAAGATCTGAGATAGCATTGGTTGAAAGTTACACATCCAAATCAACAGATGGTGGGCGATCCAAACAGAGTGTTGCTAAGGTGGATAATCACGTGATACAATATTTTCAGAAAATCTTCAATAATTTTGTTAATATGCAACCGATTTGAATTCGGTTTAGAGCAGAGAATGCGGACAGACGTCACATATTAGATGGACATAGTTGATTTTTGAAAAACCAACTGATAAAAAAGTTATTGAAGATAAACCAAAATTTTGGTTTATCTTCAATAACTTTTTTATCAGTTGATTTTTCAAAAATCAAACATGTCCAGCCCATTCCTGGCATTTTCCCACCTTCTCTGCTTCAAACCGAATTCAAATTGGTCAAGTATTAAAAACTAGAACTGTCGCAAAGCGGACAAATACCCCCCACTAGCGCGTTGTCACTGAAGAAGTGCTAAAGTTCAAAGTGGCATAACTCTGAAACTACTGCCTGGATCAAGATGAAAATTGCAGGTGCACAACTTCATATGATAGGAAACATCCTGCTAAAATTTAAGCAAAATCGGTCAAAAACTGTGGGAGGAGAAGAGGACACAAAATTATGTCCACGGACGGACGGACGGACGGACGGACAGACGGACGGACAGACGGACGGACGGAGGGACGGACAACCTGAATCCAGTATACCCCCCAATAACTTTGTTGTGGGGGGTATAAAGATATTGAAGATTATCGGAAATTCTAAGTCACATGATTATACACCGTGGTGTTGCTGGCACCAAATCTGTCCACTTCTTTGCAAGACAGGGAGGGGCCGTAATTTATGACAATTTAAGAGTAATCGTTCTTAGATACATTAGGACTGTTCTTATGTGTTTGAATAATAAAATCTTTCCAAAACAGTACCTTCTTTTGACGACTTTAAAACATTGAAAAGAAATGAAAAAAATCATCAATGCTGATGGCAAGATAAAAGAATATCTACATAAATCAAATAATGTTCATTTTCAATTTTAAAAAGTCTTAACTATTGTAGTTTAGGAATGGATAAAGCCAAAGCATTTCAGAATGTTTCAAAATGTTTCAAGTTTCTGCACAACCATGACAGATTTGATTCAAAATCAATTTATATGTTTTTGAGGTACAAGCTGATATTCCGTTATTCTAATGTTTGTAAATACTAAAAGTGCAATCACAATAGGCAACTGCTTCATTTTCATATAAATCTTGATTTTATTAGCCATATATCACCATTATAGTCTTGAAATAGATAAGATAATTTCACACTTTATTAGAATTTCACAATTGAATTTGCATACAGGGTCATTTTGTTTTACATCCATAAACAAGTGGCAATAAAGTCACTGACTGCAGGTAGAAAACAAATGAGCCACAATCTGGAAAAAGGGTACTTATTGTAATTTAGACCGACATGGATCCAGATCAGCCTGTACATACACACAGTCTGATCAAGATCCATGCTGTTCCTTAAGGCTTTCACCTACAATGAAATTTTAGATTTGCAATTTGACATACAATGCTGTAGCTGACAATATGTATTAATTTTACAAAAGATATTACTTCACAGCTATAAAAAGGTTTGTTTATTATAGTGTCACCCCTATATGAAAGGGCCAGCCAGTTTTGGCTTATGAGACACTCTCTTTCTCAATACGCAGTACCTCCCGATTCCCCACTCATGATGCCGGGCGCCTGACAGAGATGGGTCTACGGTAACCATTAGTTTAACTAGCTGGCGGCTCACCAACCGGTCTCGTCAGTTCTAATCCGCCAGGCCGGCTTCCACTGGGATTCGAACCTTCGACCTCCCGCTTCCAAGGCGGACGCCCTAACCATTAGACCATGGAAGCCGTATGATAAAGAAAACCTTGAGACAAAACGAGAAAATGCTGATCATCACAGCATTTTCTTCTGTTGGCTCAATGTTTTCCAAAACCCTTTCTATCAGACATCAAAATCAGATCTTGTTTTGGAAAGAATCAATTAGTCAGACCATTAACCCATTACTGCATAGTGACGCCTTATAAGAAAAGGCTAGGGAAAACATTGTGAAAAATGAAGAAATTGCTCGTGACAAGCAATTTCTTCATTTTCCACAGTGTTTTCCAACGCAAAATGCAAAGATTTTTAAAATTTCATCAACTTGAAACTGTCGTCTGCAACAGCTTTCAAATTGGAATGGTCCAAAATTTTGCCGTCTGGTAATGGGTTAATAAAGTGATTGGGAAAGGCAACATCTTGTTTTAAAATTCAAGTCAATCAAAAATCAAAATAAAATCAACATTATTGCAAAACACCATTTGTGTTTGAACAAGAAGAGCGGTCTTGATTTCATTGCGCAATAAATCTATGTTAATAAGGGGCTTTATCAATGTGTGAAGCTTGCATTGTAATTGATATTTATTTTATGCCCTTGTTCTTTTCCAAGCCGAAAAATCCTTAACTTTGAACCACCTTTCAGAAAAAGCTTGGGAAAACATTGAGGCAAAAGAAGATAATGCTGGTGACCAGCATTTTCTCCTTTGCCTCAACATTTACTCTGCTATATTAAGTATTTCAAACAAAAATTCCTATCTTTACTAACACCCATTTGATTGTCCGAAGCAGCTTTCAAATTGAAATAGTCTAAATTTTTACCATTTGGGAAGGGGTTAGCCCTTTCCCAAACAAGACCTGGTTTTGACGTCCGTTACAGAAATGACTTGGGAAAACATTGAAACAAAAGAAGAAACTGCTGATAACCAGCAGTTTCTCCTTTTGCCTCAATATTTTCCATGCTATATTGTACACAAATTCTATCTTAAACAATTAGCTTTTGAAATGGAACTTTTGCCATTTGGAAAAGGGTTAATCTAAGTTTGAAGCTTGCACTGTAATTGATATTTCACGGTCTCTTCTGAGTTTAATGGTTGTCAACGTTGGTGACAATCAAAACTCTTACACCGCTCCTGATTTACGTGCAAATTCTGCAAATTGATAAACAAATGAGCCAGTTTTGGAAAAAGAGCCGTAACTATTTCCTAAACTAGACACGATTTCAACATCCCAGTTGAAGAAAAGGCTTGTGAATACATTCAGGGGAAAGATAAAAATGTTGATTACCAGCATTTTCTCCTTTAGACTCAACATTTTCCTGGTTATGATATATTTTCAGTAACATCCATTTTGTTGTTGGCACATTTTTAGTTTTCTTACAGTTGTTATAGATAACAAAGAAGCTATTAGAGAGCAGCATGAATCTTGATCAGACTGCCTGAATATGCAGGCTGATCTGTATCTATGTTGTTCACAAATGCAATAAGAACCTTTTGTTCCAGATCCTAGCTCAAACTATTGTTGCATGTCATGAGAAAAAGAATCTTCATGGAAGAGGGTATTTCAGACAGTTTGTTTAAACAAGAGGGCCATTGGCCCTGAAGCGCTCACCTGATATAATAACTTTTTGTATACCAATTTTCAGGTTTATTGGACAAAAAATGTGACCTCTAGGGTGCACACAAGGTTTAACTAAGATTTGACCTCGTGACCAAGAATTGATCGAGACAAACATTCTGATCAATTTTAAGGTTGATTGGGCAAAAAATGTGGCCTCTAGAGTGCACACAAGGTTTTACAAAGATTTGACCCGTGACCTACTTTTTGACCCAACATGACCCAATTCCGAATTTGTCCGAGAATTGATCAAGACAATCATTCTGAACAATTTTCAGGTTGATTGGGCAAAAAAAGTGGCCTCTAGAGTGCACACAAGGTTTTTCTAAGATTTGACCCTGTGACCTAGTTTTTGACCCAACATGACTCAATTTTGAACTTGTCCGAGATTTCATCAAGAAAATCATTCTGAGCAAATTTTAGGTTGATTTCGCAAAAAAATGTGGCCTCTAGAGTGCACACAAGGTTTTTCTAAGATTTGACCCTGTGACCTAGTTTTTGATCCCACATGACCCAATTTCAAACTTGTCCGAGATTATATCAAGACAATCATTCTGAGCAAATTTCAGGTTGATTGGGCAAAAAATGTGGCCCCTAGAGTGCACACAAGGTTTTTCTAAGATTTGACCCCGTGACCTAGTTTTTAACCCCAGATGACCCAATTTTGGACTTGTCCGAGAAATCATCAAAACACACTTCCTGAGCAAAAATGAGTACATTTGGACAAAAAATATGGCCTCTAGAGTGCACACAAGGTATTTCTAAGATTTGACCCTGTGACCTAGTTTTTGACCCCAGATGACCCAATTTCAAACTTGTTCGAGATTTTGTCAAGACAATCATTCTAACAAAATTTCAATTTGATTGGGCAAAAACTGTGGCCTCTAGAGTGCACACAAGGCAAAGATTGACGGACGACACACGACACACGACGGACGCCGGACACAGCGGTATCACAATAGCTCACCATGAGCACATTCACGCTCAGGTGAGCTAAAAAAATACAATCACTAAATGAGATGACCCTAATAATGAATCAAATCAATCAAGTACTAGTAGTTGCTCTTCTTTTTCCTCAATTCTTTTGTAAGCCTTTTCTCCTATGGAGGTCACAACCAGGTCTTGTTTGAGGAAGGGTCAAGTTGTTACTGGACCTACCATAATTTCCGTGAGATGATTTTGATAAACAAACCATTCATTCATTAATTCATTTATTAAATACATAATTTCATCCTTGACACTTACATTGTGTTTCTAGATATCTAAATGGATGAAACTGTCACTGTCAAAACAAATCATTTTCCCAAACAGCAAATATTTATAGACTGTTCTAATTTGAAAACTCCTGCAGACAACAAAATTCAGGTGTTGCTTAACCCATTACCACACAGTGATGCCTTTTGACTTCCCACAAGATAAAGGCATTAAAAACATTGTGGAAAATGAAGAAGTTGCTTGTGACAACAAATTCTTCATTTCCCACAATATTTTCTGCTACAAAAGACCCCAAAATGTAGAATTTCAATCACTTCAATTTGTTGTCTGCAACAAGTTTGAATTTGGACAAGTCTAAAATTTTGCTGTCTTGTAATATGTTAAGAAAGGACAGTCAATCCCGTGAACAAAGTAGCATAGAAAATATTGAGGCAAAAGGAGAAAAAAAATGCGAGGGCTCAACGCAACACTGTTGTAACTCCAAATTTTTCAAAATTTGTTTTTTTGCATTTTTAGTTTATTTCAGACATATTACACATACTCTAAAAATATTTTGTGAAAATTTTGATTTTAAAGTACTTTATTAAGTTGGCAAAATGTTGTAACTCCAGATGGATTTTTCTGTTTATGCAACACTGTTGTATCTCCACTTACAACAATGTTGCATATCAATAGTACTTAACATTGGTAAGAATACCTTTATGCAACACTGTTGTAAGTAAACATGCAACAGTAATGCATATTTCTGTTATAAATATCTTACTAAGAATGTGAATATGCAACACTGTTGTAACTCCATTTATTATTCATCCACATGTACAATTATTGAATTTTCTATGCTATCCTAATACTTCTATGGCATCACATATTCATAAATTATGACATCATAGATTATCAGTCATAAAAGGTATCAAAAGAAGTAAAATTACAGATTACTGGTTTACTTTTTCCAACACAGAATAGATATATCTTTGGTAAGTTATTTCAGATTATTAAATTGAGATAATTATTCCAACTTGATAATACTTAACTCTCTCCCAAACAGCAGAAAATTGGACTGTTCCAACTTTAAAACTGCTGTATACTAGACAAAATTGAGATCTATTTAAAAAAAAATTAGATTCCATACTCTATCAACATTCATTTTGTTGTCTGAACAAGCTTTGAATTTGTAAAGTCCTATAATGTCAAGGTGGATAATCACATGACTAAGAATTTCAGAAAATATTCAATATTTTTGTTAATACCTGACCGATTTGAATTCGGTTTGGAGCAGAGAATGTGGAAAAATGTAAGGAACTAGCTAGAGATGGTGGATTTTTAAGAAATCAACTCATAAAAAAGTTATTGAAGATCAACCAAAATTTTGGTTGATCTTTAATAACTTTTCTGTCAGCTGATTTTTCAAAAATCCATTACCACAGCCGCTTATCTACTAAATCACAACATTTTGTTGTGTATGAAAAAAAGTTTAGAGGATATACGGTTGGCAGTTAGAGGAGCCGACAAATCGGCGGGTGAAAGGTGAGTCTCGTCTTTTAATCGAAATGTTCTTGTTTCTAGCTCGAAAATCAAAAATCGGAGAATGTCATACAACCCTTTATTCATTTTCACATATTTGTGAGCCCCATCCAAACCCCGATTCCCAGAGATTGAACGGAAATTCATTTTCTCCCGTTGCAAGGGTAGCCCCAATATTGACATTTCATCAATCCTGATGAGCGTTTTTCCACTTTCTGAGGATGAATGGCCCAAAACCTGTGTGTATTATAAAATAGTTGTATGTAAATTACATCGTGCAAACAATATTTTAATAACTTACTGTCGATCTTTGAAGAAAATTAGTTCTTCCGGTCAGTTTGTGCGTTAGAGGATAGGTTGTGAGTAAGAGGATATGTTGTGATTTAGAAGACAGAATGCATTCATCGCATTTAATACCATTTGTCATTGTTTATATGCGAATTAAGCCAAACCGAAATACTCTATGTGATATGTCTATTTTCAAAGGGTGAGTGAAATGGCATAACGTATTTTGATGCCCAGTAAATTGATACATCAGGGACACAAACCTTTAACATTGTCTGCTTGTCTGCCAATCTGCATGTGATAATTTAAAATGAAAATTTAAGTTAAGAGGGCGTTTGCGCGTTCTCTTTTTAAAATTTCATACACCTGATATTCTTGTCTGCTAGGCCTACATCTTTTGCTTCGGAAAAGTCAAATATTTAGCCATTTTGGTAATGGGTGAAGTGTTTTCAAAAGTGTTTTCAAAATGACACAATTTTGGACTGCTTTATTTATAAAGATTTACAGATGTGAGAAGTATATGTTTGAGGGCGTAAATATTGAGGGAAGGGCTGATAATCAACAATTTCTTCTTTCTCTCAATGTTTTCCGAAACTATTTTACAAGGGAGTTATAAAATATATCTTGTATGGGTCAGGATTTTTGGAGAAATCTTTATGAAGGAAATCAAATTCTCTTGTTCCGTTGCTTTTACATGATGTGTAAATGGGATTCTTTAACCCTTTCTCATACAAGGCATGGTATAACATACTTATTAGAAAGGGATTGTAAAGTATTGACACAAAAGAAGAGATTACTGTTAATCAGCAATTTCTCCCGTTGTCTCAGTATTCTCTGTACTACTTCTCTTTATATAAATCATCTTGGTATTAGTATCCATTTGTCGTCTGCAGCATTTTTCAAATTGGACCAACCTAAAATATAGCTGTTTTTGGAAAGATTTTTAAAACGTTGGTGGTGTGAAGACATGCCTGTAATCAAACTGTGTATGTTGTATTTGCAATGGTTAAAATATTTACAATAGATTTGTTGTTCCAATGCAGGTATCAGATTTCAACACCTTTCCTCATGTTCCTGGTGTGTCCAGATTAGGTGACAAACTCACTGTTTTGAAAACTCACTGTTTGAACTGGATACAAGTGGTGTCTCTAAATATATAAAGTAAGTACTGAAAAGTGTTCCAGACTAGTAGACAAACTTAGATTTGTCATCCAAGTATTTTAGTGGCCCTTTATTTTGGAGTATTGAATGATGTTAAGAATCCTACACGCAAAATTGTAGATTCGACAGATTTTGTCTATATTTGTATGAACTTCAAATGGTCATAAATCTTTTTAATTAAGAGAGGTAAAGTGATAATCTTTGTGTCATTGATTGTCTCATGGAATGATCTCAAAAACGATTATTACAACATTGGAATCATTTCTAAGAGGGTTATTTACCGACGTTAGTTTCTGCTTGATATGAACTGCATGCTAGCGGTGAATTTCTTAATTCCAATGTTTTAAAATAATTTGCTTTTGTTGATTTTCAGGATGTGTTGACCCAATTCCTCGCCACAAATGAGATCAGACTAATCTGATACGGGATGTATGGAGTGGAGAAACCTTAGGCTATTTTTATCGCTTATTCAATAAGCTGCAGGAACTTTACAATATTTTGGAAGTGAGGCATGCGTGGATATTTTTTAACGATGACGTGGTTTGTACCTAGACAAACCATCGTTGAAGTTGACAAAAGTTATAAAGTACGGATTTCACAAAGTTCATCTTTAATGTATGTTACAACTCGCAAAATTTATTAATGTATCAATTCGTAGGCCTATATGATTGGTGACCTAATATTAAACATATTGAATCAATAAACAAGAAGATCTATGGATAAACAAGATTTACATATCTGTATTTTTGACACGTCTTTATTGTCTCCGGTTTTCCACTTCTTACGCATTATATTTTAAAGAGGCTACTTTAGAGCATACAAAATGGCTGGAATATTGCACAGTATTTACTTTGAATTGTATAAAAGTTCACATGAAGACGCACAGAGTACAGACAGACAGACAGAAGGAAACACAAAGGATAGTGAATGTTTACATCAAACATTGTTATAAATCTATTATGCATAAGAACCTTACATTCATTTAGATGAGATAATGTAATATGATATATATATAACTGGTGTGTAAAAAGGGTTTTTCTATATCATATCACAATGAACTCGTACTCTGTCAAATAAAAATGACAAAGTGATTCTTAAGTGAAATAAGGGTTTAATCTTTGGACAAGACTAGTCTTGTAATGAGAGTATTTCGGTTTGGCTTAATTCGCATATTATAAACAATGACAAATGGTATTAAATGCGATGAATGCATTCTGTCTTCTAAATCACAACCTATCCTCTTACTCACAACCTATCCTCTAACGCACAAACTGACCGGAAGAACTGATTTTCTTCAAAGATCGACAGTAAGTTATTAAAATATTGTTTGCACGATGTAATTTACATACAACTATTTTATAATACACACAGGTTTTGGGCCATTCATCCTCAGAAAGTGGACAAACGCTCATCAGGATTGACGAAATGTCAATATTGGGGCTACCCTTGCAATGGGAGAAAATGAATTTCCGTTCAATCTCTGGGAATAGGGGTTTGGATGGGGCTCACAAATATGTGAAAATGAATAAAGGGTTGTATGACATTCTCCGATTTTTGATTTTCGAGCTAGATACAAGAACATTTCGATTAAGAGACGAGACTCACATTTCACCCGCCGATTTGTCGGCTCCTCTAACTGCCAACCGGATATCCTCTAAACTTTTTTTCATATACAACAAAATGTTGTGATTTAGTAGATAAGCGGCCGTGATTACATCCATCTAATGCATTGCGTCTGCCAACCTCCTCTGCTTCAAACCAAATTCAAATCGATCTCGTATTAACAAAAATATTGAATATTTTCTGAAATTCTTAGTCACGTGATTATCCAACGTGTAATGTTGTCACTTAGAAAGGATTCATGTATTGAAAAACCCTCTTTTTTACAAAAATGATTTTTTAATGGTTTTAGATAATGGTAGACTTTCTATATTGAAATGAAAAAAAAATGAAAAAGAAATATGCTGACATTTTCTCTACTCTTTTATTATTTCAATCTGCTAGACAAACAAGAGGACCATGATGGTCCTATATCGCTCACCTGAACCAAAATGATATAAGCAACACTTTTCTTCAATTCAAAAAATGTTTATGACTCTAAGACTGAAAACGAACTTATGGTCAATAACATTGTGAAAATCGAACTCATCCAAGATTTCATCGTGCCCAACATTGTGTCCAAGATTTGTCTTGTTTGATAAATAATTGTAGATTCTGGAGTATAAACAAGGTCGAAAACAGCCGAAAACAGCAATTTTGTCAAATTCAAGGGCACATAACTCTCGACTTTCTAGTCAGATCAGGCTGAAAATCAAACTCATCCGAGATCTTATGATATCCAACATTGTGTTTAAGATTTGTCTTGATTGGTCAATAATTGTAGATTCTAGAGTGTAAACAAGGTCTAAAGCAGCCGAATTCGGCAATTTGATCAAATTTAAGGGCACATAACTCTCCACTTTTTGATCAGATCGGACTGAAAATCAAACTTATCCAAGATCTTATGGTCTCAAACATTGTGTTCAAGTTTTGTCTTAATTGATAAATAATAGTAGATTATAGAGTGTAAACAATGTCAAAAACAGCCGAAATCAGCAATTTTATCAAATTCAAGGGCACATAACTCTCATCTTTCTGGTCAGATCAGACTGAAAATCACACTCATATGAGATCTTATGGTCCCCAACCTTGTGTCCAAGTTTTGGATTGATTGATCAATAATTGTAGATTCTAGAGTGTAAACATCGTCGAAAACAGCCAAAAATGACAATTTTGTCAAATTCAAGGGCAAGTAACTCTCGATTTTCTGATCAGATCAGACTGAAAATCATACTCATCCGGGATCTCATGGTCCCAAACATTGTGTTAAAGTTTTGTCTTGATTGATGAATAATTGTAGATTCTAGAGTGTAAACAAGGTCAAAAACAGCCGAAAATGGCAATTTTGTCAAATTCAAGGGCACATAACTCTCGTCTTTCTGGTCAGATCATACTGGAAATCAAACTCATCCGAGATCTTATAGTCCCCAACCTTGTGTCCAAGTTTTGGATTGATTGATCAATAATTGTAGATGCTAGAGTGTAAACAATGTCAAAACTAAGTATTTTTCGCATTCAAGGGCAGATAACTCCTGACTTTCTGGTTCGATCTGACCCATAATCGAACTCATCCGAGATCTTATGGCCATACATGTTTTGACCAAGTTTGGTCAAGATTGGCTTATATTTGTAGATGCTAGAGTGTAAACACGAAATTGTGGACGGACGGACGGACGGACAGACGGACAGACAGACGGACGACGGACAAAAAGTGACCACAATAGCTCACCTTGAGCACTTCGTGCTCAGGTGAGCTAAAAAATAGTCCTCCATTTAGCCTTTGTTGTAGGTTTCCATTAAAATTGACTCAATTATCTGGAAATATTTCTATAAAACATAATAATTCATGCTCTTTTTTTCTCAACAGGTTACAATTATGTTTTTACTTCAAGCCCCAAGACATCAGGGTAGCATTCTGTTTAGAAAGTGAGGCAAACATTGCATGGCAAATTCTGTTCAGGCCTTGGCTAGGTCCTGTTCTAATCCACCATTCAAATGGACAAAAGATACCATGGATGAGATCCTGGTGAAGGGTGATCATCTGTATGATAAGGTTAAATTGCCTTTTAACTACAAGTACTGGTCAAGCGATGACGTTCCTTCACCTTTAAATGAGCTAACAAGCCATAAGGAACAACCACTCCATGGAGTACATGGAATTTCAGTTTGGTCTTTTGTGAAACCATTTTACTGTATAAACAATGTGCTTAACGAGGTACTGAAGACTGACAATTCATACTGTATTTTTACGGTAGGGAAGAGTGATCTTTCTTATGCATGTGCATTGATGAAAATTGGAAAATGTTACTACTGCTTTGACCCTCACAGTAGGGATAAATTGGTGATGCCCACTGCTGATGGGTTTTCAACTCTGACAGAATTTGATACCGTGGAAAGTTTGGAAGCCTTTATTTTCAGACTGTCTGATTTACTTTTTAATGACGTAACTGATATTCCATTTGAAATCTGAAAATGACCTCAAACCTTGATATCGGAACTGATACCAGAAGTGATATCAGTTTTGATATCAGCGAGTTTGAAGGTTTCAGCGACGACAGTAAAGCTGAAAGTGTGGCAACAAGCAAATTATATGCAGCTCATGAACAACTTAACAAGCTTCAGTATAACAACTTCTTGGATATTTCAGAAGTTAGCAGTATCTCTATAGATAATACAGATTTGAATGAAACTCTCTTAGAAGAAGCATTAATTGAAGTAAATAATAGTGCCCATTCCATATGAGCTCCTTTAATGCAAATGTTTTCATGCAAGTTGCATTTCACCAAAGATCAACGTAAACAAAAGTCATGATAGTGAGACTCAGTTAAATGAAGGCTTGATAGGTGAAAGTAATGATAGTGAGTCTCAGTTAACCCATTACCTCATGATGACGCCTTTTGACGCTCTGCAAGACAAAGGCTTTGGAAAACATTGTGGAAAATGAAGAAATTGCTTGTGACAAGCAATTTCTTCACTTCCCACAATATTTTCTACCCAAAATATATAATTATATTCACTTGATATTGTCCTCTGCATCATCTTTGAATTTGGAACAGTCCAAAAAAATACATTTGGTAATGGGTTAAATAAGGGTTGATAGGTGAAAAGAATGATAGGGAGTCTCGGTTAAATAAGGGTTGATGGGTGAAAGTAATGATAATGAGTCTCAGTTGAATGAAGGCTTGAATGGAGAAAGTAATGACAGTGAGTCTCAGTTGAATGAAGGTTTGATTGGTTAAAATAAATGATAGCGAGTTTCAGTTGAATGAAGGCTTGAATGGAGAAAGTAATGATAGTGAGTCTCAGTTGAATGAAGGTTTGATTGGTTAAAATAAATGATAGTGAGTCTCAGTTAAATGAAGGCTTTAATGGAGAAAGTAATGATAGTGAGTCTCAGTTGAATGAAGGTTTGATTGGAGAAAGTAATGATAGTGAGTCTCAGTTAAATGAAGGTTTGAATAGAGAAAGTAATGATAGGGAGTCTCAGTTGAATGAAGGTTTGATTGTTTAAAATAAATGATAGCGAGTCTCAGTTGAATTAAGGCTTGAATGGAGAAAGTTTAAGTTTGAGTTTATTGGGGTTTTACGCTGTTTTCAACTGCCAGGGTCATATCGCGGCGGCTGGAGCACCTACTCATGGATTCCTGTTGTTTCTCAAACCAGTACTACCACAACACCCTTACTGAACCTCCAGCTGCTCGCCCACTTAGGTTAACGATTTCAAACCCATTGGTGGGTGACAATTTTGTCAGAAAGGGTATTAGCCGCGGCCGGGTATCGAAACTGGGACCTCTCGAATGAGAAGCAGATGCGCTACCAACTGCGCTAAGGCCGCGGCCTTCTGAATGGAGAAAGTAATGATAGTGAGTATCAGTTGAATGAAGGCTTGATTGGTGAAAATAATGATAGTGAGTCTCAGTTAAATGATGGCTTGATTGTTGAAAGTAATGATAGTGAGTCTCAGTTAATTTTTTTATGGGGTTTTACGCCGTTTTCAACTTCTATGGTCATATCGCGATGACTGGAGCACCTAACCATGGGTTCCTGATATTTCTCGCACCAGTACAACCACAATATCCTAACCGAGCCTCCAGCTGCTCTCTCACATAGATGATTCACACCCATTGGTGAGAGACAAATGACTTTTGTCAAATGTCAGAATGGATACTGGCCGAGTCGGGGTTTGAACTCGAGACCCCTGGAATGACAGACTTTGACGTAACCGACTGAGCTATCTGGGCTCGGCATAAAGAGTCTCAGTTGAATGTTTGATTGGAGAAAGTAATGATAGTGAGTCTCAGTTAAATGAAGTTTGATTCAAGAAAGTAATGATAGTGAGTATCAGTTGAATGAAGGCTTGAATGGAGAAAGTAATGATAGTGAGTCTCAGTTGAATGAAGGTTTGATTGGAGAAAGTAATGATAGTGAGTCTCAGTTAAATGAAGGTTTGAATAGAGAAAGTAATGATAGTGAGTCTCAGTTGAATGAAGGTTTGATTGGAGAAAGTAATGATAGTGAGTATCAGTTGAATGAAGGCTTGATTGGAGAAAGTAATGATAGTGAGTCTCAGTTGAATGAAGGTTTGAATTGAGAAAGTAATGATAGTGAGAATGAGGATATGAGAGAAAGTGGGACAAATGATGAAGATAATGTACCATTGATCAATTTTGTCAGAAACAGGCAATATCGACAACAAAACCTGAATGTAAACACTAATCCTGAAGAAACACCTCTTATAGGTATTTTAAAAAATAGTTCTACACAAGTAAATGAAGATGGTTCATTTTCACAGGCGGCAATCATGTGACTTTATTATGATATGTTTTTCTATTGAGTCAAATAAAGAAAATGCTAATCATCATTTTCTTCTTTTGTCTCAATATTTTCCTAAGCCTTCTTATGTGAAAATGTTACAAAAATGTACAAATATGTTGGACTGAGATTTTGACACAAGATGTGTTTGTGAAACACAAATGACCCCGAAATGGCCAATTTTGTAAAATATTAAGTTTTCATAGAGTAAAGGGTTGACAAAGGTTAACAAATGACCTTAAGGAGGGCCAAATTGCATGGAACAGATAGATATCATTGAAAGGATGTTGCATACCAAATTAGAGCTTTGTATGTCAAATACTTTTTGAAAAACGGCAAAGGTTAAGTTTTCGGAGTAAAAGGTTAAGTTTTCGGAGTAAAAGGTTAAGTTTTCATAGAGTAAAGGGTTGATAAGGAATAACAGATGACCTTGAGGAAAGTCAAATTGCATGAAACAGATAGATATCATTGAAAGGATGTTACATACCAAATTTGAGCTTTCTATATCAAATACTTTTGGAGAAAAGGCAAAGGTTAAAGGCAAAGGTTAAGTTTTCGGACAGACAGACGGACAGACAGACAGACAGACAGACAGACGGACGGACGGACAAACGGAAACGAGTAAAACAATATGCCCGCGATCTCTGGATACGGGGCATAAAAATGCTGCAGTCCATTTACAACAGTGTTGCATATTTTTTTTCCAAGTTGTTCTTATACAATTTGAATTGGAAAACTGTTGTAAGTCAAGTTACTGCAGTGTTGCATAAAGATTGACAACTTTGACATGAAGGATTTGAAGTGGAAAACTGTTGTAAGTCACATTTTCACAAATATCTTTTTTATTGTTTTATGTTTTCTAAAATTTTGAGTTGTATGTTAAAACTGAAGATTATTAAAAGATTATTACATTTATCAACTTAAGCATTTGGATTAATAGAAAAAAAGAAAAAGTTTTTTCATCCTCCTGTAAAATTTTGAAAAACGGAGTTACAACAGTGTTGCGTTGAGCCCTCGAAATGATGATTATCGCCATTATCAGTGTTATTTGGGAAATGGTTAAAGTCAGAATTAGAATTTGTTAGATAAAACTTTGATATAAAATTTAGAAGAAAATTTAATATCATTACAGATAGATTCTATTCATGAAATAACAAAAATGCTAAAAGTTTTATTTGACACATTGGAAATAAAAGTAATTTCGTGTTTATCAAAGTAAGGGAAAAACAAGTTTTATTTGACAGATAGGGAATAAAAGTAATTGTCACATGCCTATTTACTTGCAATGTTAAGACATGCACAATTTCTCTACAGGCGATACTGAAACTTTACACCAACAATTATAGAACAATGACTTGACATGATGTCCACAATGTAAAGTTGCTTACCAAATAATCCTTGGATCTACCAAAAGGGGCCCTTGTAGGATGGCGAACGACATAGATCAAAACCAGCATTTGCTATACAGTCTGACCAAAGGACCTCTATGGATAAGGCGAGAAATCTCCCTAAAAGGCTCAGCTCGATATGTCAATTTTCAAAACCTACAAATTGAGAAACAAAATTAAGCATTATAGTTAGGTAGATAGATAAATGAAATGAATACCGATTTTATGTCATTTATAAAGTTCTATATGTGCAGATAACTCTTGAATTTTGTACCCAGCTAAATGGTTTCATTTTCTTACATTATCGGTATTCATAGAGGTAAAATGAAGTTTCCTTTTGTTTTATTTGCAATGTATTTTCTACATATACAAGGATAGATGGTGTTGACGATTCATATGGCAGCTTTGGTTTTGTCCGTTTTGCGCATGCGCATCATTGAAACAACTTTAAAAGCGCACTTTCCTGGGCCAAAAACCGAGGAATATCTACCTTCCATGGGCTGGCAAACATCGTTCCCCCCTTGACCGGAGGGGTAAGTAAATGTAATTTTAGGGGTAGGTACAAAAACCAAGAGTTACTGTACATGCCGAATCGTTTTTGTTGTACAAAATCATTTTTCATATGATTAAGGTATACATCTAACAATACAGCTCGAAATAATTGTCAATTTGCATGTTTTGAAAATTGACTTTTCCATTTGAGCCTTTTAGGGAGATTACTCGCCTTATCCATAGAGGTCCTTTCATGCCGTTCCTTAACAAATTTTTCACTTGACCTACAGCCACTTTCACTCTGTCCCAAAGGGCAAACTTCATGGTGGTCCCATTGAAAAGATGTTAGACAACAAAATGGATGTAAATGAAGGTTGGGTTTGTACAATAAAACATAGAAAATATTTAGGCAAAAAGAGAAAATGCAGGTTATCAGCATTTTCTTCTTTTGTCTCAATTTTTTATGAGAACTCATTTTCTGGAGACTTAAAAAGCAGGGCTTAAGCAGGAGTGCTTAACCCTTTCCCAAACGACAAAATTTTAGGGTGATCCACTCCAAAAACTGCCACAAATGACAAAATGGAAGTTATTAAAGATAGGATTTGTGTAAAATATGGCATAGAAAATATTGAGACAAAAGGAGAAACTGCTGATTATCAGCAGTTTCTTCTTTTGTTTCAATGTTTTCCCAAGTCTTTTCTAATAGGGACATCAAAACCAGGTCTTGTTTGGGAAAGGGTTAACATATTAGTAACTAGATTTTTAATACAAACAGGACAGAAAACCATGATGATAGCTTATAACCTACCACAGTCTTAAGACGTCATAGCGATATGTATTGATGCAATAATATTATGTAGTTAAAGGCAATTTAGAGCACAATTTTGGGGCAATTACAAAATTAATATGAAAGAGAGTATTCCCATTTATTCTGTATTTCCTTTGTATCAGTGAAATGATATGGTAAAATTAATATATCAAGTGTAGAGCATAATTTTCTATTTACAAAACCCTACAACATTTCAAATCAATCATGGAATTTTACTATCTCTGTAAATTACAAAATTGAGATGAAAGTGTTTTATTATCAAAGGTGATGACATAATGATATAAAAATCTTCCTTTTTCAATGTAAGTGTATACCCAAAAATCTTACTGACATATTACCAATGTCAATTTATAAACTCTTTCCCACAATTTTAAAATGAAAACCGATTCAGACAATTTGTCTAGATGTCGGTAAAAACATTTTTGTTGTTGAGACAAAAGGAACAAGATGTGTTTGTGAAACACAAATGTCCCCTAAATGGCCATTTTTCTATAATCATGACCTTAATTGATATTTGACCTTGACCTGCATGGATGACCTTGACCCTCTAACCTTATATCATTGAAAGAAGTTTACATACCAAATTTGAGGTTTGTATCACGAATCCTTTTGGAGAAACAGGATAATAGACAATAACTTTGATGTTGATTAAGATCATGTTGCTTTTTTTAACAATGAAAATGAAAAGAAATATTGAGGCAAAAGGAGAAGATGCTGAATCAGCATTTTCTCCATTTGTTTCAATTTTTTTCCAAGATTTCATCATAAAGGACACCTTTTTTGTTTGGAAAAGGATTAAAAAAATTCAGGTCAATGTTCCTATATCACGGGTGGTAAACAGAGAAACTAGCTCCAAAAAGAGGTAGTTGCATAGAGCGAAAATTTGTAGGTCACGAACGTATTTTCTAAAATTATTTCTTTTAAAGCGACTTTTTGAGAATTCCGACGATGCTGTAATATGAAAATATGGTCGAAGTTTGTTATGCACGAGAGTATACTGTATTAGTAGCAGGGTTTTAATACAATCGCTGAAAAACATTCCAAAACCGAAAGTAAACAAGTTTTTACTTTCGATTTTGAAATGTTTTTCAACGCTTGTATTCAAACTCTGCTTACTAACACCGTATATTCTCGTGCGCAACAAACTTCGACCATTTCTTCATATTACAGCATCCTCGGATTTTTCAAAAACTCGTGGTAAAAGAAATAATTGTAGAAAAAATGTGTTTGTGACCTACCTCTGTTTACAGATTTTCGCTCTATGCAACTACCTCGGTAGAGGCCGGATGTCACGAGGCAACGAAATACCGTTGACTCTTTTTGGGGCTAGTTTCTCTGTTTACCACCCGTGTATATACTGTACCTGCATGAGCTCCAACCATGGAACCTATGGTCATCTGTGGTCATCTGATGTCCATTGTTCTTGTCCACTGTAATATCCTACCATGTGATAATCAACTGACCATGATAGTGACCGCCATCTGAAAATATACGATCTCAAATATGGGAAAAGATCCTGTGGGGCTCTTGAACCCAATATGGGTATACATACAGTCTGATTCACTGGCAAACACTGTTCTGTAATAGCATTTGTATGACTTGTAGTAACTGTAAGAGATCACCGTGATGATGGGTCTTACAGCAGCTTTATATATCAACCCATTACCAAATGACAATTTTAAGACTCGTCCAAATTCAAAGATGATGCAGACGACAATTTAAAGTGAATGGATTTTTCAATTTTTTGGTCTTTTTGGTTAGAAAACAATGTGGGAAATGAAGAAATTGCTTGTCACAAGCAATTTCTTCGTTTTGCATATTGTTTTCCAAAGCTACTTTCTCGTGAGGAGTCAAAAAGAGTCACTGTGTGGGAATGAGTTTAACAGTCCAAAATTAATGTTTGCTGTTTTCGAAAGAATCAAGAAGTAGATAGATTAGCATGAACATCTCTCAAACATTCTGTGTTTCCAACAGATGGGTAAATTCCAGTATCATAAGTCAAATATGGTGAGAAGGGGATAAAAAACATCTCAGAAGAATGCAGGTGACTAAGGTCAAGTATCTTCAAACAAGACGCATTCACTTTGCATATTTTTTGCACCTTCGTATTGTCCGCAGGGATCAAGCATTCGGTGCACAATAGGAAGTGAAAAGCATACTATTCTGTGAATGCAATACTATCCTAAATGCCTGTACGAAGTATAGGCATTTAAGATAGTATTGTATAATTGTATTCATCCATTGGATGATAATTCCATCTTTTCCCACACCATACCTGGTTTTCATGACCCTGTAATAGAAAAAATTGTATATTTCAAAAGAAAAGAACAAAATGTTGACAAACAACAATTGTCTAATTATTTCTATATATGTATTCCATTCTTTACTAAGCCTTTACCACATTCAGTATTCATTTTGCAATTTGCTACTCCTAAGAAATAGGGTTGAGCCGTCCTTAAAAATCGTCAAAAAAGGACAAGGGTAAGACAAAGTGTCATGTCCTTGCAGATGACCATTACCTGTAATTTGGTCAGTTTTATTCAAGAGTTACTGAGCAAATACCCATCACTCATTTTAAGTCAAACAAAGGGGATAAAAAGCTTCGGTAATTTGTTCAACTTTTCCGCACATTTCCCCTGTAATTGAAATGCATGCCGAGTGCATGACATTTGTGAATTCAATTATAGTGTAAGCACTGACCACCGAAACTTTATGGCCGGAGTGGTGTAAAATTGCATGCATTATTAACAACTATCCTCTAATATTTCAAACTGGACCCTTTTCCAAAGAAGCGGGGATTTTGTTTGTTTTTCAAAGATTGAAAACAACTTCACCCTAAGATATTGATGGGCCATCAATTTAATTTTATTTGCTATTCTTTTTTATAATGACCATATACCAATATTTGAGTTTCAAAAAAGTCATACATCCAAACATTATTTAGAAGGAATAAAAATGGAAGTATAACTTTTATTTCTATGAAATAAGCAGATTGCTCAGTTTAAATGTACGAAACAAAATGTGACCTTAAAAATTCTTGTTCAAATTCTTTCCTATTGTAAACAAGTACACATACATGTAAGCACCTATTTCCAAATAAATCAATTATATTTTTATCGATAAAAAAGATAATTCAGATAATTTTCTACAGCTAACTGACACGAGAAATTTTACAAAAAATGTTTTTTTTTTTAAATTATCTATGTTTACATGAACTGGTATCTTTTTTAACCCATTCCCAAACAATAACATTTTTTGATGCCCATAAAATAAAGTCTTTCGAAAACATTTTGGAACATGAAGGAATTGCTTGTAACAAGCAATTTCTTCATTTCCCACAATGTTTTCTACCCATAATGACAAAAAGATGTAAAACTGCATTAACTGAAAATTGTCATCTGCATCATCATGGAATTTTACAAGTCAAAATTTTGCCATCTTGTAATGGGTTATATGGACATGGTAACTAACCACTGGTCAGTTCAATGAAGGAGAGGAAAGGGATATTTTTTGAGAGATACTTTTTCGGACAGTGATTGCACCAAGCCCCCTCTGTAATTTACAATTTTGACATCAGCTGTTTTTCATTCCATTGTCTCCTACTTTTGAACATTTGTTTTGTAATTTGCATCTTTTTAACTCTCCTACTTCATTTCATGATGCTTGACCTTGAAGCATCTTAGTGAAAATTGAAATGCAAATTATTTAAATTTTGCAGCAATGCCCTAACAACAGCAATTTTTATTCCACAATATCAATTATAGATCTAGAGATAGTATTTTTTCTCTGAACAACTTTAACAATAGCCATGACTTTTGCACTACATGTAATAAGGCTTTTGAACAGTGGGGAATTACGCGACTCAACAATTTCAGAAAATCATCAGTAATTTTGTTAACATCTAACCAATTTGAATTCAGTTCAAAGCAGAGATGAGAAATTGCCAGGAATAAACTGGAGTCGTAGATATTTTTTAAATCGGCCGATAAAAAAGCTATTGACCAGAATTAATATTACTAGAATTAATTCCCTGACACCAGTGCAGGTCGTTGGTCAAATTTATGGGTGTTTCAAAAAATGCATTCTGATATGTAACAAGAGGACCATGATGGTCCTATATCGCTCACCTGAACCTAAATGATATGAGCAACACTTTTGTTCAATTCAATTAATATTTATTACTTTAAGACTGAAAAAGAACTTATGGTCAATAAGGTTGTGAAAATCTAACTCATCCGAGATCTAAATTATGGTGCCAAACATTGTACAGGGCTCCAGATAAGAGGGGGTGGTGACTTTTCAAACTGCAATAATGCTGTCAGTAATCATCAAACCCTATGTTGTAGGTACTCATTTGTATCGTCTTGTCGAGACGATTCAAATGAGTACCCACAACATAGGATTTGAATTCGCAAAAACAATGTTAGTATGTCTTCACCTCCACATATCTGTAGCCCTGATTGTATCCAAGTTTTGTCTTGATTGATAAATAATTGTAGATTCTAGAGTATAAACAAGGTCGAAAACAGCCGAAAACAGCAATCTAATCAAATTCAAGGGCACATTACTCTCGATTTTCTCTTCAGTTTAGACTGAAAATCAAACTAATCCCAGATCTTATGGTCCCTAATATTGTGTCCAAGTTTTGTCTAGATTGATCCATAAAGGTAGATTCCAGAGTGTAAACAAGGTCGAAAACAGCCGAAAACAACAATTTTGTCAAATTCAAGGGCACAAAACACTCGACTTTCTGATCAAATCAGACTGAAAATCAAACTCATATGAGATCTTATGGTTCCCAACATTGAGTCCAAGTTTTCTATGTTATCAAATTCAAGGGCACATTACTCTTGACTTTCTAATCAGATCAAACTGAAAATCGAAGTTATCTGAGATCTTATAGTCTCCAACATTGTGTCCAAGATTTGTCTTGATTGGTCAATAATTGTAGATTCTAGTGTGTAAACAAAGTCGAAAACAGTAAAAAACAGCACTTTTGTCAAATTCAAGGGCACATAACTCTGGACTTTCTGATTAGATCAGACTGAAAATCAAACTAATCCCAGATTGTATGGTCCAAAACATTGTGTCCAAGTTTTGTCTTGATTGATTAATAATTGTAGATTCTAGAGTGTAAAAAAGGTTGAAAACAGCCGAAATGGCAATTTTGTCAAATTCAAGGGCACGTAACTCTTGACTTTCAGATCAGATCAGACTGCAAATCAAACTCATCTGAGATCTTATAGTCCCCAACTTTGTGTCCAAGTTTTGTCTTGATTGACCCTTTCCCACACATTGGCGCTTTTGGATGCCCCACAAAATAAAGGCTTTGGAAAACATTGTGACAAGCAATTTCTTCATTACCCACAATGTTTTCTACCAAAAAATGTTAAATTTTGTTCAATGGAACCTGTCGTCTGCAACACTTATGATTTTGGACTAGGCTAAAATTTTGTTGTTTGGTAATGGAGTGTAAATCTATTTATATCCTCTATCAAACTAGATAACTCTACTTATACTGAAGAAAGTAGCGTCAGAGTTCCTTCCCTTAGATTAACCCTTTTTTGAATACAGCAAAAAAGTGGCAATTTGCCCAATTCAAGGGCACATAACTCTCATCTTTCTGGTCAGATCAGACTGAAAATTGACCTCATCCAAGATCTTATGGTCTCCAACATTATGTCCAAGTTTTGTCTTGATTGATCAATAATTGTAGATGCTAGAGTGTAAACAAACTTAAAAACAGCATTTTTTGACATTCAAGGGCAGATAACTCCGCACTTTCTGGTCCGTTCAGGCCCATAATCGAACTTGTCCGAGAACTTATGATCATACTTGTTTTGGCCAAGTTTGATCAAGATTGAGTAATTTTTGTGGATGCTAGAGTGTAAACACCCCAAATGTTGACGGACGGACGGACGGACGGACAGACGGACGGACGGACGGACACCGGACAAAAAGTGACCACAATAACTCACCTCGAGCACTTCGTGCTCAGGTGAGCTAAAAATTAAACATGTTAAAAGCAAAAATCTATACATGTCCCAATCTTAAAATTTGTATTTTGTTACTAGACGAGAAAAATTGTAATCTCATATTCACTTTTTCTGGTTTTGAGGTCCCTGATAGAAAAGGCATGGGGAAATTTGAAGTAAAAGACGAAGTTGATAGCCAGCAATTTCTCCCGTTGCCTCTTTATCTTTTCTATAACATAGACAGATTCTAATTTTATGAATATATTAATGTTGGCATCTGCAGAAACTTCCAAATAGCAATTAATTTTGTGCTAAAAATGGACTAAATATACTGTTATGTTTTGATAAACTGTCGGTGTTGTTATAATATCTCGTAACTACTGCTTGATTCAAGCCATAGTTACGAGATTTTATAACGAAACCTACAAAATAATATTTTCACTAGATAAAATCGTTCCCAATTGCAACAGACCAAAATTTTGTCATTTGGGAAAGAGTTAAGTTGGCAATTATTTTATGCTCCAATACAGTCAAAAGCAATTAAATTCTTCAAATTTCTAGACAGAAAATAAAAGAAATAAAATAACTATGAGGAAAGTATCAAAAAAGACAGTTTATTGACTGGTAGTGGAAACGATATTAGGCAAGAGTAAATAGAGATGGGGCGAAATTTCACGCTTGTGATATGAGAGAGTCTAATTCTAGTTTTAATGAAACTTTTGTGAATCCTTATTCCTTTCCCGAAAAGGAAAATAAACTGTGAAAAATTACTATTAGCAAGTTGCTGCAAATGACAAAAATGATGTTGAAAAGCAAAGAGTTTGTGTACAGTGGACCATAGAAAATATTGAAGCAAATGTTGGTTATAAGTAGCATTTGCTTAAAAAAAGCCTAAACTCTTATGGGTGTCAAAACCAGTTTTGTTTTTTTTTGAAATTGTAAATACAAGTACCGTCCACCAAATTTATATATAGTCCAGACAAAAGTTTTTTAGTCAAATCAGGGGCTGTAACTCAAAAATTCTTTATGAAATTTTCGTAACAGTTGTGTCTTGCACATCTGCAGGTCCCAACAAACATTGATTTCTACCCACTAAAAACAGATAAAAAAGAGTAAAATTTCAATTAATTGATACATTTTTTCTAATTTGGACCAGTCTTACAGTTTGTGTCTGATAATGGGTAAAATTATTTCTTTGAAAATGATTTTTTTAAAAAAAAGTCATACATCTTTTTGTTTTATGACACAAAGTTTTTCTTCATGTTTCATACAGTCAACAACATCTTAGTCTCGCGCCTAAATTCCGATTTAATAATGACCAAACAATGACACCAAATTCTGCAAATCACCGCATCTTATCAATTTCACATGCCGACATGAGGTGAATTGCCCTTTCAAGACCTTCCTAACCATTACAAAAGAATGGCCTTTTCACAGCAGCTTAACTTTTGACTTTTTGGGGTTCAACAAATTTTGCAAAACTAATAAAACTTAATTTCTAATGCAGCAGAGATATGGTCCGAATAATTTATCTAATCATTTAAAACATTTTCAAGGGGTGTAGAAGCATCGTTTTCTTTGAAATGTGAAAAGATGCGCCAGTGAACAGGTGGTGTGAATCAAAGTTAGTAATGTCCATTCAACTCTTGAATGCTGACCACTCACTTAGGGGCAACAAGAGTCACCCAGTTGAAAGGGCACATTTTTGAAAACTCTTTACTCTTTCCAAGACAGAGCTAATTGTGGCAAGTTTTAATATAAGCATTGGACTTGCAATGTTATTTTCAGCAATGCAGATTTGATTAAACCTTAATTCTTTGATTAATCAGCAAAAAATCAGATATAATAATTCTAATCTGAAAGCTGCATGCTGCAAAAAACGAAATGGACTAAACAGATGTTGAAAAAAATAGAATTTGTGTACAATACAGAAGAGAAAGTATTGAGGCAAGAGGACTAAGTGCAGAAAACACTTTCAGTATTACAGCATCAATCATAGATCCTGAGCAGGGATTCATAGTAATTCTCCTTTTGATTTCTCTTGTACTATGATCAGAATGTCTTATGCAATCTTAGCTACACTGCTATCACCAAAAGCTTTTGTTTTCTTTTATAAAAAGTGACATCCTTTCATTTTAAATGATTAATAATTTACAAAATTCATGCAAGACAAAAGAAGATAATAAGTAAATTATATTTAAGTACCAAAGAAGAATAAATAAAAATTCAAAGTCAAATTTCATTAGTCAAAAAAGTTAAAAAGGAGATCCATTTATCAACATTAATTCTTACACAAAATCAAGAAGCATTAAATTCTATAAGAGGTGCAATAGCTTCTATCTCTGTGGTAAAAGGTTAAGGTCAGACCTGAATTGACCTTGCTATTATATCTATCAAATGCATGATTTAAAATGTTAAGGTTAATAGAAGAACTGAAGAGTTGTAATCTATTGTGTGTTGATTGATCGCTGACCCATCTCGCACAATTACAACTTTCATTGTGAAACCGATCTCCAACAGACCGCGGCTGGACATCAATTCTTTTGTGCAACTGGCCACACTCGTAAAAATTGGAAGACAGTAACTAATCACAAATTTCATTTGACCGGCAACAAAAGACATTTATCTGCAAAGACGTAAAGTTTAATATTCAAACGTCTTTTCAAATTCTTCATATCATAAATGATGACAAACGTTAAACAAAGCGATTATCGGAATAATGACAGGGTCGCGAGACAATAATCCAGGCCGGTGAAGACACGGCACACTTGAAACATGTCAGTTTAATTGTAATGTAAAACTGTTTTCGCAGTCAAGGTAAAAACCAAGCTGTTCAATTAAATTTAGATTTAACCCTTTCCCGAACAAGACAAGGCTTCAACATCCCTGATTAGAAAAGTTTGAGAAAACATTGAGGCAAAAGAAGAAAATGCTGATAATCAGCATTTTCTACTTTTGCCTCAATATTTTCTGAGCTATATCCCAGACAAATTTTATATCTATCAACACCTATTTTGTAGTCTGTAGCAGCTATCAAATTGGGACAGTCAATTTAAATTTTCTGCCATTTGGGAAAGGGTTAAGCTGCTGTAGAGTGGTAGAGTGTTACTTTTACGTCTGCTGTTTCGGAGGGAAAAAGTCATCAAGGGGACAAATGAATATTACTGTCCAATGCATCACATTGATGGGACAAGATTTCGGTTATTTTGAATTTTTCGTCAATGGCGTGGGGGCATTGTTTATTGTCCAATTGTCCGGCAGGCTAGCCCTGCGGAAGTCACAATATTTTTTGTTTGTCCTGACTAGATAATTCAAACTTTGATACTTTGAAATAAGGGGTTGATGCAACAGTAATGTAAATGCAAATATTTCATGTTTGAATTTACAATATATTTGCACTGATCTGAAAAATTAACATTAAACTTAAAGTAATCTACTTTAAGGATTTATAATTCAAATTTAGTTTTATAAAAATGGTCATTGAAGAAAAGGAGATTTGACCCTTGTCCAAACAGTTTCTTATCTTGACATTTGCGATCATGAAAGCTTTAAAATGCATAGAGAGAAAAAAGGAAAATGCTTATAAGCAGTATTTGGTACTAACCAACCATGCTGTCCATGGTATAACAGATATATAATTATACTTTCTATACTTCAACCCCCTAATTCTGTTGACTGCATCATCAGAGATGTTTGACCAGTCAATAATTTAGTCATTTGGGAAAGGTTACTACTTTTCAAGAAATAAAGAAATAAAGAAAAACATTGAACAACATGTTTCAATTCAAATTAAACTGAATAAAATTGAATGTTTGTTAAGGTGATTTAAGTCTGTTTGTTTGTTGACAGGAAAGCCACTTGACATGTGGTAGTTAAGCTTTAAAATGAATAAATAAATGTGGACAGAATGCATTTATCCTGCTTAATTTTGCATTTTTAAACCCTTTCTCTTCAGGACTTTCAAGATAAAAATCAAAGGAGGAAATGTTGCCAAGTTAAAACACTTATTTTGACTTGAACTGCGAAAGCAAAATAACAACAACACCATCAATAAACAAACAAACAAAACTATTTTGACATCATAACGTTTGAAACTTCTTTTTCCTGAATGTACAGGTTTCAAATATTATGCATTACCAAATTAGCTTCTTTATTTTCATGATTTATGAGAATGACCTCTTCATTTATGACATTTTTGCACTTTTTCCAAATAATTAGAAAATCAGTGCCCTGGCTACTAATATCTTTTGATATACAATTAAATTGACTGAACATAATTGAATTGAGAACTTCCCATGTTACAGTCTTTAAATATAGGTTACAAAAAGATATTTTCTTAGATGAAAAAGCCTGATTTAAGTTAATCCAGTTCTTATTTATCTTTTTTTGTCTAAAAAAGCAACTTAATCAATAGCTGGATATAATATTTCTAAAATCAATCTTGCAATTCTTTATAAAAAAAATTTGGATATCGGATAATGCTTTTTTACATAATACCATATATTTCAATATGATTTCTACATGAGAATTTTAAGAATAAATGGTTACAAGGCATTTTAAGGGGGAATGCTCCAGTTTACTCATTTTTTTCCCAATAATAGAATTTATTTATATTTTGTATGTTGAAATTACATGTTATTACCAATTGAAAAATGAAATATAAATGGATGGTCAGCGATATTGTTTGAATTTTATAGGCATTCGTATCACATACCCCTACATCGAAAAAATGCATAATTTCTTGCACCTGTCCCAGGTCACTAAAATGCTAATAAAATGCTGTGTATTCATCGTTTAGACCCGAAAACGGATTTAAAGTAACGTCTTACATTTAATAAGAACAGAAAACCTAAAATATGTGCTATTATAAACGCGTAAATGTATAAAACGGCATGCTCATGTGTTCGGTTAGATCAACGAAGCTGGAGTGTTTTATGTCAAAATTTGTATATTTTTGAAAATATTTCAAGTTCTATATAATAGAATTTGATAAAACTCCCTCATTGTATTAAGCAACATGTCCTGGTAATAATTCAAAAAGAAAATGTATAGGTCAGCGTACTTATTAGTGAATTACAGCAACTTTTATCAGCTACACATGAATAAAATGACGCAAAACAGTGGTAACTGCATACACACTTACGACTGTCTTGCTCTAAATAATCAATTTCAATCTTGGGGAAATCAGTTTCGCATAATACACTTTTACCGTCGAAAATGGTAAATTGTAATTATGTGTTATATTATTGAAAATATGGTAGCGAAACATATTGGTACGAAACATTAAATTTACTACAGTAATGACCGAGTGTTCCGAAAAACTGGAGCATTCCCCCTTAAGCTTGATAAGACTTAAAGAATCATTACAGAAAGAAAATCATTTTTGAAAAGTCAACGTCATTCGATGTCACTAAAGATAATATTCTGATCTTCATAAATTCATTGCCAGGTTTTAAGATAACAACATTCAACATTTCCAAAATAATGCATCATTTGGTGTCTCCATCATAGAAAGTTTCATAAAACATTGAGAGAAAAGAAGAAATTGCTGGCTATCAGCATTTTCTTCTACTGCACCATGTTTTATTGCAATTATATACAAATTTGATGCCATTTCTACATTTACATTTTTACCAGTAATCTACAATGCCTTTCGATTTTTGCCAAAGTAAATTTTTGTCATATGGAAAAGGATTAAGATAAACACCCTAGATTAGCGGTAACAAATTAAACAAAGAAACAGTGTCAAAGCTAATCTATCGAATTCCTTTCGATTTTCTCGATTGCCCTAGCAAGTGAAATCTTCTGTCAATATCGTGTGGATGTTTGTATCATCGTGGAAAGTCATGTCAACAATTAATATTCCATCGTTTGACATTATTATCTCAATAACACTCGATGATTTTGTATACTGACCAATATTTTGTGTGAAAACTAGGCAAAATATTTGTCCAGTATTATCAGATTGTGGTTGTCCAATCGACAGGCCAGTGCTTAACTATTGTAAAGCAGTTGTAATTGTAATGTACATACAATATTAATGCACCAACCAATCTAATCAATTCTTCACTGTTTCTCAAGGTTTTGATTGAATGGTGTTAAACACCTCTTTTAAAGGTATCTCATGTCATACGAGGGTTGTCCGGAAAGTCCGTGGACACTGTTTAATACATGAACATGAGAATAGATGATTTTATAACAGACACACGATGTCATTGAACAATATCTTAGAAACAACATTTCAAAATTTGAACAAAATCCCTCCATTTTTATCAGAATTACACATGTTTTTGTGCAGAAGGTTGATGCACCCTGGAGCACGTCATGACGTTACGACGCTCCAGCGACGAAGAAGTCACTTTACCATGAAGACTTGTGCTACTTTATTTTCTTCAGAAAGCATTCTTCGCGCCCTCGTGTACACACAGTTTTCATTTTCAAATGTTTTGTGGGGATTTCGTTAACAATTGTTTTTGACAGTTCACATTTTCCCACCAATATATCTTACCGTATTTTTCCTATCGTCATTCACGACGTCACTCACCAAATTAACATTTCTATCTGTTATAACACTCGATCTTTGAGACCTCGAATCAGCCATTGCTTCCCCGGAAACGTTTGTGACATTTGCAAACGAGATAATACGGCACACATGGTCACTTCGTAGAAGAACTGTCGAATGCGCTGGTCTCTGCAGGCGTTTTCCTAGTTCCACGCAAAATTTCACAAGAACGCGCTGCTCCACCCAAACGTCCGACGTCGTCATTTTTGACAAATTTCCTTCCATATCAAACTTATTTAAACCATCCTCAAATGTCAATTTTTAGCGCGACAACATTGAAATCAAAACAATATGGAGTCTGAATGTGAGGTCACATTTTAATACTTAAATTATTATTTTGTTTCCCGCCAATTTCACACGATAAATTAAATAAAAAAATACAGACATGGGTAGCCAAAATGCTCAAAATTTGACGTGCTCCGGGTACCCCTATGTAGGGTCGTGTTAAGTCCTATTGCAAAATAATTGCATATCAAATTTATTTCTTTTTGCTGGAAAAGTACTTGATAAATGTCTAGCTTTCATGTGATAAAGATTTTGTCACAACCAAAGTATTATAAAGCAAAATAAAGTGTGTGTCCACGAACTTTCAGGACAACCCTCGTATACCACCCATTGGGTTAAATTCAGTAGCTGGAGCACCTAACCATGGATTGCTATCACTTCTCTCGCTAAATACCACCAAAAAATCCTTTCCAAACTTCTGAATGCTTTCCCACTTAGGTTTACTATTTCTGAAGGGATTATAGCGATACTATTGTAATTACATATATCTTTTTATTTGCACTCAAACTTTTGCTTCAATCTCGTTTCTCTTTCCTAAATTTATTATTTCTTTTATTTGAAATCATTTATTTCAAATTGAAAGTGTACTGATTTTATTCTAAACTCTTTCAGAAAAAAAAACTGGTTCTTGCATCCCTACTAAAAAAGTTTGGAAAACATTGGGGAAAAAGAAGAAAATGCTGATGAACATACCAATCCTATCTTCATCAATATCTATTTTGTCCTCTGCAGCTGCTTTCATATAAGAATAGTCAATATTTTAACAGTTTGGGAAAAGCTTTAACACCGTGGATAATCATGTGATACAATAATTACTTCAATAACTTTATAAATACGGGACCAATTTGAATTTGGTTTAAAGCAGAGAAGGTGGACAGACATCACGCATTAGATGGACATGGTTGATTTTTGAAAAATTGGCTGATAGAAAAGTTATTGAAGATCAACCAAAATTGGTTGATCTTCAATAACTTTTTTATCAGTTGATTTTTCAAAAATTCATCACATCCAGCTTATTCCTGGAATTTTTGCACATTCTCTGCTTTAAACCGAATTCAAATTGATCAAGTATTAACAAATATATTGAAGATTATCTGAAATTCTGAGTCAATGATTATAAACTGTGTTTAATCTTACTTTTCAGACACATCCTCATCACTTTGATGTACTTCTCAGTCTAATCTTCACCTTATTACTGCAGACATTTCTAGTGGCCATTGTTTCTGAAAAAAAAAGATGCAATAGCACATTATTTCTCACATATAAGCAAAACTACAGACAAGGGAGGGGAAGGCTTTTTAACCTATTACTAGAAGACACAATTTTAGACAGATTGCGCTAAAAATGTCCTCTTTTCACAGCAGGGTCAAATATGAAGGGTTTAACATTTATGGATTATAACAAGAAAATCGGTATAAATCCCTAAAATAAAATTGATGAGTAAATCTAGGTGATTTTCTCGTCATATTTGTGATAGATTTTAAAACAAACAAAAGGTCAAATTCCAATTGAATGAAAAACACTCTTTGTTTTAAGCTGAGGAGATAAGACAAAATAAAGAGATGAATTTGATGGTAGGCCTAATGCCTTTCAACTAAATTCCAAACAATTGCAAGTTTCACACCCATGCTCTCTAGATGAAAAATATAGTTTATTAAGTAAGGTGAATGCATCTGCCTTCTCATTAAGTATCCATACTTTACAAAAAAAATAATTTCTGTGATTGAATGATACTTTGATCGATTTTCATTAATCCCTCTTTATTCTGCTTCCTGGTAACTACCCTCGCACTTTGGCTGAGCATGCCTGTTGATGAAAATTCAAATGTCAATCTCTCTTGTGTAGGAGCAATTGACTTACTGCCACTGTAAATCAGAATATTGACTGATCAATTAAATAATTTGGTCACCCATGTATTTCCAAGAGTTTGAATCACTGAAAGCTTAATCTCAATGAGATTCCTCAATACATGTATATCTTCAGAGAGTCAGTAGATTGATAAACCTTCCTCATTTATACATATCAATCTCTTTGAACTCAACTGTTTTCACGACATTATTTTCAGATTTTCTGTTTAGTGAATGAAGTTGTGCTGTCTGTATATTACCTTTCACCTTTGAAAAAACCTAGAATTCTGAAAAAGGTTAAACATGAAAATAAGAATAGTTTTTACAAACTTGTATTTTTTTTCTCCACGACCAGTTTTGATGCGTCTAATAGGGAAGGCTTGGGAAAACATTGACACAAAAGAAGAATATGCTGATAATCAGCATTTTCTTCTTTTATCTCAATATTTTGCTAAATTTATTGTGCACAAATACTATCTTTATAAACTCTCATTTTCTGCAGAAGTTTTAAAATTAAAACAGCATAATTTTTTGTCGCTTGGGAAAGGGATAAGAAGGGCACAAAACATTGATGGAAATGATTAAAATAGTAGTTAATTCCATTTTCTTCGAATACCCTCAATGTTTTCCAAACCTTCTTATCTGTATAAGGGAATGTCTGAGGAAGAGATTTTGGGCATGCCCAAACCTTTAAGGTGATGCTATACTTCATTAACATAACATTTAAATATTCGACCCTTTCCCAAACAAAACCTGGGTTTTATGCACTTATGAGAAAAGGCGTGGGAAAACATTGAGACAAAAGAAGAAAATGCTGGTGACCAGCATATTCTCCTTTTGTTTCAATATTTTTTGTACTATATCTTACACAAATTTGATCTTTTATCACCATCTATTTCGTCATCTGTGGCAGTCTTTAAATTTGACTGCCTGTAAGTTTGTCATTTGGGAAAGGGTTAAGGAGGGAGGCTGTAACGGGTAACAATGCCGTAATAACAATAACGATCCGCGCCTTGCGTCCGTCAATTGTTCACTTGACACAATATAACCCCCCTTGTTTGGGTAATCATGGAGTTTGGCCACAACATTGCGACACAAATTAGCCCTCGATTAGTTGATTGAATAACAAGATGTTTCGATTCATCACCACCCATTCAGGAGTGAATTAGAGAATTAAAGACGAGGTTTGACGGGCTGGTGGCTACCAACTGCGTCTAGATTTCAGGTTATTGGGCAATAATTGCTTGTGTAAATGACAGAGGGTTGGTCGTGAGATAATAATGTTACATGTCCACTCTCTAATTTGGATGACATAAGCGTGACCGAACTGTTAGCGAGAGATCTTGACTTTCTTGCATTCATCTCATTTAAATTTGCTACAGGCCATTACAAAATAGTATTAACCCATTACCACACAGTAACTCTTTTTGACTCCCCACGAGAAAATGGCTTTGGAAAACATTGTGTAAAATGAAAAAAATGCTTGTGACAAGCAATTTCTTCATTTTCCACACTGTTTCCATCCAAAAAGACCTAGAAATTTTATATTCCCTTCACTTGAAATTGTCGTCTGTAGAATCTTTCGATTTGGACCGCCCTAAAATTTTGTCGTTTGGTAATGGGTTAACCAAGATGTCCTAGCATTGAATGAGTGGATGGAATGTGGTTTAACCATTTCCCAATTTCCAAAATGGCCCAAAGTTGGACTTTTCCTATCTGAAAGCTGCTGAAAACAACAAAACAGATGTTGTTAGAGATATGATTAGTGAATAAAATAGCATGGAAAATATTGAGACAAAAGGAGAAACTGCTGGTTATCAGCAGTTTCTTCTTTGTTTCAATGTTTTCCCAGCCTTTTCTATTAGGGACGTCAAAACCAGGTCTTGTTTGGGAAAGAGTTAACCAAGATGTCCTAGCATTGAATGAGTGGATGGAATGTGGTTTAACAACTCTTTCAACTTCTATGGTCATATTATGGTGGCTGGAGCACCAAACCTTGGAATCTTGTTTCTATAACCAGTACTATCACAAGATCCTTCCTGAGTCTCAAGCTGCTTCCCACATAGCTTTAAAGTCATCAAACCATTGGTGGGAGACAAATTAATGTAAGAAAGGACTTTGCTGCAGCCCGGAATTGAACCCGGGATCTCAGGAGTAGGTATCTAATTTGCTATACCCGGCTTTGACCACAGCATTAGTGCTGTTTGAAAGCCGAGACTCTTAATACAGAATTCTTAACACTTTCACAAACTGCGCATTGTCAGACTTCTCCAACATGAAAGGTGCTGCAGACAACAAACAAAAATGATGTCAAACAACTCAATAGTAGAAAATGTGTATACTTAGCATAGAAAATATTGAAGGAAAAGGAAAAATTGCTTATTATCAAATTTCCTCTATTGACAAGGCTTTGTCTGCAAAACGTTTTTCAGAAAACAGGATTAAAGACTTTTCCAAACAAGACCTGGTTTTGATGTCCCTAAAAAAGGATGCTTGGAGAAATATTGAGGCAAAAGAAGAATATGCTGATAATCAACACTTTCTCCTTTTGCCTCAATATTTTCTTTTCTAAAATGCACACATATCAGTTATTTATTTACTGCCATTTTGTGGTGTGCAGCAGCTTTCAATTTTAACCCTTTCCCAAACAAGACCTGGTTTTGACGTCCGTTTTGGAAAAGGCTTCGGAAAACATTGAGACAAAAGAAGAAACTGCTGATACCCAGCAGTTTCTCCTTTTGTCTCAATATTTTCTGTGCCATATTTTACACAAATCCCATCTTTAATAGCATCCATTTTGTCATTTGTGGCAGATTTTGAAATGGATCACCCTAAAATTTTGTCGTTTGGGAAAGGGTTAAGCACCCTACAATTTTGCCTTTTGTGAAAGGGTTACTTACCCAGAATCAATTATAGGGAAAGGTGAAAATGCTGCACCACTTTCTCCTTTTCACGCAATATTTCAACCACTTCATCTTTCAGGAGGTCATCAAATAAACTGGCACTGTCTGTGAGAAGATCTATGAAATTTAATCAATTATAGATCGTTGATAATTCCTTATAGTGTGAGAAAAATGCCTCTTAAATTATAGAAAATTCTGTCATCAATTCAATTTAATTAATAGACTGTTAAAATACTCCAAGATAAAATTTGTATGTAGATAAGAAATTAATGTTTTCCAAAACATTGTTTTTCATAAATCATTAACCTTTTACATGTATAGAGGTATTAAAAAATGTCAAATTTTCTTGACAGACATTCAGAAACTTTATTGGAAGAATAGAAAATGCAGGTCTCCAAACAATTTCATTACGAGAAAAGGAGAATAATATTATGTTGTTTACCAGGTAAATGATCTTCTTTTCCCCAATTGCTTTCAGACGTTTTCCATAATTGGCTCTAAAAGACTATGGAAGTTGGAAAAAGAGTTAATTGATATTTGTAGATAGATGATCTTTCAATTTTGTAAGTCATAAGGTGCTAAGAGAATAATACTTGTGGGAAAAGATCAGTCTTTGAGATGTGAAATTTTACACTGAGAAGTATCTGATCTTAACTCTTATCATGATAATGCCATTATATGTATACATTTACCTATGTCAATGAACAATAATCCTTTTCAAATAACAAAATTGTAGATTGACACAACTTCAGAGTAAATGTTCACAACAACATAATATATATTTATATAAATGATGTCAAACATATGAAAATTGTACGTTTTAGCATGGAAAATAATTTCACTTATCTGAGGGAATCGATGATCAATGTTTTCGTTTTTTCTTTCGATACTTTTAAATAAAGATTTCAACAGCAGTGAGAAAAAGGAAGAAATACTGATAACTTTCATTTTCTTCTTTTTCTCTCAATACTTTCCATGATTCCATATACTTACTTCAATATGTAGACCAAACATCAGTTCCAATGTCTATTGCAGCTTTGAAATCAAAATTTTGAGCCAGGATCTGGAAAAACGTCCCTTAAGGCTTTTGAGCCCGATATAGATCCAGATCAGCCTGTGAAAAATGCTATAAGAGACGTTTTTCCAGATCCTGGCTCATTAATCAGTCCAAAATCTTACTGTCTGGTGAATGGTCAAACTAGTTCTTGAGTCAGCGGAGGATCCAGGATTTCTTTGAGGGGGGTTCGTTTTTACAAAAAGGGGGGTTCGTTTTACAAGTATTACACACTTTTGACTGAATATCTGCATGAAAATGAAAGAATCAGGCTACAGAGGGGGGTTCGTTTGAACCCCCAAACCCCCCCTGGATCCGCCACTGTGAGTGGTTGGTCAAATAGCAATTAAGCCGGAAAAGAAAGCATTGTAACATTTTTTCAACTCTTATCGTCTTTTTTCTGTAAACTTTTATGGTAACCTGGACATAAAAATACTTAACACATATCTTGAATTCTTTCCAAATGACAAAATTTAAGACTTGTCTAAATAGAAGATGTTGCAGAAGTCAAAAAAGATACTACTGAAAACAAGTTTTGCATTGTAGCTCAGTAAATAACGAGGGAAAAGAAGAATATGCTGTTTTTCAGCAGTTTCTTCTTTTTCCTCAATGTTTTTGAAAGGGTTGTTTGGGATATGTACATTTCAGCTCTTACCTTAACCAATCTTCTCTCTATGTTTTACAAAGAATTGCAGTTTAGGAAAGGTTTAACCCATTCCCACACATGGATGCCTATAATGTGACAGGTCATAAGATAAAAGCTTTGGAAAACATTGTAGAAAATGAAGAAATTGCTTGTGACAAGCACTTTTTACATTTTCCACAACATTTTCTATCCTTAAAGTCTTGCAATTTCCTCACATTGAAAATGTTGTCTAGAACTTTTTATCGATTCTAACACTTGAACACTTTGGAAAACATTGTGGAAAATGAAGAAATTCCTTATGACAAGCAATTTCTTCATTTCCAATGTCTTCCACCATAAAACACCAACAAGAGTAGGATTCAATGCACCTTATATTGTCATCTGCAACATTTTTTGAATTTTGAACAAGCTTAAAATTTTGTTGTTGGTAATGGTTTAAGCTCTTGAGTTCCCAGATTGCTCGATATCATGTTAGGTAATCATAATAGTCTGATCATAATCTATAACTAATCTCTAGTTTCTTCTTTTTTCATAATGTTTTCGAAATGATTGCAGTTCAGGAATTAATGTTTAAATTTTTTCAGATTGAGTTCTCAGATTGATGAATATCATACAAGATAATCATAATAGTCTGATCACAATTTATAATTAATCTGTAATGATTTGGCTCATTGTAGCTCAAAAAACAATTAGAGAAAAGAAGAAACTGCTGTTTTTCAGCAGTTTCATCTTTTTTCTCAATAATTTAGAAGTGATTGCAGTTCAGGAAAGGTTTTATAAGTTTTGAGTTCCCAAATTGATGTATATCAAATAAGATAATCATAATAGTCTGATCGCAATCTATAATTAATCTGTAATGATTTGGTCTACATACCTGTAATCTTGTTGATTAAGATATTCATCCCTTAATTAATTAACGCTTTCCCATACGTCCCAATAAAAATGGCTTAGGAAAACGTTGAGACAAAAGAAGAAACTGCTGATAACCAGCAGTTTCTCCTTTTGCCTCAATGTTTTCTGTGCTTTTTTTGTTACCAATTTTACCTTCATCCTCATCTATTTTGTCCTCTGCAACAGCTTTCAAATTGGATCACCCTATAATTTTGTTGTTTGGGAAAGGGTTAATTAAAAAAATTACCAGACGGCAAGATTTTAGAATGATCTAAAATCAAAGGTTTTGCAGGTGACAATTTCAAGCGAATGAAATTCTACAACTATTCATCTTTCTTGGTAGAAAACATTGTGGGAAATGAAGAAATTGCTTGTCACAAGTAATTTCTTCATTTTTCACAATGTTTTCTGTAGCCTTTATAATGTGGGAGAGTCAAAAGGTGTCACTGTGTCGTAATGGGTTGCCCGTTGATCAAACAGTAAGGCCTTTTGATGCACCATAGAGAAAAGTTGGTAAGTTAATTGGGGTTTAACATCGATTCCAACTGCTATGGTCATATCATGGTGGCTGGAGCACCTAACCATGGATTCCTGTCATTTCTCATACCAATACTTCCACAACATCCTAACCGATGCATTTTCATCTTTCTCTCGATGCTTTCAGTGATATAGCATAAGAATTCCACATATGAAATAACATTATAGGTTATTGCATTTATATGGGAATATATTGTGTCGGACAAGTTCTTTTGGCAGAGTAGGCCGAGCTTGCAAGGCCTACTACGCCAAAAGAACGAGTTGACACAATATATTCCCATATAAATGCAATAACCTTTTTATTATATACTTTGATATTGTTTTAGGAAAGTTATCATACACCAAATTCATAAAAGTAGTTTTTATTCTATCTGGTAGAAATTACTTAAGCAGGGTGCCCAGTGACTTTTGGTGTCAAAAATATAGGTATATCCCAATAATATAGGTATCAGTTAGCCAAAAATATAGGATAATATAGGTTGTGTTTCTGATGACGAAAACACTACTTTAAACATTTCTTTACCACCACCACTACCTTCCAGTTCTCTGTTATTAATAGGACAACAGGAGAAACAGACAATACAGCCATTTATTAGCTATTGCTTTCTATTTTGAAAATTAAGGTGTTCAAGAGAATACCATAAACTTATCAGGACATGAGAGCCAAGAAAGCCATTTATCTCTCACCGTAAAGAACATTGAGGCTTTGAGGAAATGATTGTATTTGATATCTTCTGTCTCATCCTAGACCCACAACTTCCAGCCAATTTTCATTGCAAGAAGGCAATTTGAAGAATTTTGACAGAGAGTCATGCTGCCACGATACATGCAAAAACCTCAATAGGCTCTCTGGAAAAAATGATTTGTCAAGAAAATTTTGCTCTAGATTTCCTTCTCATTCTAAGATCTTTGTCTCTAAATGGTATTTGATATGGAATCTCTCCACAACATAGAGCCAAATTTCCTAATACTACAAAACATTGAATTCTACACACCACATTGGTCATTGGTTAAATAGTTTTGGAGTAGAAGATGAATGAAAGAAATTTGATATTCTACAACATGGGGCAAATTTCACAGAACCAAACATTTTTGATGTGCTTTGGTAGTGGGCCTGAATTAAGACAATTCTACAAACCAAAGTTCAAAGACATAGGCCAAACTGTTTCTAAAGGAGAAAAAGAATGTGCATGATTTCCTACATTGTCTCTCATGAAATAAATATCAAACAACGTATGACCAATTGACATTGTACCACAAAATTTTGAAAGATATTGGTAGAGGGCCATGATGTGGTTCTACACAGCAAATTGAAAGCCCAAGGTCAAATGATTCAAGAGTAGAAGATTGTGTAAGATTTCCTGCTTTGTCTGTACATGAAGTCTGATACTCAAACACACAGGGCCACTTTTCATGGTACCAATATAATTTGAAAAGTATTGGCAGAGGGCCATGAGACAAATCTTTATACCAAGTTTAAAACCCTACGCAAAACAATTTAGGTGAACGAAATTTTACAAGATTTCCCTCTTTATCCCTATATGAAATCTGATATCCCGCAACATAAGACCAGTTTTTATCATACCATAAATTTGTGATAATAAGTATTTCGATAGAGGGTAAAAATAGAGTTTCACATACCATTTTCAGTGCCATCTATAGGCAAATACCCTCAGAACATAGAGCCAATTTTCATAATATCACAATGATCTTAAGTATTTCGGTAGCAGGCCTTTGGCTGATGCTACAAACCAAATTTTAAGACACTTTGCTGTATTGTTTGAGAGAATATGTACAGGCAGATGGATGGATGACCACGGTTAGCAATCACAATACCTCACACTTAGCACTAACTGCTAAGGTGATCTGAAAATAAATGTTTAATTCTATTATTTTTAATTTTAAGCATACTGGCTGTCTCTTAAACATAACATGACAAGCAACTCCATGTACAAATTTCAATCAGTCTCTGTGACAGCAAGATGAAAATTAAAACATTTCTACCTAAATTTCGCTTCTAGTCATTAACACAGATTACAAAAGAAGGTTCTCTATTCTTTTATTTTCCTCGGAGCATAAATGGAAGACTGGTACTGACTATGTGATAACTTCAGGACAGAAACTCAACCTTAACTTTGTATATCAGAAGCAAAACTGACCTGCTTCAAGTGATAAAGGTTTACCCCTGCATTCATATAAAGATATCATTATTTGTTTGTCCATAAGTAATACTTGCACAAAGTTATTTGAACAGAACTTTACTGTTCATAAAAGGAACATACCCACTAAATAAAATGTTCAATACCAGTAAGAGATAACAAAACATACATGCAAGCTTCTTCAACAATGATAAATATTATGCTTGATCAGTCTTTCCCTGGCATTAAACAGGGTTTTCCCTGGATCTTGTAAAGAAGGAGTCCTTGGGACCCTCAGCTATGATTTTTGAGAGTCCTTGTGTTAATTTTAAGAGTCCTATCTTAGAAAATCAGTTAAATATGAACACCAAATATTGGCCATATTTACAAAGACTGCAGCAAACTCAGACCCATTATTAGTATTTGGCTTTGTATGTTTAACAAAATATAGGCATCCAGCCTGTCAAAGGGTTTGTATTGACCAAAAATGGTGGAATCATTCTGAATAATATCTAAATCAAATTTAATTCATTAAATGTAATTTACAAAGAACACTTTGGACTGGAATTTGATGATTCAGAGTTCCAATGCTACCAAGAAAACAGGAATAAGTTTGGATTTTCGTATAACACTTTCTCCCTTCTGGAAGTAGTCTTGATTTTATCACATCTGGTAAAAATTAGGAAAAGTCACAGAAAAGTACAAAACAATCTGGGTAAAAAACCCTTCTAACCCCCCCCCCCCCCGCCTAAACTCTAAAGGAGTATTTCTTATTGTGAGTAATAAAAATGGAACCTTATGCAAGCGTCTGTCAAGAATGTGTTTGATGTCATGCACATAATGTCTGCTTAAAACTGCTTAAAAATTCCTACATGAATGTAAGCAGGTGTAGTTTCGGTAAACTAGACGATCATAGCACTTCAAGTAAGCTAGTACTTGTACTTTTATTTGGGAGTCCCATGGGACGCACAGAATATATTTTTAAGAGTCCTGAACCCAATTTTAAGAGTCTAGGACGCAATATCCTGCGTCCGGGAAAACCCTGCATTAAAGTTTGAAAGAGGCCTGAAAGGAATATACTAATTTCTACTGTATAATGTATATTGAGATAATAATTACTTTTATATCATAGAAAACTGCTATTTTGAAAGCATTTGTTTTAAATTTGTAATCATCGCTTGGCAAGACACAAAAATATAGGTATTTATAGGTATTTGGGGCAAAATGGGTGATATTATAGGTTTTTATAGGTAAGGTCCAGAAATATAGGATAATATAGGTATTTATAGGTATTTATAGGTTACTGGGCGCCCTGCTTAAGATAGAAAATGTTTTTAAAATGTCTAGCGGTTGAACGTAAATTACGCGGGAAAAGTAACGTCAGCGTATGATTACGTCGACGTCACTAAGGAAGTGTAAACAACTTTGAATGGCAGAAGCCATTATTTTCGACTCAGACTGGAATCGTCGTAAATGGTATTGCATTCGAGATATTTGTTACAGAGTTTGGGTATCAATCTTCCTAAAAATATGTATATTCGCCGTTTTGTATATTTTCATTTGTTGAAAATTGTTTATTTCACATATTTGTCATCAGAGTTGACTTGCTTCATAGAGTCAATATCCATGACATTTTGAAAGAAAATTTAAAATCTTTATTCTCCAATTAACATTCATGGAGCTCTCTAAGCGTTTGTAATGGACAATATGGATGTATGTGTGAACTATCAGGTTTGAAAGTTGGGAAGCGGGGAAGATGCCTGAAATTATAGTTCCATCCTTGGCGACTGCGTATGTAAAAGTTCCCGTGCAATATCAAAGTATGCAATATAAACAAGAGGGCCGTTGGCCCTAGGTCGCTCACCTGAGATGGGGTTTTATAACAGATCAGATTTCTTACAGGTAATGCAATAAAGGGTCAAAGATCATATGAACGCCACTATGCAATTTCAAACCATAGACAAGAGGGCCATGATGGCCCTAGATCGCTCACCTGAAATTTCTTGCCTTGTTGAAATAAACATTTTGACCTGTATAGCAGCAAATTAAGAATTTTGCAATGAAGCCCCTTTTCCTTAGTTTTTTCAAAAGAATGAAACAAAATTCAGCCTTTTCAAAAGTGTTCGCTCTTTTACCCTTTTTCTGATGCCACTGCACTAAGAGCTTTGATATTAATCAAATTCTTATAACATCTTTGAAAGCCCTTCACCCAAAGATCATTCATGTGAAGTTTCAAGAATATTGGCCCATTACATGTAGTAAGGCAGAAGATTTTTAAAAGATTTGGCTATTTTCCCCTTTTCTCATGCCGCGGAAGTCAAAGGCTTTGATGGAATCAAAGTCTCTCAAAAACTTTGAAAACCCTTCACCAAAGGATCATTCATGGGAAGTTTCAAGAATATTGGCCAGCTAGTTGAAGGCAGAAGATTTTTACAAGATTTGGCTATTTTCCCCTTTTCTCATGCCGCGGAAGTCAAAGGCTTTGATGGAATCAAAGTCTCTCAAAAACTTTGAAAACCCTTCACCAAAGGATCATTCATGGGAAGTTTCAAGAATATTGGCCAGCTAGTTGAAGGCAGAAGATTTTTACAAGATTTGGCTATTTTCCCCTTTTCTCATGCCGCGGCAGCCAGAGTCTTTGATGGAATCAAATTCTTTTAACAACTTTGAAAGCCCTTCACCCAAAGATCATTCATGTGAAGTTTCAAGAATATTGGCTGGCTAATTAGGCAGAAGAAGATTTTTAAAATATTTGGCTATTTTCCCCTTTTCTCATGCCGCGGCAGCCAGAGTCTTTGATGGAAAGAAATTCTTTTAAAAACTTTGAAAGCCCTTCACTAAAGGATCATTCATGTGAAATTTCAAGAATATTGGCTGACTGGTTAGGCAGAAGAAGATTATTAAAAGATTTGGCTATTTTCCGCTTTTCTCATGCCGCGGCAGCCAAAGTCTTTGATGGAATCAAATTCTTTTAACAACTTTGAAAGCCCTTCACTCAAGGATCATTCATGTGAAGTTTCAAGAATATTGGCCAACTGGTTAGGTAGAAGAAGATTTTTAAAAGAGTTGGCTATTTTCCCCTTTTCTCATGCCGCGGCAGCCAGAGTCTTTGATGGAATGAAATTCTTTTAACAACTTTGAAAGCCCTTCACCCAAGGATCATTCCTGCCAAGTTTCAAGAAAAATGGTCCACTGGTTTGGGAGGAGAAGATCTTTAAAGGAATTGCCAATCAGAGTTTGTTTGTTTTTTTTTTATATAAATTGCAATTCTGTTAGCAATTTTTTAAAAGTGACCTCCTAAGGAATATTTCTCCCTAGTTTGGTGGAAATTAGCCTGTTAGTTTAGGAGGAGATATCATTCAACGATGTCATTGAGATTTGGTGGAAAATCTCCTTTTCTGTTGCCATGGCTACCAGAGCTTTAAAAGGATTTCAATTCTTTTAGCAATCTTTAAAAGGAACCTCCTCAGAAATATTTCTGCCAAGTTTGGTTGAAATTGGCCAAGTAGTTTAGGAGGAGATGTTGTTCAAAGAAATTATTGAGAATTAGTCAAATTTCTCCTTTTCTGGTGCCATGGCAACAAGAGTTTTTAGTCAATTTCAATTCTTTTAGCAATTCTTAAACAGGATCTCCTAAGGAATATTTTTGCCAAGTTTACTTGAAATTGGCTTGGTAGTATAGGGTTTGAGTTTATTGGGGTTTAAGGCCGTTTTCAACTACCAGGGTCATATCGCGGCGGCTGGAGCACCTACCCATGGATTCCTGTTGTTTCTCAAACCAGTACTACCACAACACCCTTACCGAGCCTCCAGCTGCTCGCCCACTCTTGGTAGTATAGGAGGAGATGTTGTTCAAAGATAGTATTGAGATTCAGTCAAATTTCTCCTTTTCGGTTGCCATGGCAACCAGTTTTTTTTATGGATTTCAATTCTTTTAGCAATTCTGAAAGGGGGTCATCTAAGGAACATTCCTTCCAAGTTTGGTTGAAATTGGCCAAGTAGTTTAGGAGGAGATGTCGTTCAAAGATAGTATTGAGATTCAGTCAAATTTCTCCTTTTTGGTTGCCATGGCAACCAGAGTTTTTTATGGATTTCAATTCTTTTAGCAATTCTGAAAGGGAGGGGGTCACCTAATGAACATTCTTGCCAAGTTTGGTTGAAATTGGCCAAGTAGTTTAGGAGGAGATGTCGTTCAAAGATAGTATTGAGATTCAGTCAAATTTCTCCTTTTCTGTTGCCATGGTAACCAGAGTTGTTTATGGATTTCAATTCTTTTAGCAATTCTGAAAGGGGGTCACCTAAGGAGTTTGAGTTTATTGGGGTTTTACGCCGTTTTCAACTACCAGGGTCATATCGCGGCGGCTGGAGCACCTACCCATGGATTCCTGTTGTTTCTCAAACCAGTACTACCACAACACCCCTACCGAGCCTCCAGCTGCTCGCCCACTTAGGGTAACGATTTCAAACCCATTGGTGGGTGACAATTTTGTCAGAAAGGGTATTAGCCGCGGCCGGGTATCGAACCCGGGACCTCTCGAATGAGGGTCAGATGCGCTATCCACTGCGCTAAGGCCGCGGCCGGGTCACCTAAGGAACATTCCTGCCAAGTTTGGTTGAAATTGGGTGAAATTGGCCAAGTAGTTTAGGAGGAGATGTCATTTAAAGAAATTGTTGACAGATGACGGACGCCGGACGGACGCCGGACAAAAGGTGATCACAATAGCTCACTTGAGCACCTTGTGCTCAGGTGAGCTAAAAAATATTGCATACTTTCCTCCCGTTCAAATACATAGGGACAATATCAAAGTATATAATAAAATAAATTATGTTATCATCTGCAACAATATCAAATTAGACCATGATAATATTTACTATTTAGGTTAATTGATCAATTGGGGTTTAACACCTCTTTCAACTGCTATGGTCATATCACAGTGGCTGAAGCACATAACTATGGATTCCTGTCATTTCTCTCACCAGTACTACCACACATCCTTACAGAAACTCCAGCTGCTCACCCGAATAGGTTAGTGAATATCAAAACATTGTTAGGAAAGGATGTTTGCTGAACTTGATATTGAGACAAAAGAAGAACATGCTGGTTGTTCATTAATAGCATTTTCTTCTTTTATCTCAGTGTTTTCTCTTCTATAAGGAAGGTCAAAATCAAGTCTTGTGTCCAATACAATGATTAAAAGGGATGTACTACAATAGACAAATGCCTACAACAAAGACAGGCCGCCTTTCATATTCTAAGGGAAGCAATCAATAAAAAAAAATTAATTCATATAAATAGAGTTATATCCCTTGCTTTTGATCTGCACACTTGTAAACACTATTTTTGTCTTCAATTTTTGAGGAGGAATATCAAATTAGCAGGCTTTTCCCACAAACGTTTGCATTTTGAAAAAGTTGATACTTTTCAGCTAATGAAAATGTTACCTATTAATGATGCACATTCAAAGTGGTCAAAAAATTAAACCATAAAGTGAAGATCAGTCTTTCTGTTAGATTCAGTAGATAAAAAACTATTCATCATAAATCTTAACCATTTCCCAGAAATTGATGCTTTTTCATGCCCCACAAGTTGGAGGCTTTGGAGAAATTTGTGGGAAATGAAACAAGAGGACCGTGGGCCCTAGGTCGCTCACCTGAGATGGGGTTTTATAACAGATCAGATTTCTTACAGGTAATGCAATAAAGGGTCAAAGATCATATGATCGCCGCTATACGATTTCAAACCATAGACAAGAGGACCATGATGGTCCTATATCGCTCACCTGAACCTAAATGATATGAGCAACACTTGTTCAATTCAATTAATATTTATTACTTTAAGACTGAAAAAAAACTTATGGTCAATAAGGTTGTGAAAATCTAACTCATCCAAGATCTAAATTATGGTGCCAAACATTGTACAGAGCTCCAGATAAGAGGGGGTGGTGACTTTTCAAACTGCAATAATGCTGTCAATGATCATCAAACCCTATGTTGTAGGTACTCATTTGTATCGTCTCGTCGAGACGATTCAAATGAGTACCCACAACATAGGATTTGAATTCGAAAAAACAATGTTAGTATGTCTTCACCTCCACTTATCTGTAGCCCTGATTGTATCCAAGTTTTGTCTTGATTGATAAATAATTGTAGATTCTAGAGTATAAACAAGGTCGAAAACAGCCGAAAACAGCAATCGAATCAAATTCAAGGGCACATTACTCTCGATTTTCTCATCAGTTAAGACTGAAAATCAAACTAATCCCAGATCTTATGGTCCCTAATATTGTGTCCAAGTTTTGTCTAGATTGATCCATAAAGGTAGATTCCAGAGTGTAAACAAGGTCGAAAACAGCCAAAAACAACAATTTTGTCAAGTTCAAGGGCACAAAAGGCTCGACTTTCTGATCAGATCAGACTGAAAATCAAACTCATATGAGATCTTTTGGTTCCCAACATTGTGTCCAAGTTTTGTATAGATCGATCAATAATTGTATATTCTAGAATGTAAACAAGGTCGAAACCAGCCGAAAATGGCAATTTTGTCAAATTCAAGGGCACATAACTCTCAACATTCTCATCAGATCAGACTGAAAATCAAACTCATCCAAGATCTTATAGTCCCCAACATTGTGTTCAAGTTCTCAGACATTGCGAAAGCTCAAAAAAACTGTCAGACATTCGGTCTGACAGGCTTGAAAAATCTGTCAGACCGAAAACAAATCTGTCAGACCGAAAAAAAACAAGGAAAAATAACATGTAACCACCTTTTTTATTCTGAAGATATAAAAACATGACTGACACTCTAATCATTCACGCCCATAGTCCATAAGCCTTTCAAAATTAGACAATTCACTTTGCACCCTCGAAATATTTAAGGGACGCCATTATACTACGACAGTAAAAGTAATATGTATTCCGATTGGCTAATCAATACCTGTTTCAGCCAACCACAATCCGGTTTACAAATCAAGGGAAATAATCGGCAAAACCACGATATAATAGTGCCGTCCCTTCGTACTTTGTTGTTTATCAATTTTCTCGCAAACAGAATGACAAATATTTTGGTTATAAGCTTCCATAATTATGCAAACGCGAGGTATTGAAAAAAAGCAAAATGGTCAAAATATGTCGGACATACGGACCGACGGTATCGAATTTTCAATCGGACCGAAGTCAAAACTATCGGACAATGTCCGCGGTCCGACGTCTTTCGCAATGTCTGAGTTCTGTCTTGATTGATAAATAATTTTAGATTCTAGAGTATAAACAAGGTCGAAAACAGGCAAAAACACCCAGCAAACATTGCGATATCGGACCGATATCGGCTATATGTCGGAATGTCGGTGTCGGCTTTCTGATATCGGCCCGATGTCGGCCCGATATAGATATATTGCAGATATACATTCGGATATTAGTATATTGCTTGTACTATAAATTCGAGTGAAACTGTCTTATTTTTTTTAAATAATCAAGTTTGTAATCTGATAATACGGGTTGTAAATTTAAGTCGATATCGGTGCGACATCGGGCCGATATCACCTATATAGTGTTTCTCACAGCATTGTACTTCTACCTGCGCACTGCCTTTGCACCTGTTTCTCGGCTCCGAAAGGTTCGACAAAGATTTACATTACTTTTTTCGATTTCTTCTTAATTATCGAGCATATTTTCGTGCAGAAATTTATTCATCTTATCAAACCCTTCTTCCAACACAAATAAGTGCTGTTGATTTTGCAATTACACGTGATTATATGCAAGCGGACGTAAATTGTAATGCATTTTCGCGACATTCGATCAGTCACTGTTTTGAGTCAAAAATAAAAATATGTTGTGCTACTTTTGAAATACTCTTGAATCGCAATGTAAGGAATGTCAAACATTCCTTGTTAGATTTTTACCCAACTTATTTCAGAATCTTGTATTGCAGGTCACATACCTATCTGTGCAAGGTGGGGTGTCCAGGACGGACATGTCCAAGAGGGTCCTCAAAACCTGCCTCAACAACCAGTAAGCAATCAAATACAACTGGTATGGTAAAAAGGCGAAAGAAAATTCAAAGATCTGAAACTGGCCCAGGCAGTACTTGGTAAGTAAATATTTGTTTGATTAAGACACTTTCATCTTTAGAGGTAGAACAACAAGCTGTTATATTTGCAATTTGAAAATAAGTATCCTCACTGATAAAATTTGTAATTTCTTTGTACCTTCAGAAAATTCATAAGTCAGCATTTTTTGAAAAGCCTCATTAGGCCAAATAAAAAAATATGTGTGATTCAGGTAACATCTCTAAATAACCAGGGCATGTTGGTAGGGTTTTTTTCCTTTACTTCAGCACCAAGTTATAAAACAAATTGAGGTATGCAGATTGATGGCGGTATGATGTTTAAGTTTGCTTCTTCCGTTTTGTTTTTTTTTTGTCACAACTAAAGGTTTTGCAATTTACTCTTACCTTTTTATTTCTTTTGTAGAATCGGTCATGAAGTGCAAAAAAGTTACTGCATCAGAAGTAGATCAAGACTGCAGAGAGTGGTTTCGGATGGCTAGCGACAGGGATGGTGGCAGTAAAAGACGCCGGAAAGGCAGAAGACAGGAAATAACGTGGAAACAACAGTGGAAACACCTAATCACAATGATTGTTAGGACTAGCATTTTCGCTGTTCAAATATAAGGGAATTCAAGAAACTGCTTTGTTAAAAGTGTTTTTGAACTAAATCGACAGAGTGGAAAATGCTTAAATAATTACTTTTCAAAGGAGTTGCCTCTATATTGGGGCAAATGTGTTGATGGTTTACAGACTGGCTCATATAATTATAATTGATTTTATGTACTTATGCATTTTGTTCCTGCTACACACTTATATATTTTGTCTCTCACATGCCAGGAGGTTGGAGCTGGGGCATGGTATGTGCCTAGTCATTGCATAGACAGATGCACTGTTCTTGCTCTTGCCCCTCGATATATGTATTTATATGATTGGGGACTAATATGTAAATACATGTATATGTGTGTAGCAGATCACTTGTGTTTTCTGCTTGTTAATGTATTTCATTTTTATGCCCCCGCATCGAAAAATCGGGGCATATTGTTTTACTCATGTCCGTCTGTCCGTATGTCTGTCTGTCTGTCCGAAAACTTAACCTGAAAACTTAACCTTGACATTCTCTCCAAAAGTATTTGACATACAAGGCTCAAATTTGGTATGTAGCCTTCTTTCGATGATAGCTATTTGTTCCATGCCATATGACCCTTCTCAATGTCATACTATTACCCTTATCAACCCTTAAAGTGACATTTCAGAATTATTTTTATATAAATTTTACTTTTATTCTGTTTGAAAGAGCATGTTTTCTTATGAAAATTCTGAAAATTTCAAGCCAAAATATTGAACCGTTTACGAGAAATATATATTTTTGTGCTAAAATTAAACAAATTGTTGTGGACAACAGTTCAGATTTATATAGAATTTGTCATTTCTGTCTCAACTTTGAAGGCGTATTTTTCGCTTATAAATAACAACTTCAAAAAACTGATAGCATTTCTACGCATTAGAATAAACAATCTTTGCATCAAGACATACTTTTAAAAAATGAAACAAATGTGAAATGTCACTTTAACACGAAAAATTGACATTTTCCAAAAAATAGCCATTCGCGGGGGCATTTGTGTTTCACAAACACATCTTGATATTTTATGTTTCAGTCTTCACCTTCATTTTTAGAATACTTGCAGGAATGGCTATTTTTAGTTAGTTGCTTATATGTCCAATTAAAATAAACCACACTTTCTACTTGCCCAAAAGCATTTTCACTTGCCCATGGCTATGGGCAAGTGGGTTATGTCGAAGACTGATATTGTTTGTGTACGTATTGTTATTGGATGTATTTGCTGTGATTATAATCTCACTTCATTTGGTTGTGTTATCAGTATATACTCTAGTCTAAAATATTATTATTTAAGTGTGTGTGTTTTTAAAGAAGTTATGTTGCAGTTTATTTCCCAAGTTTGAGTCTGCCAATCATAAATATCATATAATTGCAAATGACTTTGAAAAAAATAGATGTTTAGTAAATGGGAATTTCATCTGATCAAACGTTGCTACAATATTTACAGTTGATGCAGTCATACAATTGCATATCTATCTTTTTCTGTGATTATCATCATTCTTCATTAAATTGTGTTGTCAGTATTACATGTATATAAATACTCTAGTCATTACAAATGTATTTCAATTATGCATAACAATTACACGTTTGTGTTTTGCATAAAAAATAACCGATGCTACCTTAACAATCTAGCATATACTGTAACCATCGGAAGTTTTTATACAATTCTTACAATTGTAAAACTACATTCTGTCAGAGCTTTGCATTTTTTCGTGGCCCTTTTCAAGTTTTCTGCTACAAATTGAAGCTGATGTCCAGCAATATGGACCAAGATCAGGTCCTATAGATTGTGGAGTCCGATCTTGGTCCATATTGTTTGATCATGCTTTTGTATGTAGAGAGCAAAAATAACCGCAAAATCTCAAAATTTGTCCAAGAACTTTCGATGGTAACTGTATCAGTCAGTGCTAACTTTTGAGAAAAACATGTTTTTAATTAGTTGTCGTTTGGCTGAATTTCTTAAGCTTTAGACTGCCAAAAACAAACTTCGTTTCATACGCAAACAGCTTGGTATGAATATAATGCTGAAGCTTTAATTGTTTTGTCATTCTAAAATTCATGCTACATGTTGACTGATGACAACATGTCTAGCTGATGAGTTTATTTTGAATAAAACTTTGAACTGAAAAACCATTTTGTTCTATTTAGCATTTCGACACTTAATTGCTGATACTCTTATAGATAGATATTGGTCTGATTTATCCGGCTGTATCACAGGATACAGCAAATGGTTGAGAATAACGACAAGAGTTGACCACTCCCGACATCCTAAATAGAGAAAGATGGTGGATATAGTTGAACTACCTTAAATAAAAGGCTCTAATGAGAGAAAAAAGCTACCCTAGCAATATCGGCTTAAAGTCGGCTCAAAATCGGCTGTATATCGGATAGCCGATATCGGACCGACATCTAGCCGGGTTGCACATCCGATGACGGGCCGATGTAGGATTCTGATATCGGGCCGATATATACGACGATATCGGGCCGATATCGGACCGATATGTAATGTTTGCTGGGCAGCAATTTTATCAAATTCAAGGGCACATTACTCTTGACTTTCTAATCAGATCAAACTGAAAATCGAAGTTATCTGAGATCTTATAGTCTCCAACATTGTGTCCAAGATTTGTCTTGATTGGTCAATAATTGTAGATTCTAGTGTGTAAACAAAGTCGAAAACAGTAAAAAACAGCAATTTTGTCAAATTCAAGGGCACATAACTCTTGACTTTCTGATTAGATCAGACTGAAAATCAAACTAATCCCAGATCTTATGGTCCAAAACATTGTGTCCAAGTTTTGTCTTGATTGATAAATAATTGTAGATTCTAGAGTGTAAAAAAGGTTGAAAACGGCCGAAAATGGCAATTTTGTCAAATTCAAGGGCACGTAACTCTTGACTTTCAGACCAGATCAGACTGAAAATCAAACTCATCTGAGATCTTATTAGTGAGGGAGCTTAAGTCCAAAAAGTGGCAGAATACTTCACTTGGTGATACAAGCACCAAATTTGGCACAAATGTTCCTCAGAGTGTACTATTTTCAAAACAAATGGTATCCACGATGAAAAACCAATATGGCGGCCATTTTTTCAAAATGGCCGCCATCTCTAGAGGTAAAAAATCAGAAAAAATATTTCATTTCGAGATACAAGCACCAAATTTGGCACAAATGTTCCCCAGAATATACTCTTTTCAAAACACATGGTATCATCCATGACAAACCAACATGGCTGCCAAATGTTGAGATGGCCGCCATCCCTATATTTAAAGAAAATCAAGAAAACCCTTCTTTTTGAAGATACAAGCACCAAGTTAAGCTCACATGTTCATAAAAGTATACTATTTTCAAAACATATAGTATCAACCTTTAAAATCCAACATGGCTGCCATTTTCCAGAATGGCCGCCATCTTCATAGAAGAAATAATCTGAAAAAAATCCTTATCTTTGAGATACAATCACCAAATTTGACACAGATGTTTCTTAAAGTTAACTGTTTTCAAAAAGCAAGATATCCATAGTGAAATCAACCTTGTGGCCATTTCCCAAGATGGCCGCCATTTCTGTAACTCATCATATTGGAAAATGCTTCTTTTTGTGAAATGAGCACTAAATTTGGCACACATGTTCCTAAGAGTGTACCATTGTCAAAAATAATGGTATCCAATGTGAAAATCTAACAACATGGCTGTCATTTTCAAAGGTGGCTGCCATTTATATATGGATCTCAATATAGGTAAAAAACATTTTCGATGTAAAAAACAGATTTTTTACACAAACTTTGTGGAGTAGATGTTATTTGTAAAATATGTTATCATACGTGAGGTATCGGAATTTGCTTTCATTTTCTTTTTCAAAATGGCTTTAGTATGTATATACATGTAGATAATCTAGTTTTCAATTCGCCTTACTTCAACATTCATTTGACATTCATTACAACATATTTCTTCAAAAAAGCATGTATAACCTGACTTTGATAAGATTTGCAAAGCAGTTGTAACGTTTACTTTGGGTTATGTCAGTTATGTTTTTTGCTGTTGGTTATGTTTGTGTTTTTAGAGGATTGTAACTAAATGTGTTACCATTTTGTTTTTTGCAATGCGCATAAAAGTTTCTGCATGTTAATAGCGCAGTCCTATTCATGGAATACTATCCTTGTAGGTGAAGACAAAACAGCTGACATTTCAATAGGCCTATATGGTGGCCATTTCGATTATCATCTATACAAGTATTAAACTATAATTCAATATAACCAAATTTATAGTGTTCAATCCGACATAAATTGTCATTGAAACATCAAGAAGTAATCTCTTAACAAGCTTTGTCATCGTAAAAAGTTTGGTTCCCACCAAAATATTTGTCTTAGTATGAAATTAGAGACATGGGTTCTTCATGGCCAATGACAAATCATAAACTACTAACTATGAAATAAAAAATATAGATTGTTTCTGCAATATAAAGGCAGTAACTTATTCGTTCTACGCATTCTACGTATATCTTTATTCTGTACAAAATATATAATGTGCTGAGAGGCCTTAAATACAATTCTGAAAGAATAAACATCAAATGATGATAGAATAATAAAGTTTTCCATATTTTTAAAATAGAAAATAAAAAACAAACCCTGTTGTCAGTTCAATAGGGAATTAATAACGCTTAGCATTCTATGTAAAAACAGTTTTGGGCCTTTTTGGATATATTTGACAAATCTTTCACTTAGTAAAAATGCGCACACACAAAATTTTCCTTGCTGTATACTTTGATATATAGTCACATATAATTCGTAGAACATGCATTCTTCAAAATGCATGGTATCGACCTGGAAAGTCAAAACACCTTGTTGATTTCAAATAGGTCCACCTTTACAAAATCCAAAATAATGGTCTTTGATTTTGTCATGCAAGCCCCCATTTCGCACAAATGTTTCTTAGATTATATTTTCTTCAAAATACCGTACATAGTATCTGCTATGAAACACTAACAAAGCTGCTGGCTTTATTTATATTAAATCGTCAATTACAAATTAAAGGTATGTTTTTTTAAAGTTGTAGCCAAGTAGTTCTTTAACACACCATGGTGAAAATTTTGACCAAGACAATTTCACAAGAACAGCAATACTGACAAAATTGTTTGGTTAACAGTGAATTCTAGTTAGTCCGTCAAATTTGGAAATTATTTTGTTATTGAGCACAAGAATAATTTTGCTATAAATTGACATAGTCTTTATCACGTTATGACAAAAATATGGCTATGTAAGATATCATATTTCACAAAGAACAACTGATCCACAAAAACTTGAAAAAATGGTGCTTGTAACCTAGGAAATTATTTTGACCCATATGTGATCTACAGAGATGGCAGTCATCTTGGAAAATAGCAGTCATGAGGTTGTTTTATCTTGGTAGAAACCATTATGTCTGAAAATGGTATACTCTGAGAAACATGAGTGCCACATTTGGTGCTTATATCACAAAAAGAAATATTTTCCAATATTTTGAGTATAGAAATGGCGGCCATCTTGGGAAATGGCCACAAGGTTTATTTTACCTATGGGTATCTTGCTTTTTGAAAACAGTTCACTCTAAGAAACATCTGTGTCAAATTTGGTGATTGTATCTCAAAGATAAGGATTTTTCAGTTTTTTTCTTCTATGAAGATGGCGGCCATTCTGGAAAATGGCAGCCATGTTGGATTTTTAAGGTGGATACCATATGTTTTGAAAATAGTGTACTTTTATGAACATATGTGCCCAATTTTGTGCTTGTATCTTCAAAAAGAAGGATTTTCTTGATTTTCTTTACATATAGGGATGGCGGCCATCTTAGAAATTGGCAGCCATGTTGATTTTCATGGTGGATACCATATGTTTTGAAAAGAGTATATTCTGGGGAACATTTGTGCCAAATTTGGTGCTTGTATCTTGAAATGAAGTATTTTTTCTGATTTTTTTACCTCAAGAGATGGCGGCCATCTTGAAAAATGGCCGCCATGTTGGTTTTTCATCGTGGATACCATTTGTTTTGAAAATAGTACACTCTGAGGAACATTTGTGCCAAATTTGGTGCTTGTATCACAAAGTGAAGTATTTTGGGATAAGCTCCCCCACTATATAGTCCCCAACACTGTGTCCAATTTTTGTCTTGATTGACCCTTTCCAACACATTGGCGCTTTTGGATGCCCTACAAAATAAAGGCTTTGGAAAACATTGTGACAAGCAATTTCTTCATTACCCACAATGTTTTCTACCAAGAAAGACCAAAAAATGTTAAATTTTGTTCAATGGAACTTGTCGTCTGCAACACCTATGACTTTGGACTAGGCTAAAAAAATTTTGTTTGGTAATGGAGTGTAAATCTATTTATATCCTCTATCAAACTAGATAACTACTTATACTGAAGTAAAGTAGTGTCAGAGTTCCTTCCCTTAGATTAACTCTTTTTTTGAATACAGCAAAAAAGTGGCAATTTTGCCCAATTCAAAGGCACATAACTCTCATCTTTCTGGTCAGATCAGACTGAAAATTGACCTCATCCAAGATCTTATGGTCTCCAACATTATGTCCAAGTTTTGTCTTGATTGATCAATAATTGTAGATGCTAGAGTGTAAACAAACTTAAAAACAGCATTTTTTGACATTCAAGGGCAGATAACTCCGCGCTTTCTGGTCCGATCAGGCCCATAATCGTACTTGTCCGAGAACTTATGATCGTACTTGTTTTGGCCAAGTTTGATTAAGATTGAGTAACTTTTGTGGATGCTAGAGTGTAAACACCCCAAATGTTGACGGACGGACGGACGCCGGACAAAAAGTGACCACAATAACTCACCTCGAGCACTTCGTGCTCAGGTGAGCTAAAAACCCAGAAAACTACCTTAGTGCAATATCATATGTAACTCAAATATGTAGTTTCATCCAATTCGGCTATGTGGTATGGAGAAATTGCTTTGGACAGATGGAATTAAAATAAAACATACAGACCGACAAACAAACAGAAATTTACAAATTGACCTAGATCTATGACCTTGAACCTAACTAAATATATTTTTCAAATAGAACATCTACTCATGATAAAGAACATTTACCCATACATTTTTTTGAATCCAGGCATAAATGTACATGCTAGGCCCCTGATAAGCAGATTTTTACAAGAAGTCCCCTTTTTCTGCGACAAGGTTTCATATTGAAAAGCAAAGAAAAGTACCTCTTAACAATATCATAAGTAATGCAAGTATTAAGTTTTGTCAAATTTGGCTTTGCGGTTATTGAGAAATTGCTTCTGACAGATTTTGTGTAATTTCTCTTTTTCTGTTGCCATGGCAACCAGAGTTGTTTTTTTTTTATAAATTGCAATTCTGTTAGCAATTTTTTAAATGTGACCTCCTAAGGAATATTTCTGCCTAGTTTGGTGGAAATTAGCCTGTTAGTTTAGGAGGAGATATCATTCAACGATGTCATTGAGATTTGGTGGAAAATCTCCTTTTCTGTTGCCATGGCTACCAGAGCTTTTAGTCAATTTCAATTCTTTCAGCAATTCTTAAAGAGGACCTCCTAAGGAATATTTTTGCCAAGTTTGGTTGAAATTGGCCTGGTAGTTTAGGAGAAGATGTCGTGCAAAGATAGTATTGAGATTCAGTCAAATTTCTCCTTTTCTGTTGCCATGGCAACCAGAGTTTTTATGGATTTCATTTCTTTTAGCAATTCTGAAAGGGGGTCACCTAAGGAACATTCCTGCCAAGTTTGGTTGAAATTGGCCTAGTAGTTTAGGAGGAGATGTCGTTCAAAGATAGTATTGAGATTCAGTCAAATTTCTCCTTTTCGGTTGCCATGGCAACCAGAGTTTTTTATGGATTTCAATTCTTTTAGCAATTCTGAAAGGGGGTAACCTAAGGAACATTCCTGCCAAGTTTGGTTGAAATTGGCCTAGTAATTTAGGAGGAGATGTCGTTTAAAGATAGTATTGAGATTCAGTCAAATTTCTCCTTTTCTGTTGCCATGGCAACCAGAGTTTTTTATGGATTTCATTTCTTTTAGCAGTTCTGAAAGGGGGGTCACCTAAGGAACATTCCTGCCAAGTTTGGTTGAAATTGGCCAAGTAGTTTAAGAGGAGATGTCATTCAAAGATAGTATTGAGATTCAATCAAATTTCTCCTTTTCTGTTGACATGGCAGTTTAGGAGGAGATATCATTTAAAGAAATTGTTGACGGACGACGCACGATGCACATACGCACGACGGACGGACGCCGGACAAAAAGGTGATCACAATAGCTTACTTGAGCACCTTGTGCTCAGGTGAGCTAAAAACTGCTTGCAAAGAAAACAGGGGCGAGGTTCTGTGATTTTCCTGGTAATACACAATTTTGACTGAATTAAATATCTTCATGAAAATGAAATAATTAGGCTACAAAGGGGGGCTCGTTTGAACGCCCAGATCCCCCTCTGGATCCGCCACTGGGTAAAAAGTAAAACATGGGAAAGATGTACCAATCTATAAGAGTTCACAGTTACAAAATATGTTCAAAAGTATTTGTGACCTGTCACGCTAAAAGGGACCTTACCCGAATACCCAAAATCCAAATTTGGACAAACTTGTCAGACTCATCATAGGTCAATCAATTCCCGTATGCAAAAAATGAACATATAGTAAGACAGGGGAAACATTCCGGATTTAGAAAATTACATAAACATGAAAAGTGTCGGCCCTAGTCTGGCTGCGCGGACTGCGCAGACTGACTAGGGTTGATATTTTTCATACATCCGATAAGGTCCCTTTTAGCGTGATGGGTCACATTTACATCATATTTCACACCTGGTTCCAAATCTATGTCATCAATTTCTCAAAAATATGAGTTACAAAAGATTGTTTTAATACCTTTCACACACTTCAAATGTAAATATTTATCAACAATCGATAATAAATGATGTGAAATGGAGTTTGTCTCCACTAAATACATTCAATGCTGTCAACCCTTACCTAAACAAGACCTGGTTTTGACTTCCCTAGTAGAAAAGGCTTCCATGAAAACAATGAGGCAAAAGAAACAAGAGCCGTCATAGACGGATTATGCTCCCCGAATAAGTGTTTGTCACAAAATAAAAACTATCATACATTAAGCCCCCTTTTCCCATGACAGCTTTTTTGTACACACATTATTTATAGAATATGGTCTAGAACATCCTATTCATTACATGAGCACAAAATTTCATAAAATTCTGCCCAGTAGATGAAGAGAAATAAGAGAAAAACTAATTTTTACACTAAGGCCCCTTTTTCCATGATGCAGCCTTAAATTTACAAACGGAGAAAAAGGTCCCTAGGTATTGACCCAGGGAGTTCACATGTGAAGTTTCATTGAATTTGGTACAAGGGTTGCTGAGATATGGCTGTGGACGGACGGACACACAGACACACGGACGGACGGCCAGCATGGCGACTATATGCTCCCCCGAAATTTTTTCGGGGAGCATAAAAAATGCTGATAACTAGCATTTTGATTCTACTTTTGCTTTACTATTTTCAGTGCTGTAATGTACACAGATTTCATATTTATTTACACCGATTTTTTCTTGTGCAGCTTTCGTATTGGAACCTGCCGCGGATCCAGGATTTCTGTGAAGAAGGTTCGAAGTTACAAAAAAGTGGGGTTGGTTTTCCTAGCATTTCACTATTTTGACTGGATATCTGCATAAAAACGCAATATCTACCAATAGATGTCGCCACCTGTCGATTACCATCTATCTCTGGTGGGCATTCTGGGTTAACTACTTTCAAGATGTCAGCGCCCATAAAATGCATACATGTGGTACTTCCTCATGACTTCCTGTCACGCGGCATATTTGCTTCATATGCTTGCATAGAGTAAAATGAATAATCTAATTTGAATTAATTATTTTATTAGATGAAATTGAGACGAAAATCAAACTTTATTTTGTTGCAAATGTATTTGTAGTTGCAATTTTCTGCTTGCTACTTTTTGGCGACAGGATTTTGGAGTTATGCGCACTGCGTAGTGATTTTTATCCAAAAATGGATAAAGTGATGCGTCAAATGAGTCAGTCCGAAAATAAAAAAAAAATAGACTGGAAATATTGTAGACTGGCTGCTTAGTCAATGCATAAAAACGAAATATTCAGGATACAGATGGCAGTTTGTTTGAACGCCATGAACACCCTCTGGATCCGCCATTGGGAACAGTCTATAGGCTGCTTCAGAATGGGTTAAAAATTCTAGACAGCATTTAACAGCCCTCTCTTCTTTTGTCTCAATCTTTCAACTATGTGTCTGGGCATTTTTCCCAGCGATACATGCACTTCATTCTGAACCACCTGCTGTTCAATTCACCACTCATGGAAGATTTGCATTAGGCTAATTCTTTCTCAAACAGCAAAGAATAATGAAATTGGCTAGATTTCTAGATCTGTTCCAACTTGAAAGCTCTCCTACTGAAGAAAACAAAAGGGTGCTGATAAAAGATTTGAATTATGTACAATGTAGCACAGAAAATATTGAGTTTAGTTTATTGGGGTTTTACGCCGTTTTCAACTACCAGGGTCATATCGCGGCGGCTGGAGCACCTAACCGTGGGTTCCAGGTATTTCTCGCACCAGTACAACCACAATATCCAAACCGAGCCTCCAGCTGCTCTCTCACATAGATGATTCACACCCATTGGTGAGAGACAAATGACTTTTGTCAAATGTCAGAATGGATACTGGCCGAGCCGGGGTTCGAACTCGTGACCCCTGGATTGACAGACTCCGACGTAACCGACTGAGCTATCCGGGCTCGGCCAGAAAATATTGAGCCAATATGAGACAATGCTGATGAGGGCAGGCTCCATCACTGGATCTTCCAACACTGGATCCACGCACAGGTAGTAGCCAATACGGGATGGGACAGTGTCTGACCTAGTATGTGCTAAAGATAAAACAAAATGAGTTAATCCATTACCAGACGGCAAAATTTTAGACTTGTCAAAAATCAAAAATGCAGCTGACGACAATTCCAAGTTGATGAAATTTTAAAAATCGTTGCAAATTGGGTTAGAAAACATTGTGGAAAATGAAGAAATTGCTTGTCACAATTTCTTCATTTTCCACAATGTTTTCCCAAGCCCTTTGTTGTGAGGGAGTCAAAAGGCGTCACTGTACAGTAATGGGTTAAAACAAAATTTTAGAAGGATCAGAAATAATAGACAAGGTTGATTACTCGCCACTCGTCTAAAGAAATTCTTGTTGACCGTGACCTCCCGTTCAATCATCTAATTGGCTGGCGTCTAGCTTTCCAACCGATCGGATTCGCTGTCAACATGGCCGCTGCAGAAAGATTTTTTAGGAATGTAAATTGAATTGTGAATTTACTCGTATTTTCAGTGTTATAATGGACTAGGATACAAATGATGGCTTTAAGGACAGATTCTCTAGTTGTTACTGCTCAACTTACTGCGCATATCCTAAATAACCAAATAAAGCTGTTTCCGTAATCAGCCTTTCAGCAAATGTATTTTTTACATTTAGTAAATGTTTGGTTGATAAATGACAAGACCCTTTTCGGTTATTTCCATTTTCTCTGTTTGGTCAATTAAAGTGTAATAGTACTCGGATGGTACATTTCGCTTTCTGTTAAGCGTTCAACATGTGGCGTTAGCGATAGGAAACGGGGCAACAAAAGCAAAGTTGTGTCTTTATGAGCTTAGTCCGCTTCAAATGGACACAAAAGACGACACTTAAGCTGGTAATAAGGAAGAAAATGGTCAAAAGTAGTGAAACAATTTCGGACAGAGCTACAAAAAGTAAATCAAATTTTACTTATAACTAAGAATCAAAGTACTGAAAGTACTGTTAGAGAGTGTATTTGACACAACATAAATTTCAAACTGTGACAATATTGCATGCTTACATAATTGGGAGCATTCTGTGTGATCGTCATGCAAAACCATCATCGAATATAAGTGGAGTTGTGTCAGGCCCGTAGGAAGCAATTTCATATTGTTGAAGCCCATGTGTCTGAATTATTGCGGGGGGGGGGGGGGGGGGGGGGCTAAATTGGATTTTCCCTAAATTTTCATTGTAAAATAAGGAGAGTTCAGCACTTTTGGCTATGCATTCAACCATGAATGGAGGAATGTATTAACTATTGACAACATAATTGAAGCCTCTTTTTCTGTGATGCAGCATAGTGTCACCATACAACAAAAAATTTCCGAACAACAATTTTTGAAGTGGTCCACTTCAAAAGCTGATGCAAATGACAAAATATTTAGTTTAGAATTGTGCATAATATTGTTCAGAAAATATAGAGGCAAAAGGAGAAAGTGCCTCAATGTTTTCAAAACTTTCTCTTGGAGACACGTTTGATTGGGAAAGGGAAATTCAAATCAACCCATTCATAAATGTATGAGAAGTTGAGTTGATAAGGACATTTGCTCTAATGACCCTTTTATCCACGGCATAACATACTACGGCTTTACTACACTATGGCTTTACTACACATTACCCAGATAGACACTCACTATGCACTAGAATCTGTCTGTGGAATGTGATTCTATTTTTAGACTGTTTGCATTGTCCAAAATTTAGGTTACATGACTTGACTGAATGACCTGCATGACCCAATTGTAAATGACAAATTACTACACTGATCTTTTTTCTATTTAATTAAGACTTGTTTACTTGAATTTTTTGCATAGATCATACAAGTCATATATTTTTATATAATAACATGTATGGTTGTAGACTATTCCAATTGTTGTTTAGATCTATTTTGTCTTTATTGGAAGGAACTATTTCTGTTGTTCGGTTTGCAAAATATTGGCTTGTGGCCTCTGGCTGCTAATAGAGAGACTACGCTCTCTAAAAATGCTTGGTATATTTTTCTTTTTTTGTTTTTGTATGTATGACCAAGCACTATATCTATACCAAAAAAGAAAAAATTCTTACCGCTGGAATACTTTTTATTATCAGAAACGTTGAAAAAAAAGGAGCAATTTCAGCTACTTTTGAAAGAATGTTTTACTAAAAATTTCAAAATCATTAAATTTTCCCAAATCAACACTCATTTAGACAGAATAAAACATATTGAACACAATAAAGACTTACTTATGTAATCGTAGTCATTTCGAACACCTTTTTTGTGGGTATTTAAGTGACACCTCATTTTTGCAATTTTAGACAAGAGTATTCTCCCTTGAGACTCCAATAACTTTTTAATTCGCTTGGTGACCTATAGTTTCTAAGCCATTTTTTTTACTTCTCATATATTTAAGTATCAGTACAGAAAAAATTTAAAAAATCTTACCGTAGGAAATAAATGGATGATCTGTCCTTAACTGTGATAAATATCGTCGGTGTAAATGCAAAACCTCATATGTCGATTGTCGCCATTTTCAAAGTACTTACTTATGTGCCAAGTTTAGACAATTCTCGCAGGTTTTGAGATAGTTTTACTGATCAGTATTATTGACACATCATTTGTGAACAAAATGTCCAAATTTCAAGTAAAACATTTCAGTTTGGGAAAAGTTATTACACTTCTTTCCCTCCCCTTTAAAATTTTACAAAAACGAGAACGAGGTTTTGCTTTTACAACGACGATATGTAGATCTAATATTATAGAGTAGAGGAGGGTAATCCGGACACTTTTTGGGAAAATCAATATACTTCTTTGTCAGGGGGGTCCCCCACCTTCCCCTTTGGACTGATGTTTAAAGTTAAGGATAAGTAAAAAAAAATCTAGATCTATCTCTTTTAACGTTTTAAAAATGTTTAAAGCATTACCATAGGTGTAGGAAGAGGGGGGCTGGGGGCAGGCCCCCCAATAATTCAGAAAAGGGGTCTGCCCCGGGATTATTTTGGGCCGCGCCTTTGCGCCATAGTCGCAAGTAATTTACATACGGCGCTTCAAAAATGAGCGTTTGCGCCGAATTGATGCAAAGCTTTTCCGTATGACGCGGTATTTTTACCTGGGCGCGCCATTAAAGGAGGTATTTTTTTTAAAAATAGCACCAAAGTATTTCATACGACTTTAATCAGCCAATCAAAATCGGGAACAATTGGGGAATACCGATTACGTCACCAGCCGAGCGATAGCGGGATGACATGCAGTCGACACTAAGTCCCGGCTCGCTAAAAACATTTGATGTCGGAAAAAGAAACAATAGGCCTAACGCGGTTAGGCGCCATCGACCCCGAAAATGAAAGTGGGTCGTTCCGGTTTGGTGCTCTAGTAGTTTTTAATCATTTCCCAAACATGACCTGGTTCTGACGTCCCTAGACAAAGTGTGGTCTGAATTGACCCAATGGTTGACTTTTAAAGAATTATTTTACACTTTCTGTAAGTCTGATAAGCCCCACCCTGCCACGTCCACACTTATGAAGCAATCAAAATGTCATGAAAAATTTAAGTAAAGGGCCATCTAAGGAACATTTCTGCCAATTTTGGTCTTAACTAGCCCAATGGCTGATTTTTCGCAGAATTATTTTATGATTTCTCAAAGACTGATAAGCCCCACCCTTTAATACCTTCAAAATTCTTGTGCAATTTAGGTAAAGCCAACCAAAGAAATATTTTTGTCAAGTTTGGGATAAATTGACCCATTGGTTGATTTTTAAAAAACTATTTTGTGATTTCCGATGTGAAGTCTGATAAGCCCCGCCCTTCCAAACCATCATATAATTGACAAATCAACATTTTGTTTTCAATTTAAGTAAAGCACCACCAAAAGAACATCTCTGCCAAGTTTGAACAAAACTGGTCCTATGGTTTGAGAGAAGATTTTTAAAGAATTATTTTGTGATTTACCCCCAAGTCTGATAAGCTCCGCCCTGCAATACCCACATTTACCGACCAATCAAAATTTTATAAACAAATTAAATAAAGGTCCATCCAAGGTCCATTTCAGCCAAGTTTTGGTCAAAATTAGCCTACTGGTTGATTTTTAAAGAATCATTTTGTGATTTCTCTAGGTCTGATATGCCCCGTCCTGCCATGCCCACATTATTTTATGGACCAATCAAAATTTTGTTCGCAATTCAATAAAAGTACTACTAAAAGAACATCTCTGCCAATTTTGATCAAAATTGGCCCTATAGTTTGAGAGGAGAAGATTTTTGAAGAATTATTTTGTGATTTCCCCCAAGTCTGAAAAGCCCCGTCACGCCACACCCACATTTATGGACCAATCAAAATTATTTTTGCAATTTAAGTAAAACACCACCCAAGGAATAATTCTGCCAAGTTTGATAAAAATTGGCCCACTAGTTCGAGAGAAGATTTTTTAAGAAAAGTTACGCACGGATGGATGCACTGACGCACAACGGACACAACGCCATGACAATAGCTCGCTGGCCTTCGGCCAGTGGAGCAAAAAAAAAATCAAAACTGCAGCTTGTTTTAAGCTGCAGTTATGAGGTTTTACTTGATTAGAAGTGATAGATATTGTATAGATGTGATGTGGACGCCAATTGTGTGTGACCGGTCCTTTAACCTTATGATGACATAAAATGCTGACTAATTTCACTCAACTTCAAACAAAAACAACTCTTCACAGTAAAGCAATGACTTTGAAGATCAAGTTTTGTTTCAAAACCTTACTAGCTATTATGGAATAACTTGCGGACTGTCATGTCATTCGATAAAAGGTTAAAACTGTTTGAATATTTCCATTCATATCTTGGTTGTCAAGTTTATTCAACTGTCTTTAATTCTTAAGCAGATTCTCACTCAATATAAGGCCATAACTTTGAAGAGTGTTGCTGATTCAGACCCAGTCTCACTTTCACAGCATGATAACTGCTTGAGGACGTCAAAACAAATCACATCATGAAGTACATTTTTTAGATGTGATGTGGATGCCAATTGTGTGTGACCGGGCCTTTAACCTTATGATGACATAAAATGCTGACTAATTTCACTCAACTTAAAAAAACAACAACTCTTCACAGTAAAGCAACGACTTTGAAGATCGAGTTTTGTTTCAAAACCTTACTAGCTATTATGGAATAATTGTGAACTGACATGTCATTCTATAAATGATTAAAACTGTTTGAATATTTCCATTCATTTGTTGGTTGTCAAAATTATTCAACTGTCTTCAATTCTTAAGCAGATTCTCACTCAATGTAGGGCCATAACTTTGAAGAAAGTTACTGCTTCAGACCCGGTCACACAATCACAGCATAATAACTGCCGGAGGACATTCTAACAAGATGTGTTCGTGAAACACCAATGCCCCCGAAATGGCCATTTTTCTAAAATGTTGAGTTTTCGTAGAGTAAAGGGTTGATAAGGGTTAACAGATGACGTTGAGAAAGGTAAAAATTACTTGGAACAGATAGATATCATTAAAAGGAAGTAGTCTGGTTCCCTGTCGTACTATGTATTTTAGTATGTCAGGCACTCACTAAACATGACCGCCTCCAGTGGTATCATTTAATTACAAAGATAAAGAGCAAAGTTCTTTAATTTTGTGAGCAGGGAAGGGTCATTAGAAGAGTAGATAGGTTTTGGTATATCTTTAATACTAGCAATAAAAGTTTTACATGACCTCAACGCTGACCCGAAATAATACGGTTTTAAATTATGTACATGAAAACTATATGAAGGCAATTTGGAAGCATATTCACCAGTAGTCCGATTAGCTCAGTGGTAGAGCGTCTGACTTTGACTCCAGATGTCTAGGGATCGAATCCCACGTTGGGCAAATGTTTTTCATCTACTTTTTGTTTTAATACATTTTCTCAAACCAAACTATTCTAGAAATCACTAACATGCAATTAAAACATAATTGGTAAAAGTGTTTTTATTACGTCTTTGAAATCTGTAGAACCATTTGGTATGAAAAATGTAAAAAGAAAAGGGGTGTGGCTAAACTAGAACTGTCGCAGAGCGGACAAATACCCCCCACTAGCGCCTTGTCACTGAAAAAGTGCTGTAGGTCAACCGGTTCTTGACTTAGAGCACGGAAACGGATTTTAAACAAAGTCCGATTGTGACCTTGACCTTTGACCTTGGTGACCCCCAAAAAATAGGGCACCTCCTTGGGTCATGGGCAACAACTGTATAAAGTTTCATGATCCTAGGTCAACCGGTCCTTGACTTAGAGCACGGAAACGGATTTTAAACAAAGTCCGATTGTGACCTTGACCTTGGTGACCCCAAAACAATAGGGCACCTCCTTGGGTCATGGGCTACAGCTGTGTAAAGTTTCATGATCCTAGGTCAACCGGTTCTTGACTTAGAGCATGGAAACGGATTTTAAACAAAGTCCGATTGTGACCTTGACCTTTGACCTTGGTGACCCAAAAACAATAGGGCACCTCCTTGGGTCATGGGCAACAGCTGTGTAAAGTTTCATGATCCTAGGTCAACCGGTTCTTGACTTAGAGCACGGAAACGGATTTTGAACAAAGTCCGATTGTGACCTTGACCTTTGACCTTGGTGACCCAAAAACAATAGGGCACCTCCTTGGGTCATGGGCAACAACTGTGTAAAGTTTCATGATCCTAGGTCAACCGGTTCTTGACTTAGAGCACGGAAAGGGATTTTGAACAAAGTCCAATTGTGACCTTGACCTTTGACCTTGGTGACCCAAAAACGATAGGGCACCTCCTTGGGTCATGAGCAACAACTGTGTAAAGTTTCATGATCCTAGGTCAACCGGTTCTTGACTTAGAGCACGGAAACGGATTTTGAACAAAGTCTGATTGTGACCTTGACCTTTGACCTTGGTGACCCAAAAATAATAGGGCATCTCCTTGGGTCATGGGCTACAGCTGTGTAAAGTTTCATGATCCTAAGTCAACCGGTTCTTGACTTAGAGCACGGAAACGGATTTTAAACAAAGTCCGATTGTGACCTTGACCTTTGACCTTGGTGACCCAAAAACAATAGGGCACCTCCTTGGGTCAAGGGCAACAACTGTGTAAAGTTTCATGATCCTAGGTCAAACCGTTCTTGAGTTAGAGCATGGAAAAAAAAAGTCTACGGACGGACGACTGGACGGACGGATGGACAGACGGACTGACAGACAGACAGACATGGTGAAACCAATATACCCCCCTCTACTTCTTAGGTGGGGGGTATAAATATGTATCACTCTTGGGATTCGAACCAGGGACCTCTAGAACTCAAGGCAGACGCTCTAACCACTGAGCTAATCAGACTACTGATAAGAAAAGGATCCAAATTGCGTTGATATAGTTTTCATGTACATAATTTAAAACCGATTTATTCGGGTTAGTGTTGCGGTCATATAAAACTTTTATTGCTAGAGTTGAAGATATACCGAAACCTATCTACTCTTCTAATGACTCTTCCCTGCTCACAAAAATAAAGAACTTTGTTCTTTACCTTTGGTAAAATATCAGCCCAGTGGGCGCATCCATGAATGATGTGTGCCTGACCCAATAACGCAGTATTAGGGGCAGGTAAGCCAGACTATAAAAGGAAGTTGCATACCAAATTTGAGCTTTGTATGTCAAATACTTTTGGAGAAAAGGCCAATGTTAAGTTTTCGGACAGACAGACGGACAGACTGACAGACGGAAACGAGTAAAACAATATGCCCCCGATCTCTCGATACGGAGGCATAAAAATCACATATTGAAGTATATATCTTTTAGATATGACGTGGACGCCAATTGTGTGTGACCGGGCCTATAACCTTATTATGACATAAAATGCTGAGTTATTTCATTCAACTTCTCTGTCAAACAAAAACAACTCTTCCCAGTAAAGCAATGACTTTGAAGATCAAGTTTTGTTTCAAAACCTTACTTGCTATTATGGAATAACTTGCGGACTGTCATGTCATTCAACAAGAGCCGTCAGAGACGGACAATGCTCCCCGAATAAGGCATTGTCACAATAAATATATGCCATGCAGAGCTAATATAAAGCTAACAAATGTTAAGCCCCCTTTTTGCATGACATATTTTGTATACGCAAATTTTACATAGTTTATTGTCAAGGGCATCTGACATGCTACTCAATTATGAAATTTCATCAAATTCTGACCATTAGACTAGGAGAAATTAGAGAAAAACTGTATTCAACCTTAAGTCCCCTTTTCCCATGACGAGGCCTCAAATCCAAAAATTGGGAAAAGTACATCGGCATTTTGTCATAGCGAGTTCACATGGTAAGTTTCATTTGATTTGGTCCAAGTGTTATGGAGAAATCACTTCGGACGGACGGACGGAATGACAGGACGGACGGACAGGATGGACGGACGGACGGACAGACAAAGCGGCGACTATATGCTCTCCCTTCCCGGAGCATAATAAATGGTTAAAACTGTTTGAATATTTCCATTCATATCTTGGTTGTCAAGTATATTCAACTGTCTTTAATTCTTAAGCAGATTCTCACTCAATGTAGGGCCATAACTTTGAAGAGTGTTACTGCCTCAGACCCGGTCACACAATCACAGCATAATAACCGCTGGAGGATGTCCTAAAAATCACATATTGAAGTATATCTTAAGATGTGATGTGGACGCCAATTGTGTGTGACCAGGCCTTTAACCTTATGATGACATAAAATGCTGACTAATTTCACTCAACTTCAAACAAAAACAACTCTTCACAGTAAAGCAATGACTTTGAAGATCGAGTTTTGTTTCAAAACCTTACTAGTTATTATGGAATAACTTGTGGACTGTCATGTCATTCAATAAATGGTTAAAACTGTTTGAATATTTCCATTCATATCTTGGTTGTCAAGTATATTCAACTGTCTTTAATTCTTAAGCAGATTCTCACTCAATGTAGGGCCATAACTTTGAAGAGTGTTACTGCCTCAGACCCGGTCACACAATCACAGCATAATAACTGCTGGAGGATGTCCTAAAAATCACATATTGAAGTATATCTTAAGATGTGATGTGGACGCCAATTGTGTGTGACCAGGCCTTTAACCTTATGATGACATAAAATGCTGACTAATTTCACTCAACTTCAAACAAAAACAACTCTTCACAGTAAAGCAATGACTTTGAAGATCGAGTTTTGTTTCAAAACCTTACTAGTTATTATGGAATAACTTGTGGACTGTCATGTCATTCAATAAATGGTTAAAACTGTTTGAATATTTCCATTCATATCTTGGTTGTCAAGTATATTCAACTGTCTGTAATTCTTAAGTAGATTCTCACTCAATATAAGGCCATAACTTTGAAGAGTGTTGCTGCTTCAGACCCAGTCTCACTTTCACAGCATAATAAGTGCCGGAGGACGTCAATGACATCATGAAGTATATTTTTTAGATGTGATGTGGATGCCAATTGTGTGTGACCAGGCCTATAACCATATGATATAAAATGTTGAGTAATTTCATTCATCTTCTCAGTCAAACACATACAACTCTTGGCTGTAGAGCAATTATAACTTCGAAGATGGAGTGTCATTTCAAAACCTTACTTGTTATTATGGAATAAATTGTAGACTGTCATTTCATACAATCAAGAGTTAAACTTGTTTGGTTGCATATGTCTATGCATTTTGCTAGTTATGCAGATTCCCACTCAATAAAAGGCCATAACTTTGAAGAGTAGATCTATTACTGCTTAAACCTGGGCCCAGTTTCTCGCAAAAACTAAATTACATACTCATGAGTCTTTGCTCAACTTCAATTGAGTACTCTCCAACATAAAAGGGTATTCGATTGAAGATCACATGGATTTTGTGTGATTTTTGAACGGTGCTCAGATTTGAGCATGACAACATACTTAAGTATTTTCGACAAACCGGGGCCTAGTCTCACTTTCACAGAAGTCATTGCTGGAGGACATCCAAAACAAATCACATTATGAAGTATATAATATTTTATAGATATGATGTGGACGCAAATTGTGAGTGACAGGGCCTAAAACCTTATTTTAAAATTCTCAACATCAAACGTTGACTAATTTCATTCAACTTCTCTAACATCTTTACTGTAGAACAATGACTTTGATGAGTCTTGTTTAAAAACCTAACAAGCTATTATGGATAAAATTGGGAACTGACATGTCAAAACTGTTTGGTTGCATATTTCTCTGCATTTGTTGTTTGTCAAGTCATACAATCATCATGTCATGCAGATTCACTCAATATAAGGCCATAACATTGAAGAGTGTTGCTGCTTCAGACCTGGTCACACAATCACAGCATAATAACTGCTGGAGGACGTTCTAACAAGATGTGTTTGTGAAACACCAAAGCCCCCGAAATGGCCATTTTTCTAAAATGTTGAGTTTTCGTAGAGTAAAGGGTTGATAAGGGTTAACAGATGACCTTGAGAAAGGTAGAAATTACATGGAACAGATAGATATCATTAAAAGGAAGTTGCATACCAAATATGAGCTTTGTATGTCAAATACTTTTGGAGAAAAGGCCAATGTTAAGTTTTCGGACAGACAGACAGACTGACAGACGGACACGAGTAAAACAATATGCCCCCGATCTCTCGATACGGAGGCATAAAAATCACATATTGAAGTATATATCTTTTAGATGTGACATAGACGCCAATTGTGAGTGATCGGGCCTATAACCTTATTATGACATATAACTCATCGGCTATAACTGTAGAGTTGTATACAAACAGTTTACTTCTTGTTGTTGATAAATGGCCCAAAACAAACACTTCCTCTTTTGGGAATAAAATAATTAGGACATTAATTCGCTCGTATAGCTTACAATAAATGGTTTTGTAAATGTTAAAACTATTTATTTCGTTTTTAGTGTTTGTATACAACTCTACTTTTATAACCGATGAGTTATAGTTGACTAATTTCATTCAACTTCTCTGTCAAACAAAAACAACTCTTCCCAGTAAAGCAATGACTTTGAAGATCGAGTTTTGTTTCAAAACCTTACTTGCTATTATGGAATAACTTGTGGACTGTCATGTCATTCAATAAATTGTTAAAACTGTTTGAATATTTCCATTCATATCTTGGTTGTCAAGTTTATTCAACTGTCTATAATTCTTAAGCAGATTCTCACTCAATATAAGGCCATAAATTTGAAGAAAGTTACTGCTTCAGACCCGGTAACACAATCACAGCATAATAACTGCTGGAGGACGTCAAAACAAATCACATAATGAAGTAAATAATATTTTATAGATATGATGTGGACGCCAATTGTGAGTGACAGGGCCTAAAACCTTATTTTAAAATTCTCAACATCAAACGGTGACTAATTGCATTCAACTTCTCTAACATCTTTACTGTAGAACAATGACTTTGATGAGTCTTGTTTAAAAACCTAACAAGTTATTATGGATAAAATTGGGAACTGACATGTCAAAACTGTTTGGTTGCATATTTCTCTGCATTTGTTGTTTGTCAAGTCATACAATCATCATGTCATGCAGATTCACTCAATATGAGGCCATAACTTTGAAGAGTGTTGCTGATTCAGACCCAGTCACACAATCACAGCATAATAACTGCTGGAGGACGTCATAAAAATCACATATTGAAGTATATCTTGAGATGTGATGTGGACGCCAATTGTGTGTGGCCAGGCCTTTAACCTTATGATGACATAAAATGTTGACTAATTTCATTCAACTTCTCTGTCAAACAAAAACAACTCTTCACAGTAAAGCAATGACTTTGAAGATTGAGTTTTGTTTCAAAACCTTACTAGCTATTATGGAATAACTTGCGGACTGTCATGTCATTCAATAAATGGTTAAAACTGTTTGAATATTTCCATTATTTATTTCCATTCATATCTTGGTTGTCAAGTTTATTCAACTGTCTTTAATTCTTAAGCAGATTCTCACTCAATATAAGGCCATAACTTTGAAGAGTGTTGCTGATTCAGACCCAGTCTCACTTTCACAGCATAATAACTGCCGGAGGACGTCAAAAAGAATCATATCATGAAGTATATTTTTTAGATGTGACGTGGACGCCAATTGTGTGTGACCAGGCCTTTAACCTTATGATGACATAAAATGCTGAGTTATTTCATTCAACTTCTCAGTCAAACAAAAACAACTCTTCACAGTAAAGCAATGACTTTGAAGATCGAGTTTTGTTTCAAAACCTTACTTGCTATTATGGAATAACTTATGGATTGTCATGTCATTCGATAAATGGTTAAAACTGTTTGAATATTTCCATTCATATCTTGGTTGTCAAGTATATTCAACTGTCTTTAATTCTTAAGCAGATTCTCACTCAATGTAGGGCCATAACTTTGAAGAGTGTTGCTGCTTCAGACCCAGTCTCACTTTCACAGCATAATAACTGCCGGAGGACGTCAAAACAAATCACATCATGAAGTACATCTTTTAGATGTGACGTGGACGCCAATTGTGTGTGACCAGGCCTATAATAACCATATTATGACATAAAATGTTGAGTAATTTCATTCAACTTCTCAGTCAAACACATACAACTCTTGGCTGTAGAGCAATTATTACTTTGAAGATGGAGTGTCATTTCAAAACCTTACTTGTTATTATTGAATAAATTGTAGACTGTCATGTCATACAATCAACAGTTAAACTTGTTTGGTTGCATATTTCTATGCATTTTGCTAGTTATGCAGATTCCCACTCAATAAAAGGCCATAACTTTGAAGAGTATTATTGCTTAAACCTGGGCCCACTTTCTCGCAAAAACTAAATCACATACTCATGAGTCTATGCTCAACTTCAATGGAATACTCTCCAACATTGAAGGGTATTCGATTGAAGTTCACATGGATTTTGTGTGATTTGAGAACAGTGCTCAGATTTGGGCATGAGAACGTACTTAAGTATTTTCGACAAACCGGGGCCTAGTCTCACTTTCACAGAAGTCATTGCTGGAGGACATCCAAACAAATCACATTATGAAGTATATAATATTTTATAGATATGATGTGGACGCCAATTGTGAGTGACAGGGCCTAAAACCTTATTTTAAAATTCTCAACATCAAACGTTGACTAATTTCATTCAACTTCTCTAACATCTTTACTGTAGATCAATGACTTTGATGAGTCTTGATTAAAAACCTAACAAGCTATTATGGATAAAATTGGGAACTGACATGTCAAAACTGTTTGGTTGCATATTTCTCTGCATTTGTTGTTTGTCAAGTCATACAATCATCATGTCATGCAGATTCACTCAATATGAGGCCATAACTTTGAAGAGTGTTGCTGATTCAGACCCAGTCACACAATCACAGCATAATAACTGCTGGAGGACGTCATAAAAATCACATATTGAAGTATATCTGGAGATGTAATGTGGACGCCAATTGTGTGTGACCGGGCCTTTAACCTTATGATGACATAAAATGCTGAGTTATTTCATTCAACTTCTCTGTCAAACAAAAACAACTCTTCCCAGTAAAGCAATGACTTTGAAGATCGAGTTTTGTTTCAAAACCTTACTTGCTATTATGGAATAACGTGTGGACTGTCATGTCATTCAATAAATGGTTAAAACTGTTTGAATATTTCCATTCATATCTTGGTTGTCAAGTATATTCAACTGTCTTTAATTCTTAAGCAGATTCTCACTCAATGTAAGGCCATAACTTTGAAGAGTGTTGCTGCTTCAGACCTGGTCTCACTTTCACAGCATAATCACTGCTGGAGGACATCAAAACAAATCACATAATCATGAAGTACATATCATTGCTTTTCAACGAAAAACCTCATAACTGCAGCTTGTTTTAAGCTGCAGTTATAAGGTTTTTGTTGAAAAGCAGCGATATATATTTTACGGATGTGATGTGAACACCAATTGTGTGTGACCAGGCCTTTAACCTTATGATGACATAAAATGTTGACTAATTTCATTCAACTTCTCAGTCAAACAAAAACAACTCTTCACGGTAAAGCAATGACTTCAAAGATCGAGTTTTGTTTCAAAACCTTACTAGCTATTATGGAATAATTGTGAACTGTCATGTCATTCGATAAATGGTTAAAACTGTTTGAATATTTCCATTCATATCTTGGTTTTCAAGTATATTCAACTGTCTTTAATTCTTAAGCAGATTCTCACCCAATGTAGGGCCATAACTTTAAAGAAAGTTACTGCTTCAGACCCGGTCACACAATCACAACATAATAACTGCCGGAGGACATTCTAACAAGATGTGTTTGTGAAACACCAAAGCCCCCGAAATGGCCATTTTTCTAAAATGTTGAGTTTTCGTAGAGTAAAGGGTTGATAAGGGTTAACAGATGACCTTGAGAAAGGTAAAAATTACATGGAACAGATAGATATCATTAAAAGGAAGTTGCATACCAAATTTGAGCTTTGTATGTCAAATACTTTTGGAGAAAAAGCCAATGTTAAGTTTTCGGACAGACAGACGGACAGACAGACCGACACAAGTAAAACAATATGCCCCCGATCTCTCGATACGGAGGCATAAAAATCACATCATGAAGTATATTTTTTAGATGTGACGTGGACGCCAATTGTGTGTGACCGGGCCTTTAACCTTATGATGACATAAAATGCTGAGTCATTTCATTCAACTTCTCAGTCAAACAAAAACAACTCTTCACAGTAAAGCAATGACTTTGAAGATCGAGTTTTGTTTCAAAACCTTACTTGCTATTATGGAATAACTTGCGGACTGTCATGTCATTCGATAAATGGTTAAAACTGTTTGAATATTTCCATTCATTTGTTGGTTGTCAAGTTTATTCAACTGTCTTTAATTCTTACGCAGATTCTCACTCAATGTAGGACCATAACTTTGAAGAGTGTTTCTGCTTCAGACCCGGTCTGACTTTCACAGCATAATAACTGCCGGAGGACGTCAAAACAAATCACATCATGAAGTACATCTTTTAGATGTGACGTGGACGCCAATTGTGTATGACCGGGCCTTTAACCTTATGATGACATAAAATGCTGAGTTATTTCAATCATCTTCTCAGTCAAACACATACAACTCTTGGCTGTAGAACAATTATTACTTTGAAGATGGAGTGTCATTTCAAAACCTTACTTGTTATTATTGAATAAATTGTAGACTGTCATGTCATACAATCAACAGTTAAACTTGTTTGGTTGCATATTTCTATGCATTTTGCTAGTTATGCAGATTCCCACTCAATAAAAGGCCATAACTTTGAAGAGTATTTACTGCTTAAACCTGGGCCCGCTTTCTCGCAAAAACTAAATTACATACTCATGGTTGCTATGCTCAACTTCAATGGAATACTCTCCAACATTGAAGGGTATTCGATTGAAGTTCATATGGATATTGTTTGATTTGAGAACGGTGCTCAGATTTGAGCATGAGAACGCACTTAAATATTTTCGACAAACCGGGGCCTGGTCTCACTTTCACAGAAGTCATTGCTGGAGGACATCCAAAACAAATCACCTTATGAAGTATATAATATTTTATATATAGATATGATGTGGACGCCAATTATGAGTGAGAGGGCTTAAAACCTTATTTCAAAATTCTCAACATCAAACGTTGACTAATTTCATTCAACTTCTCTAACATCTTTACTGTAGAACAATGACTTTGTTGAGTCTTGTTTAAAAACCTAACAAGCTATTATGGATAAAATAGGGAACTGACATGTCAAAACTGTTTGGTTGCATATATCTCTGCATTTATTGTTTGTAAAGGCATACAATCGTCATGTCATGCAGATTCACTCAATGTAAGGCCATAACTTTGAAGAGTGTTGCTGCTTCAGACCCAGTCACACAATCACAGCATAATAACTGCTGGAGGACGTCATAAAAATCACATATTGAGTATATCTGGAGATGTAATGTGGACGCCAATTGTGTGTGACCAGGCCTTTAACCTTATGATGACATAAAATGCTGAGTTATTTCATTCAACTTCTCTGTCAAACAAAAACAACTCTTCACAGTAAAGCAATGACTTTGAAGATCAAGTTTTGTTTCAAAACCTTACTTGCTATTATGGCATAACTTGTGGACTGTCATGTCATTAGATAAATGGTTAAAACTGTTTGAATATTTCCATTCATTTGTTGGTTGTCAAGGTTATCTAACTGTCTTTAATTCTTAAACAGATTCTCACTCAATGTAGGGCCATAACTTTGAAGAGTGTTGCTGATTCAGACCCAGTCTCACTTTCACAGCATAATAACTGCCGGAGGACGTCAAAACAAATCACATCATGAAGTATATTTTTTAGATGTGATGTGGACGCCAATTGTGTATGACCAGGCCTATAATAACCATATTATGACATAAAATGTTGAGTAATTTCATTCATCTTCTCAGTCAAACACATACAACTCTTGGCTGTAGAACAAATTTTACTTTGAAGATGGAGTGTCATTTCAAAACCTTACTTGTTATTATTGAATAAATTGTAGATTGTCATGTCATACAATCAAGAGTTAAACTTGTTTGGTTGCATATTTTTATGCATTTTGCTAGTTATGCAGATTCCCACTCAATAAAAGGCCATAACTTTGAAGAGTATTATTGCTTAAACCTGGGCCCGCTTTCTCGCAAAAACTAAATTACATACTCATGAGTCTATGCTCAACTTCAATGGAATACTCTCCAACGTTGAAGGGTATTCGATTGAAGATCACATGGATTTTGTGTGATTTGAGAACGGTGCTCAGATTTGAGCATAATAATAATAATAATAATAACGACTTTATTTAAAGAGGCTACACATTTGGTTTCCCAATCTTCCATGTGGGCCTCTATCAAACAGGTATTTACAATGGCATGAAATAATACATATTAAACATAAACAGACAATGAAAATGCACACAATGATCAAATGTTTTTATTTTCAGACAAAACGTAGACTTAGTCATTTAAGTAAGCTTTTGTCCATGTCTGCTGCTGATCCTTTATCATACAACTAACAATGTAAAACAGGTAGTGTAGACTTAGATTAGACTGCATGACAACATACTTAAGTATTTTCGACAAACCGGGGCCTGGTCTCACTTTCACAGAAGTCATTGCTGGAGGACATCCAAAACAAATCACATTATGAAGTATATAATATTTTATAGATATGATGTGGACGCCAATTGTGAGTGACAGGGCCTAAAACCTTATTTTAAAATTCTCAACATCAAACGTTGACTAATTTCATTCAACTTCTCTAACATCTTTACTGTAGAACAATGACTTTGATGAGTCTTGTTTAAAAACCTAACAAGCGATTATGGATAAAATTGGGAACTGACATGTCAAAACTTTTTGGTTGCATATTTCTCTGCATTTGTTGTTTGTCAAGTCATACAATCATCATGTCATGCAGATTCACTCAATATGAGGCCATAACTTTGAAGAGTGTTGCTGATTCAGACCCAGTCACACAATCACAGCATAATAACTGCTGGAGGACGTCATAAAAATCACATATTGAAGTATATCTTTTAGATGTACGCCAATTGTGTGTGACCGGGCCTTTAACCTTATGATGACATAAAATGCTGAGTTATTTCATTCAACTTCTCAGTCAAACAAAAACAACTCTTCACAGTAAAGCAATGACTTTGAAGATCAAGTTTTGTTTCAAAACCTTACTAGCTATTATGGAATAACTTGTGGACTGTCATGTCATTCAATAAATGGTTAAAACTGTTTGAATATTTCCATTCATATCTTGGTTGTCAAGTACATTCAACTGTCTTTAATTCATAAGCAGATTCTCACTCAATGTAAGGCCATAACTTTGAAGAGTGTTGCTGCTTCAGACCCAGTCACACAATCACAGCATAATAACTGCTGGAGGACGTCAATAACATCATGAAGTATATTTTTTAGATGTGATGTGGACGCCGATTGTGTGTGACCAGGCCTATAACCATATTATGACATAAAATGTTGAGTAATTTTATTCATCTTCTCAGTCAAACACACACAACTTTTGGCTGTAGAGCAATTATTACTTTGAAGATGGAGTGTCATTTTAAAACCTTACTTGTTATTATGGAATAAATTGTAGACTGTCATGTCATACAATCAAGAGTTAAACTTGTTTGGTTGCATATTTCTATGCATTTTGCTAGTTATGCAGATTCCCACTCAATAAAAGGCCACAACTTTGAAGAGTATTACTGCTTAAACCTGGGCCCGCTTTCTCGCAAAAACTAAATCACATACTCATGAGTCTTTGCTCAACTTCAATGGAGTACTCTCCAACATTGACATCCAAAACAAATCACATTATGAAGTATATAATATTTTATAGATATGATGTGGACGCCAATTGTGAGTGACAGGGCCTAAAACCTTATTTTAAAATTCTCAACATCAAACGTTTACTAATTTCATTCAACTTCTCTAACATCTTTACTGTAGAACAATGACTTTGATGAGTCTTGTTTAAAAACCTAACAAGCTATTATGGATAAAATTGGGAACTGACATGTCAAAACTGTTTGGTTGCATATTTCTCTGCATTTGTTGTTTGTCATGCCATACAATCATCATGTCATGCAGATTCACTCAATATAAGGCCATAACATTGAAGAGTGTTACTGCTTCAGACCTGGTCACACAATCACAGCATAATAACTGCTGGAGGACGTTCTAACAAGATGTGTTTGTGAAACACCAAAGCCCCCGAAATGGCCATTTTTCTAAAATGTTGAGTTTTCGTAGTAAAGGGTTGATAAGGGTTAACAGATGACCTTGAGAAAGATAAAAATTACATGGAACAGATGGATATCATTAAAAGGAAGTTGCATACCAAATTTGAGCTTTGTATGTCAAATACTTTTGGAGAAAAGGCCAATGTTAAGTTTTCGGACAGACAGACAGACTGACCAATGGACAGACAGACGGACACAAGTAAAACAATATGCCCCCCGATCTCTCGATACGGAGGCATAAAAATCACATATTGAAGTATATATCTTTTAGATGTGACATGTACGCCAATTGTGTGTGATCGGGCCTATAACCTTATTACGACATAAAATGTTGACTAATTTCATTCAACTTCTCAGTCAAACAAAAACAACTCTTCACAGTAAAGCAATGTCTTTGAAGATCAAGTTTTGTTTCAAAACCTTACTAGCTATTATGGAATAATTTGTGGACTGTCATGTCATTCTATAAATGGTTAAAACTGTTTGAATATTTCAATTCATTTGTTGGTTGTCAAGTTCATTCAACTGTCTTTAATTCTTGAGCAGATTCTCACTCAATGTAAGGCCATAACTTTGAAGAGTGTTGCTGCTTCAGACCCGGTCTCACTTTCACAGCATAATAACTGCCGGAGGACGTCAAAACAAATCACATCATGAAGTATATTTTTTAGATGTGATGTGGACGCCAATTGTGTTTGACCGGGCCTATAACCTTATTATGACATAAAATGTTGGGTAATTTCATTCATCTTCTCAGTCAAACACATACAACTCTTGGCTGTAGAGCAATTATTACTTTGAAGATGGAGTGTCATTTCAAAACCTTACTTGTTATTATGGAATAAATTGTAGACTGTCATGTCATACAATCAAGAGTTAAACTTGTTTGGTTGCATATTTCTATGCATTTTGCTAGTTATGCAGATTCCCACTCAATAAAAGGCCACAACTTTGAAGAGTATTACTGCTTAAACCTGGGCCCGCTTTCTCGCAAAAACTAAATTACATACTCATGAGTCTATGCTCAACTTCAATGGAATACTCTCCAACATTGAAGGGAATTCGATTGAAGATCACATGGATTTTGTGTGATTTGAGAACGGTGCTCATATTTGAGCATGAGAACGTACTTAAGTATTTTCGACAAACCGGGGCCTGGTCTCACTTTCACAGAAGTCATTGCTGGAGGACATCCAAAACAAATCACATTATGAAGTATATAATATTTTATAGATATGATGTGGACGCCAATTGTGAGTGACAGGGCCTAAAACCTTATTTTAAAATTCTCAACATCAAACGTTGACTAATTTCATTCAACTTCTCTAACATCTTTACTGTAGAACAATGACTTTGATGAGTCTTGTTTAAAAACCTAACAAGCTATTATGGATAAAATAGGGAACTGACATGTCAAAACTGTTTGGTTTAATATTTCTCTGCATTTGTTGTTTGTCAAGGCATACAATCATCATGTCATGCAGATTCACTCAATGTAAGGCCATAACTTTGAAGAGTGTTGCTGCTTTAGACCCAGTCACACAATCACAGCATAATCACTGCTGCAGGACATTCTAAAAATCACATATTGAAGTATATCTTGAGATGTGATGTGGATGCCAATTGTGTGTGACCGGGCCTTTAACCTTATGATGACATAAAATGTTGACTTATTTCATTCAACTTCTCTGTCAAACAAAAACAACTCTTCACAGTAAAGCAATGACTTTGAAGATCGAGTTTTGTTTCAAAACCATACTAGCTATTATGGAATAACTTGCGGACTGTCATGTCATTCAATAAATGGTTAAAGCTGTTTGAATATTTCCATTCATTTGTTGGTTGTCAAGTTTATTCAACTGTCTTTAATTCTTAAGCAGATTCTCACTCAATGTAAGGCCATAACTTTGAAGAGTGTTTCTGCTTCAGACCCGGTCTGACTTTCACAGCAAAATCACTGCTGGAGGACATCAAAATAAATCACATAAACATGAAGTACATATCATTGCTTTTCAATGAAAAACCTCACAACTGCAGCTTGTTTTAAGCTGCAGTTATGAGGTTTTTGTTGAAAAGCAGCGATATATATTTGACAGATGTGATGTGGATGCCAATTGTGTGTGACCGGGCCTTTAACCTTATGATGACATAAAATGCTGAGTTATTTCATTCAACTTCTCAGTCAAACAAAAACAACTCTTCACAGTAAAGCAATGACTTTGAAGATCAAGTTTTGTTTCAAAACCTTACTAGCTATTATGGAATAACTTGTGGACTGTCATGTCATTCAATAAATGGTTAAAACTGTTTGAATATTTCCATTCATATCTTGGTTGTCAAGTATATTCAACTGTCTTTAATTCATAAGCAGATTCTAACTCAATATAAGGCCATAACTTTGAAGAGTGTTACTACTTCAGACCCGGTCTCACTTTCACAGCATAATAACTGCCGGAGGACGTCAAAACAAATCACATCATGAAGTATATTTTATAGATGCTGAAGAGGGCCTGTATCGCTCCACTGGTTAAAGTAAAAGAATTACCTCATGATTTCTTGTCTCACACTGCCAAATCTTGAAAAGGGTCACCCAAGGAACATTTATGCCAAGTTTGGTCTGAATTGGCGCATTGGTTTATTTTTAAAGAATTATTTCATGGTTTGTCCAATTCTGATAAGACTTGCTCTGCCACACCCACATTAGACCAATCAAAGTTCACAAACACTGTCAAACACCCAAGAACATTTATGCAAAGTGTGCACTAAATTGACCCAATGGTTGTTTTTAAAGAATTATTTTGCAATTTCTCCCATTCTGATAAGCCCGCCATGCCACGCCTTTACTAATGGACCAATCAAGATTTCACATACAAAGTAAGTAAAGGGCCATCCAAGTAACATTACTGCCAAAATTGGTCTCCATTGGCCCATTGGTTGATTTATAAAGAATTATTTTCATAAATCCAAAGACTTAGATGATCATGCACATTTTTCTTTACAAAATTGTTTCGTGGAGTACAAACATGTACTTCACTCTTCAGAAGTATAATGTATAATGGGTTTTAGGGTTAATCTCGCATAAACAGTAATCACAATGTATAGGTATTAGAAGCTCCAGATAAGAGGGGGTAGATTTTATGCTTCACTAAATTATGTATTATAAATACAAGACTAATTGGTGATGCTCGACGCGGAATTGATTTGCTAGAATGTAGGCTTTTGATCTGTTTGAAAATCAAATCAGTTTAAATTGATTTATGAAGTGAAAAAAGTACTAAATGTAGCAATCAATAAAGTTGAAAAGTTTGAGAAACCCATCCACCAGCAATACACCAGCCCGATCAGTTTGAGACGACCTCTTGATATTATACAAGTTGATCAACCTAAATCGTATACATGACATTGTGTAATAATGTACTCGCCATACTTTGGTGTATTTTACCGACAATTTTAAAGACGACAACGATTCCTACGAAAAAAGTATACTATACCAACGTTTTGTAAACAATGATTGCTTCAGCAGACGCTCATTGAATAAATAAACGTGATTACTAATCTGGTTTTACATAATGAATTTGTATATTTTACCTTTCTACATGTTATATGATATTATTATGTTGAATTTTGACTACACGTCTATTCTATCCAACAACAACGTTTGATATGCTTAAACATTTACGTAAATAAATCTGAGACATTTTATTATATACATGAAACTGTTCATTACCGCGTGTGAACATTAAACTATTCATTACCCCTTTTACATTTACAAACTGACTCTCCAGTAGCTAACTTGAATTCGCATGCCATATTTGCTCGACGCTGCAGGCGTCGAGCAATAATGCTTAGGGAATCGTCTTTTCGAGACGGTTCAAACCCGTACCCACAACAAAGCTCCCGATAAGTACAATAAGTAAAATGGGGTGTCGATAATTGGGAGGGAGGGTGTCGATAAAAGGGAAATGTTGAAAATTTTAAGGTTACACTGTCTGTATTGTAATCTCATATTTGATTGGCTGAAAAGGGCACAATACTTACAAAATACAAGTGCTGTTACATGAATCTCGCAAGATATCAAATGGATGATCCCTACGAGTCAAAATATCGTACATGAAAGCTTAAGGTGTCGATAATCGGTGAACTTACTCTAAATGTTTAGATATAATCTATTCTCCGGAATATTTTGCCACAACTTTTTTTTGCTCATTTTGTCTTAAGGTGTCGAAATTAGAGCAATGTCGGGTTATTTTGACCATCGGGAATTATCGACCATTTACTGTTTTGATTACCATTTCCTTCATATGATCTCATTAGATTTCATTATAACTTAAAAATCCGACACAATGGATCTTTACCAAGTATTATATCTACATTTCTATCCAAAATCAGGCGTTCTTCAAGAAATTTTAACCATTCATTGCAAGAGGCACATGAACATTATTTACAAAATGGCTGTCTTATCGGGTGAGTTAAGACCTATGTTCATTGAAAAAATGGATTTTTGTGATATAGCGCTTTGTATGTTTCCATTTCATTTATCAAAACAAGTGCCAAATTGAATTTCTCACCTCTCTAACTTTGTCTGATGACTATATAAGTTGTCTGACCTTAGACAGGTTGGTGAAATTTCCCGATCGGGCAATATTGCCCAATCGGGCAATCTTGCCTGATCGGGCAATAGCGAAATTGAAAGAAAAGAGCAGAATGTCAAATTGGGATGAAATAATTCGGTGTCAAGAAACCAAAGTTTTTGGGCATATGCTTTAGACCTCCCGTCACACATTGCCAAAGAAATTTCACATCAAAGTGGTCTATCTTCATGCGCCCAGACTCTTTTCGGTTACATTGGAATGAATAGGAAATAAACTAAAAGAACAAAACCTTACATTTCCCAGTATTCATCACCGTAAACTTTTTTACCAACTTGGGTCTGCCATTTTGATTATTTCTGGACCGGTAAAAAACACCAATGTACAACGGATTCTTGACTCTAGAGAGGTGACAATAAAAGCACAGTGTACACCCAAAAATTATGCGACATATTTTATGTGGGTAATACAAACTAAATACTGTAATATCCCATGCTCACTATCAAAACAACATGATTGCTATGTGCATTGAAGAACAAGGTTGATTAAAAACGAAATGTATTTATTTGGGATCAAAACAAGCCTATTTTTACGTTTTCAGGTTCATCCATTACTCCAAGCAAAAATACAAACATAATTTTTGGTGGACACTGTAAGTCTATCTTCACCTCCACAGTCTGGGCGCATGAAGGTAGACCTGTTTGATGGGAAATTTCTTTGGAAAAGTGTGGCGGGAGGTCAAACCCATTTGCCCAAAAACTTTGGTTACTTGTCACCAAAACATTTTACCACAAACTTACTTTTTGTATTTTTCTTTCAATTTCGCTATTGCCCGATCGGGCACAAGATTGCCCGATTGGGCAATAATTGCCCGATCGGGAAATTTCACCAACCTGTTAGATAGATGGGTGGTCGGTAACTGCCACTAACATTTACGGAGTGCGGGTGTTACTGACCAAAGACATGCCCTTCTTCCTGTAACTATGTTCAGAGGTCGGTAACACACACAATTGAAAGACTTTTTTTGAATATGGCTGACAGTCTACGATGTTAGAACAAAAGTCAACCCATTTTATATTCCACGTGGTTTGAACCTCCAATGGTCGATAATACCCCACACTCTTCCGATCAGTCATTGTTATTCAGTTTATTACTAAACGACCTCCCTAGAAGTAACCAATCGTTTGTAAAAGCGATGACCTCTGCATAGAGATGATGGACCTTACACCCGCACATCAACTTTTAAACTATAAATAACATTTTGGGTAAGTGGTCGATAACTGCCACACTGGTCGATAATAGACTGCTCAAGGTCATTTTATAAAAACGTTGGTAGATCTACTTTATTACATTTCACAGATAGAGTAAAGTCGGGTAACTTCGACAGTCATCAAAATTCGACACCCTTCTATAATTTTCACAATAAATGACACACAAATCGTGATAATAGCATTCTAATACTGAACACCTTATGTCCGGGCATTAACTGGCGTATAAAAATATTTCATGTCCTCCAAACACCCACCCTTTCCCCGAAAAAATCGTGGAAGAAAAAGGTCGTCGAATTTTCTAATGAGCAAAAATGACCGTTACAGATTATCGTAAGAAAGTGGGTCTAAACAAAGACATTTGAAAAATTTTGAAAATCATTTTTATATGATAAATGTTTCAATACTTTGTCGGAAATGTGTATATTTTCATTAATTAATTGATTAAAAGCATCTCTCTGCTTTATTTTCAACTTGAGAAATGGTGTCGAATTTATACAACAAAATATTTGAAGTGCGTATAATTTCGACATGCCCCAAAACATGATTGTTTGAATTTGGATGTTCCTACATCTAGAGAAACAGACAACAGTTTGGTTGTTGCGCTTATTTTGAACAGTAGAAATGGCGCTGATGCCCTTTTCATCAACCAACAAACAATTTTGATCTAAATATACGTATTATTAACAAATTCCACATCAATTTGCATCTGAAACGTTTCAGGCGGAAAACTGTTCCATAAGATTCATATTCTGAGGTCAGTCAAAGTTCTCGACTGTAGTAGATGAATATATTAAATATGGCGAGTCTTACTTTGTAAGAAACATCCTTATTAAACCACCACAATAATTAACAATCCAACGCATGAAAACTAAATATCACTCAAAGATTTGACCTTTGTTTGAAGGTGCACAAATTCCTTATTTAGCGACTATCAAAACGCCCGAATGCGGTTCTTTTAATTCACGTGGCACCGCCTTGTAAATCTACTGAGTAAATTGTGTTTAATTGATTGGTCGGAACAGTTTGTCAGTCTCCACCCATTCGATCATTTATATGCTTGATTGACAGGGATATCCACATGCTGATTTCTCATTCCTTTGTCGGAACAAAATGACGTCATACAATCGTCATACCACTAACCGTCTAAGGAAGAGTTTAAAACATCAAACAAAGCCGCGAAGCCATGCGCGGAACACCCGTTATTGTACAGTTTCCGAAAATAGAAATAGACTCATTCCCATACAGTACTTAAAAGGGAACAGTTGTTGAAATTTCGGGCTGCGCATGTTCAGTCAAGATTAATTTGGTCATGGATTAATTGAACCATTAATTAGAATATTTCAGCGACAAGGTATTACTTTTACATTTCATTCGAGGAGACAATTAACTTTCTAAACATTGTTGTCTGGCAACCGCGGTGTTAAAAATGAAGAAGGAATATTTCTTAGATGCTTTAAGGGAATATTTGAGGTTTAGGATATGACTTTGCACAGATGAACATTTTAAAAAAAAATCACATTTCGCAAATTGATCTCTGTCTCAAAATCATGGGTGAGAATGAAAATCTCAATGAAGAAAAATCAAGTGTATCGTTATAATCAATATATTCACCTGATTTGCAGTTTATAGGAGATATTAAAATCGTTTTCTGATTATTTTCTTACACAAATTCTTGGGGTGTCGAATTTATCCGCAAGGTGTCGAATTTATACCACGATGGGTCTCATGATTTAACGGGAAAAAAGACGACAACCATGACGACAATCTCGTATTCGGGCGATGTTTTTTGCAAATGAAAAAAATCAAGCCAACTTCCGTTTTGATAAATGTTTATTCTCCGGAATATTTTGCTACAACTTTTTTTTGCTCATTTCGTCTTAAGGTGTCGAAATTACCCGTCTTTCTGAAGGTTTAAATTGTGTAAAATTTCAGTTCAAATTGTACACCTGAAAAACGGACCCCTGTCACATTAAAAGGGTCCGTTTATTTTCCCCATAATTAAGATCCACAGGACATTTAGTGCTTGGCACAACCAAGTCAATGAACAATGCGAAACACTTTCATTTGATTTTTGGAAGCAAATTTTCCAAATTTGCTTCTCTTAGCAGCCATGCGTCTCTGCACTTTACCATTCTCTGCATACCACACAACATCTTCCGGTCTTCCTCACTATAAATAGTTCTATCAAAAGCAAAGATTAATGAGGTAACAGTCATTCGAATATTCAATATGTAAGTCTGAAGTTATGTGTAGATATTGAATTGTGTGACTGAAAATGAAACATTCAATTAATCATGTCTCTGAGAGATGAAAAGATCCACGTAGTAATTTGCTTTATTATGGTTCAAAGATCAGTCCAATGGCCTTCCTTGTAAATGGGTCAGTCGAGTTTACTGAACTATGAAATATATTCAGCTTACACAAACGATTAATATGCATGAAGTTGTGCTAAAAATAAATACAACTCCATCATGAAATCAAAGTATGCAAGGTATTCTGGATAATCAAAGTACTTAATCAAAGGTTTGAGGGAACCAATACATTTTCCCGCCATCTGTCAAAATTTTGTCCATGGAACGTCCGCACTATAAACAAGGCTGAGGGTGAGCTCTGATTGGTCAATAATAGAATACTTGAGAATTGATATTTATTTTTATAAAAATTGATATTCTGGCAAACAATTGCAGTAATTTATTTTCAGAATTTAAGACATTTTGGCAGTTCAAGAGCCATTTTTAAAAGTAGGTGAATGTTGTGAAAAGGTCATTGAAAATGACTGCTGCGGGAGGGTCATGTCAAAAAGGGGCCAAAAAGTCAGTGATAAAAGGGTTCAACCCATATCAAAATTGATTGTTTTGGATGTATGAAGGATTGTTCTTGAATTTGAGGTATGACTCTACATTATTGCATACTCATGGGCTGAGCTACATGCCAAAACGTTATAATGGTCGTCTATGGGGAAACAATTAGTTCCCTCTAACCAAAATACTCTACGAATCAAAGTATTCAAGGTATTCAAATGGATAATCAAAGTACCTAATCAAACTACTCTATTTCTGGCCCCGGTTTCTCGAATAAACTTAAGTATGTTCTCAAATCTGAGCACAGTGCTCAAATTGCATGAAATCCACGTGAACTTCAATGGAATACCCTTCAACGTTGGAGAGTATCCCTTTGATGTTGAGCATGTTCTCATGAGAATATACTTAAGTTTTTTTCGAGAAACTGGGGCCTGGACAGGCCTACATTTTTGATTTTACTTGTTGTTTTTATACGAAATATTACAAGCAAAGTAGGTGTAGCGTTTTCACTTTTGTTCAGTATATATATTTTTATATTTTGTTCAATAACAGGTGTTCCGCGCGCGGCTTCGCGGCTTTGTTTGATGTTTTAAACTCTCCCTCAGACGATTAGTGGTATGACAATTGTATGACGTCATTTTGTTCCGACAAAGGAATGAGAAATCAGCACGTGGAAATCCCTGTCAATCAAGCATATAAATGATCGAATGGGTGGAGACTGACAAACTGTTCTGACCAATCAATTAAACACAATTTACTCAGTAGATTTACATGGCGTTGCCACGTGAATTAAAAGAACCGCAATCGGTTGTTTTGATAGTCGCTAAATAAGGAATTTGTGCACCTTCAAACAAAGGTCAAATCTTCGAGTGATATTTAATTTTCATGCGTTGGATTGTTAACTATTGTGGTGGATTAATTTGATAAGGATGTTTCTTACAAAGTAAGACTCGCCATATTTAATATATTCATCTACTACCGTCGAGAACTTTGACTGACCTCAGAATATGGAGCTTATGGAACAGTTTTCCGCCTGAAACGTTTCAGATGCAAATTGATGTGGAATTTGTTAATAATACGTATATTTAGATCAAAATTGTTTGTTGGTTGATGAAAAGGGCATCAACGCCATTTCTACTGTTCAAAATAAGCGCAACAACCAAACTGTAGTCTGTTTCTGTCAGCGGCGGATCCAGGATTTCTGTTAGGGGGGTTCGGATATATGCAATGGGGGGGGGTTCGTTTTTCTAATATTACCCAATTTTGACTGGATTTCTGTATGAAAATGAAGTAATCAGGCTACAGAGGGGGGTTCGTTCGAACCCCCAGAACCCCCTCTGGATCCGCCACTGTCTGTCGATGTTGGAACATTCAAATTCAAACAATAGGCTTCGATTTTCCGTGTGAATAAATACGTCATCGTCACGCCTCACTGGTCTAAAAATAGATTGGGAATCCCTTATCGTACAAATATGGATGTGAATCTTGCGAAGATTTTCCACCTTCAACTTGCCGGAGATAACATTCTAAGAGCTTGATTGCTGTAATCATTTGCTGAGAAACATTCTAATTCCGAGTTGAGAAGGTTGCTGCACTGTCGTGTACTTTTTAAGATCGGTAACTACAATGTATGAAATAAGCAGTTGACAAGTAATGTTTACACATACGGACATGTCCTGACTTCATCGTGCCGCTCGTGCGTGCTCGCTTACCCTTTCCAAAACGACATAATGTCATGTTGGGCTAAATACGGAACGATTTTATCCAGTTAATCGTGACGTAAATTCGGACAAACAAAATAGTATTTCGTAGGTGTTGTTATAAAATCTCATAACCATGGCTTGATTAAGCCGTAATTACGAGATTCTATAACAACACCGATGGTTTATCAAAACATAACGGTAAACCTAATCTATTGTTAGCACAAAATTCTTTGCCATTGAAAAAAAAAGTCTGCAGACGACAAAACGGATGTGAATATCTTTAGTGTCTTATCTCGGAGAAAATATTGAGGCAAAAGAAGGATGATCATCAATATCCAAAGAAGTTATTCACACCCATTTTGTCTGCTGTGCATGCCTTTTCGATTTTGTCGATCATCATTTTCTTCTTTTGCCTCAATGTTTTCCCAAGAATTGTCTGTTGGGGACGTCAAAACCGGTCTTGTTTGGGAAATGGTTAATATAGAAAAAACTAGAATTTGTCGCTGAATGTGATTTGATACCCCATAGGCTTTCACTACAACAATGGGCAATCTAACTCACAAAATAAGCAAGATAGAGTTATGTTCCTTGTACGTTGCACTTCTCCTTGGTGAGATCTATCTACCCGAGAAGTTTCATGATCATAGCTACTTTACTTTCAGACTTTTCGATGTTTTTTCTGGTTAAGCTGATGAGGAATCTCAAGAAAAAACGTTTGTCATTTCTGGTCTGTCTCCGTATCTGGAAGCAATGTTGCATGTTGCAGATGCGCAATGTTTCGTAGTTTTAGTTCCCGCCTGCATTATCTATGATCGACTAATATCGCGCTTGAAAATAATATTTTTTTGCTAACACGGTTACGAAAAATTGTCCGATTCATTGACCGATAAACAAAATATTAGACTGGTACCCGGCAAACGTTGTTGGGGTATTCCCATCGGAAATCTATTTTTAGCACACGAACGCGGGAAAACTGTTCGCTATTAATCACATTTTAGGGCATGATGAAATTATACGATCTTGAAATATTTTGTTGTATAAATTCGACACTCTTTCTCCAGTTGAAAATAAAACGAAGAGATGCTTTTTATCAAATAATTTATGAAAATATATACATTTCCAGCATAGTATTGAAACATTTAGATCTATCATATAAAAATGATTTTCATAATTTTTCAAATGTCTTTGTTTAGATCCCCTTTCTTACGATAATCTGTAACGGCCATTTTTGCCTATCAGAAAATTCGACTACATTTTTCTTCCGCGATTTTTTCGGGGGAAGGGTGGGTGTTTGGAGGACATGAACTATTTTTATACGTCAGTTATTGCCCCGACATAAGGTGTTCAGTATTAGAATGCTATTATCACGAATTGTGTGTCATATATTGTAAAAATTATAGAAGGGTGTCGAATTTTGACGACTGTCGAATTTACCCGACTTTACTCTATAGAGAATATTTGGGGGAAAATCATATTTTAAAAAAGGTACGAGTTGACTCCTATATTTTTCCCTTTTTGGTACGAGTTGACCAAAATTTGGTACGAGTTGACTAAAATTTGGAACGAGTTGACTAAAATGGTACGAGTTGGATTTGGTACGAGTTTGACTTGGTACGAGTTATCTTGCTACCGTCAATCAGACTTTAGAACTTTTCTTTTTTGATTAGCTTAGATTGATCTTTCTGCTTACCTCCTGAATCTTGACAATCATAGTGTTGGTTTTCCACAAAAAACATAAACTGTTTGTCCACAAAACAACTTAAACAAAATGTTGAGGTAAAATATTGAAGGCAGGCTATTTTGCAAATTAACTCAGCACGTGCTCTCATTAATTTTTGGCGCGAATTCAACTAAACCAAACCGGAAGTTAAAAACCCGGAGCGATGTATGGTACCCGGTGTTTCATGACTAATGCCCTGGTTCCCACCATATGTTTTTACGGGAAAAGTGGAGGGTAAATATTGATCGAAACATTTGTTTGTATATCTCGAACCCCAAATAACTATGTCGTTGATTTGAACATATTTTTAACAAAAAAAAATTCTGACGGATTTATAATTGTTTCATATCTTTTTCACAGCAATTATCGATGTATTTTATTTTAGTCATTAGTTTTCGCGACTGTCCTCTATTGTTATTGGAATATCCCATGAGATTTCTTAGGCAGATTGCCGAATGCATAATAGACAGACCTAAAGTTGCTGGTCATCTGAAGGAAAACAAAATGTTTAACCCTTTCCCAAACAAAACTGGGGCCCACAGGGATTTTGTTACCTGCGAGTCCCGAGTCCCTGACTCATACTTTTTTCTCAGGACTCATTGATTAATTATTTAGTGAGTCCAAGGATGCTAACATTTTCAATGTGTAATTGACATTGTCTTACAAAGAATTCGATATTTCAATTTTGGACTCATTGTTTTGGGAACCAGTGGGTCCCAGGACTCTTACGCATAAATTTGTAACTATCTATATATACTGCCTAACTCCCCTTTCGGGTATTACTGGCAGGTAACAAAATCACTGGGCCCATATTTTCAAGGACTGTAATATGATTACTTTTTGCAGGGCCTCTTCAAACTTGAAACAACAAACCTAACTGGCCCAATCTGATTTCTCGTACAATCAGATGGTTCGTTCCACAGTTTTCACAAAAACTGGTCGTAAAATTGTTGATGATAATGAGGCCCTGATTTTGATGTCCACAATGAGAACGGCTTGGTAAAACATTGTGACTTTTGCCTCAATATTTTCTTCACAATATCTGTTATCATATTAAAGTCCTTTCTTTGTCAATATCCATTTTGTAGACTGCAGCAGTTTTCCAGCTGGAAAGTTGAGAATTTCTACGTTTGGGAAAGGGCTAAGCTATTTTTTAACATTGACATGTTGGGCTAAGTGGTAATAATTTCCTTACAAATGATATACAGTACTAAAAAAATGAAATAAAAATCTGAATTTGATCTATTTCAACAAAACCTTGAATCAAATTAAGCATTTTCTGAAAGGGATGTCAAAACCAGGTCTTGTTTGGGAAAGGGTTGAACTGATTGCCAGTGATTGTAGTATTTTCCAAAAAGGTCACTATTACAAGTTTCACTTTTACTTTCTTTTTGTTTAATTTTTTGAAAACCAGTCATGTTTTATGAATGTGATAATGGCTGAAGGAAGATTTTACTTTTGATTTGTATTCTTATTAAAGCTTCATGTTTGTCATTCAAGCTTATCTGGACATGGGCGGATCTAGGGGGGGGGGGTTGAAGGGTCTGGACTCCCCTGGCATTGGCCGAAAATTAAATTTTGACTATATAAAATTAGGGTAATGTTACATATTCATTACATTTTAAGCCATAATATGAGCTTGGAACACCCCCCCCCCCATCCTGGAAAAAAATCCTGGATCTGCCCTTGCTGTATCATATAATATTTTTAACACATTAACCCTTTCCAAACGGCAAAATTTTAGGGTAATCCACTGCAAAAACTGCCACCAATGACAAACGGATGTTATTAAAGAAAGAATGTGTGTAAAATATGGCACAGAAAACAGTGTTCTCCCCAGCCCAATGAGCTGTATCGGCCCCACTACAGCTTCAAGCCAATCAGTGTAATGCCCCTACAGCTTCAAAAGTACCCCACAGTTTAATTTCTTCATAATGGTCACCAAATAGAGGAATTTGAGTTATTTCATGTCAAAAACTGATGAATTAAGGTATTTTGTAAAAAAAAAAAAAACATTATGGGAAAAGAAGAAATTGCTCAAAATGAGCAATTTCTTCTTTTCCCATTATGTTTTTATTCACAATTGTCTGCATAAACACTGTATTGTAAGCTTCAACGATACTGCCACTACAGCTTCAAATTATTCTGGGGAGAACCCTGACAGAAAATATTGAGACAAAAGGAGAAACTGCTGGTTATCAGCAGTTACTTCTTTTGTTTCAATGTTTTCCAAAGCCTTTTCTATTAGGGACATCAAAACCAGGTCTTGTTTGGGAAAGTGTTAAATGTTTTTTTCTAGGAACGATCCTCAGATTTTAAATTGAAATCATGGGTTATAAATGGATGTTTTTTTTTTATATATTTACAGGTAAAATCTTACGAAAGTGGCAGGACTTTTTAATCGACTAGCAATGAAGTACATCCTAGTTACAGGGGGTGTGATAAGTGGCATTGGTAAAGGTGTGATAGCCAGCAGTGTGGGGGCCATTCTGAAATCCTCAGGTGTTAGAGTTACATCCATAAAGATAGACCCATATATAAATATTGACGCTGGAACATTCTCACCGTATGAACATGGTAAGTTTCGTTTGAAAAATATATGCTTGGCTAAGCTACAGAATCAGAGAAAGTGATGGCTTTTTAAAATGCAATATTGCTTTAATTTTTCATCAAATCCTGAGATGATATAAATGAGTACCCACAACATAGGATTTGGAATTGAATTAACAAAGTAAGAATGTAATTACTCCGGGCCACTTACAGTATCTGTGTAGGGATTATTTTGGGCCGCGCCTTTGCGCCATAAGCGCAAGTAATTTACGTACGGCGCTTCAAAAATTAGCATCCACGCCAAATTGATGTGTAGCTTTTCCGTATGACGTGGTATTTTTACCTGGGCACGCCTTTAAAGGAGGTACTTTCTGTAAAAATAGCACCAAAGTGTTTCATACGACTTTAATCAGCCAATCAAACCTGGGAACAATTGGGGAATACCGATTACGTCACCAGCCGAGCGATAGCGGGACGACAGTTGGCTATTCCATAGATCTGCAGAATTAGTCTGGTTCCCGCCCAGGGCCTTCTCTGGCCCAAATTTTCTTTTCGCCAAATTTGGCTTTCGCCAAATTGAAAAAAATGGAGCCAAATTTGATATTTATGAGCCAAATTTGGAGCCATTTTTTTCGCATTATTTACTTCCTTTGGGTCGGACGAATGGATAAAGAAAGATGCATATGGGTATGTTCAAAAATAATGAAGCAAGTTTTTATTTTTTTGATGAATTTTAGATGCTAGAATAGAACAAAATCTTTGTTTGCATCGTGAAAGAAAATTGTTCAAATTTGATAAATTACTAGGGCCGTGATGATAAGTGCAAACATAAATTCACAACTAAGGCTTTGATATAAAACTTTTAGTTAAATTCTGTGAAAAAGTGACAGTATTTGGTACTTTATAAACACCAAATAAAACATTTAATCAGTGTTCTTTCATTATTTCAAATGAAAACAGGTATTAATCAAAGCTTGCAATGCCAAAAAATATTGCGTACCTATAAAATTTTTTGAAAAATTGAGATTTTTAACTTTTTTTACCTACTTTTTTCAAATGTGCACCTCTAAAAGTTTTGTTTATGTTTGTCTAGAGTGGAGAAGGATTAAAAAACTCAATGTTTACAAGAAATTATGATATTCCTAAACTTAAGACAAAGTTTCGTAAGTGTATGTCAAAAGTTGCCTCAGATATTGCTTGTTAAAAATGGTGCATAAACTGGAGATATTTCGTACACTTGGGACAATTAATCAAGATAAGAACAAAGATTCAAAAATTATACATATACGAACAACTATAACACACAAAATAAATATTATTTACACTTAGCATTAAATAGCTAAGTTCCCATTTTCAAATAATGGAACTAGCAGTTGTGCGAGGAAATCTTAGAACTAATAACAAGAGCATCATGTTTTCTTGAAAATTCAAAAATGTATTCATCTTTCACTAAAGCTGCAATCAGCAATTAAGTGTAAATTTGAAAGTGTTTACTCATCTTTATCGTTACTATGCTAAAACAATTAAACAAAAGGAAATCTTGAATTATTTTTTCAAGAATAATAAACCATTTTTGTACACTTGGGACATTCTATGTATGGAAAAGCATAAAACACATTATTTAAAACTAATTGTATTATATTTTTGTAATTTAAAATATCTCTGACAATAATACAGATAGACTTACATAAACATGGAATAGTGCTTTTTAATTCACTTTTGAAACATTAGGATGTATTAATCGTATCATGAGAAAATTTACTAAAACAAAGGCACAGACCATCCATGAAATAATTGCCTGACTGACTAATGAGCACCTTTGCTTAAAATTTGTTTCTTATTAGATAGCACTTACTTCACTATCGCTCTTTTCTCATTGATCTGACCCTTCTAAACCTCTTCCCTAAAAATTGCTGCACAGCCTGGATTGTGTCCAATGTGGTAGGAAACCCAGACTGCAAGTTCTCTCTCAAATATCACATGACCAAGACTAAAATTCACAAATTTTTCACAATTTCCTGTTTCTTTTGACTTCATGTTTCACCTAAAACTCTTTTGTCCCTTAATAAGATATTCAATCAGCATCCATCAATAGATTTGAGTATAAGATATTTAACAGGACCTTGCAAACAGTTCTAAAAGTAAATGCAAATCCACATTATTCTCTGTATGCTTGGCAAAAGGTGTATTGACCGAAATAATATAATACATGTCAATGTTCACATCAAAGGAGGTGCATCTCTGAACTGATTCCCCTGAGCTTGATTCCTTTCCCTGGAAAAGTTCTGGTTGTTTGACAATCACAACAATTATTGCCATGGACTTGAGGTATGTTTGTCAAATTGATCTTGGAATGCTAGGTTAAGACTGCTTTGGAGTGTAAAAGTGGTACACATATCTGTTGTATTTTGCTCTAAAACATAGAGATTGTTTTATTTACTAGTTAGAACTGCACATGTCAGACTATTCTAACAAGTATCCACAATTTACTAAAACAAAATATTGTTATTATTTTAAGACTGAAAATTTCATTTTTTTCAACCAAATAAATTCCACTTATACTCGCAAAGGCATGTTTTTTTAATGTGAATAGGGTTTTGAAAACATCTACATATTTTTATTCTAAACAAAGATTGAGGTATACAGAACCAAACTGTTATATAGCAGCTCTTAAATGTAGACATCTTAAATTATGATAATATCAATAGTTTTCACAGAAGTATGCAATTTTGGGAGCTAAAAAAGAAAATACATTGACAAGTTGTTGTAATGATACCGAATTCTGATTTTTTGTCCCAAGTGTACAACAGTTAATAACCTTTATCAGTATCATATAAATGCAAGATATTTAAGTATTCTGTTGACAAACTGATATAATTTGAGGAAGAAAATGTTGTTTTTCTGTGATGGACACTTTCTTTAGTCAAATATCGTTAATTTAAGATACTTCTGAACTATTTTACCTCATACTTGAAATATCAGTACAAGATGTTTCAGCAATAAAAATTATCAAGTAACCAGAAATGACAAAATTTACTGTTTGATGTGTAATTTTGTTCATTTCTGTAGATTTGTTAAAATATGTGTGCCTGAAGCTTATATATTTAGAAATTAGAAGCTGTCAATCAAATGTGACTAAATTCCGTACACTTGGGACAACACAAGATAGAATCTTGGACGAAAAATACAGGCTACTATGGCATCAGGGTTTATTACAACTTGTTCTGGGTGACCATATTGTGATTTTAAAAGTGTGAAACTTAAAATAAATCAATCATTGAAAAAAATATCTGAAATTTAGAGCAAAATGTACACTTGGGACAAATTCAGACTCCATAAGGTATATAACTTATATTTATTGACTGTTACAGAGTATCACACCAAAACTTGGAAAACCTTGAAGAATAAACATGTGTCTGCTGAAATGTGCAATTTGTTCATGTAAATATTCAATCACATTGTATTACTGCATCTTTATTTGTAGACAATGACAAAATTTATGGTATGAAAATGACAAGCACCTCCGTGCTTCAAACCTGTATAACAAGAAAACGAAATGCCAACAAACTTTGAAATTCCATTTTTCTGAACCTTAATATATCTGCCTACTTGATAAACAATTATAATTTTGAGAAATCCTTCACCTTAAAGTATAGTGTAGCCTTGAAGTTAAGGCTCAAGTTAAAATGTCACGCAAAAACCGTACACTTGGGACATTTTTGGGGTGTTTTTTCGAAATATCTTTTTACCTAAATGAGATATCACGATGAAATTTTGCATTCAAGTTTGCCTCATGAAAACACATCTTTTAGACCTAAAATCAATTCTATAAAGCCTCATGCTAAAGAAATATATGGGTGTTTTACTTTTGCTTCATTATTTTTGAACATACCCATATATATTTTAACTTTTATTGTAGCACATTCTATTACATTTATAACCACATAAAACAGTGAAAATAAAACATGTCTGTAGCACATTTATAGTACACACACAACACATACATGATAATAAAATTATAGTATACATACAGCACATACATATATACATATTCACATCTGCATTGTCCCCGAGCACATCAATATTTCAAGTTCGGATCAGCTCCTTACTATCTAATTAAGAATTCTGCGAGCCTTAGCTCCTGCCCAAACCTTGAATGCTTGCTTAAAGTCAAACCTATCCACATCTGGACCATCAATAGTTATCCTGAGTAAAGATTCCAGCAACTTAATTGACATTGAATTTCTCAAACAAGTTTTGATAAGATTCTGCTTGCTAAAACCTCTTTCACAATCAACAGTTGAAACAGGGGCAATCAAGAACCTAGTTGCTACCTCAGCTGTAGCAGGATAAACATCTCTGTATTTAAGAGCTAAGTTGGCCATGTCCCTAGTGGAAGAAAGTGACTTGTTGCCCCCTGATTTACATTGAAATGCAAACCTAGCAAAATTGAGAAGCTCATCCCTATAACCAGCCATACCAACAGAAGCAAGATAATCAGAGATAGACTCAACATCAGATGTTTTGTCAGAAAGTTCAAGTCCAGGATTGAAAAAATTGCTGAGGGAAGTTAAAACTAGAGTGTCTGAATTCTCACCAAACCTATCCTTGAGACTCTGAACCATGCCAAACACAAACTGATCACAGATTGAAACAGCTTCTGATCGCTGTTTACAGCTATCCCTAATAGTATGGTCACCAAACTCAAATGTAAACAACCCATCACTATCAAGTGTTGGTTCAGAGGGGACCTTGTCCAAGAAAGAAGTCAGACCTTGACCATTTTTTGACTGCTGAAGTTCCAAAAGGGTAGAAATGGTGCTCTCTAACATGGGCATAACCTCAGAGAAGTCGATAGTACTTTTCTGATAGACCTTTGACAGAATGGCAATGGGCTTTAACACGTCAGACAGAAAATGGACCACATACAGAAACTTGTAGCAAGAGATTGACTTGTGCATGCTAAGTGCTTTTCCAGATTTCTCCTCCAAAAACACCGAGATTAAACCAGAGTAATTTTTGACCATGGCATCAACAGAGCCTTCAAAACTAAGCCAACGAGTGTGAAAAACCTGTTTAAACCTAGATGACTGACCAGAGAATAAGGCAGAGTTCCCACTCAAAAATTTTTTTTGGAGTGCATGCACTCCCTGGAGTAAAAAGTTGGGAGTGCAAAATGAAAATTGGGGGTGCACTAAAATACAATAAAAAATGTTTTTTTTGAGAAAGGCTATAATGTGTTGTCCATTGTGTGGTAATGATTCAGTTAAGTAATGGCCAGTGACAGGTGTTAGAATTTCAGAGTTTTGTTGACATGAACAGAAATACCATTGCTCAAACCATTTTACCTTTTTGAACTTGCATCTAAACTCAATCAGCGGACATCATTAACACAAGTTGTCATTCCCATCCATTTTTCAGTTGCTATTATTCTTACAGTTTGGAAAATACAATCATTCTGTTGACATTTTCGTTTCAATTTATTTCTACAGCAAGCAGACAGCATGGTTTGTGACACAACAATCAAATACTTTTGAGATATGCTTGTTGATTGGTTTATTGAAGCCTATCAGAGTGTGTCTTTGAAAACAGGGTGCTCATAATAATTACGCATCATGAAAATTACATTCTAAATGTAAACAATAAAGTTATACGCATCAAGGGGCAATTATATACTTACTTAAACAGTTTTAACCAACAAAATGTATTTTCATTGACTTAGAAATATTTTTCCCTGTCAAAAAGAGAACCTTTTCATGAAAATATGTTTTACAGCTGTTTCCTTAAGAACTATGAAACCAGTGCGTGCATACACCCTTTTCCCAGAATTTGCGTGCATGAATTTTTTTTTCTGTACGTGAATTACGCACATTTGTGCGTGAGTGGGACCTCTGATAAGGACTGCACAGATTCCAATAAAGCCATATTCTTGGGGGATTGACTGAAATACTTGTATACACTATTCAAGATTTCCTGAACCTTAACAAGATAGGGAATGCTGTCTGCCCCAGAGCAGCAACTTAGAGCCAAACGATGTGCAATGCAATGCGTAGCCAAAACACCAGGGACATCCCTCTTTAAACGGGTAATCACACCAGATTTGTTTCCGACCATGACTGCTGCACCATCTGTGCTTACATCACAAATACCATCTAAACTGATACCTTTCTCAGACAACATAACTTTAACCTTCTCGTATATAGAGACAGAATCAGCCTTGACCAAACTATCAATTCCAAGAAAATATGTATTTGGAGAGAAATAACCAAGAGAATCAGACTCGAGAATTCTTACATAAACAATAAGGTTCTGATGAACAGAAATATCAGTGCTCTCGTCAAACATTAGTGTAAATTTACCCGATTCTGTGATCTTCTTCAGCAGTTGGTCTTGAAGGACAGTAGAAATGGCTGTCTGGAAGTCGTGTATAGATGATGGGTGACTGTAGCTGGTGTGTCGATCAACTTGTAGGTCAGCTAGGTGTGAGAGACCCTGAAAATACATGAAAAAATTACATTATAACACAGATTTCACCACTGAAAATAATACAGTATTAGACTGGATGATTGCGCTATTTCTTTGAGCCATTTTCTTCATTCAACCTTGTAAATAAATATTGATACTACATACAATATAATTTTCACATTATCTTGACAAAAAAATTTTCCTGTGTTTTTTTTTTTCCAATGCTTTCATGATCTATGCTTTAGTTCAATTGATAATCATAATGGAATATAATGGGTGTCAGAAAACCAACTTGGTTATAAACTATCTTTGTGATTGTTTGAACAAACTAAAATATATATTTTACCTGGAGAAGCATCAGGTCATTCAGTTTAGGAACAACTGAATTTGGTAGGTTCTGTTTGGCGGCGAAGTAGACGTTCGTCATGGCTGTAGTGATGGCTTTCTCGCTCTTGCTGTTGGCAGTCTGTGTTGCCTTCTGCATCTCTGTGCCCTGCTTCTGCAGGGATGTGGCGAGAACATGGTCTGAAAATATAAGAAAAAAAGTAAGATATGTTGCTATCGTGGAGTCAAATTGAGTAAAATAAGAAGTGAAAATGAAATCTATTTACTGTACAGAAATTATTATTAGAAATACACACCTTTACTTTTGGAATGTTTAGTCACATTTTCTTTCTTAAGAACTGAGCAACCACTTGTGAAAATATTATTATGCCCCCTTTCGAAGAAAATGGGGGTATATTGTTTTGCAAGTGTCGGTCGGAAGGTCGGTCGGTCGGTCTGTCGGTCGGTCGGTCGGTCAGTCCGTATGTCGGTCGGTCTGTCCGTAGACCAAACCTTGTCCGGAGCATAACTCGAAAAGTATTAAAGGTAGAATCATGAAACTTCATAGGTGGATAGATCTCATTATGGAGAGGTGCAGTGCACAAGAACCGTAACTCTGCCGATCAAATTTTTTTAGTTATTGCCCTTTGTTGATTTTATAAATTGATTCTTGTCCGGAGCATAACTCAAAAAGTATGCAAGGTACATTCATGAAACTTTACAGGTGGATAGATCTCATTATGGAGAGGTGCAGTGCACAAGAACCGTAACTCTGCTGATCAAATTTTTTGAGTTATTGCCCTTTGTTGATTTTCAAACTTGATTCTTGTCCGGAGCATAACTCAAAAACTATGTTAGGTAGAATCATGAAACTTTACAGGTGGATAGATCTCATTATGGAGAGGTGCAGTGCACAAGAACCGTAACTCTGCTGATCATATTTTTTGGGTTATTGCCCTTTGTTGATTTTCAAACTTGATTATTGTCCAGTGCATAACTCAAAAAGTATGTAAGGTAGAATCATGAAACTTTACAGGTGGATAGATCTTATTATGGAGAGGTGCAGTGCACAAGAACCGTAACTCTACTGATCATATTTTTTGGGTTATTGCCCTTTGTTGGTTTTCAAACTTGATTATTGTCTATTGCATAACTCGAAAAGTATGTAAGGTAGAATCATGAAACTTTACAGGTGGATAGATCTCATTATGGAGAGGTGCAGTGCACAAGAACCGTAACTCTGCCGATCAAATTTTGTGAGTTATTGCCCTTTGTTGATTTTATAACTTGATTCTTGTCTGGAGCACAACTCAAAAAATATGTAAGGTAGAATCATGAAACTTTACAGGTGAATAGATTTCATTATGGAGAGGTGCAGTTAACAAGAACCATAACTCTGCCGATCAAATTCTTGGAGTTATTGCCCTTTGTTGATTTTTACACTTAATTCTTAACCTTGCCTATATCTCATGTCCTTTTACACATACAGCCTTGATATCTCACACATAGATACCTCCTACCAAGACCTTTCACATTTAACCATGACCTTGGACCTTGTGACCTTGACCTTGGAGTTTGACCTACTTTTAAAAAAAATTAAACCCGGCATATATCTCATGACCTTTTACAAATACAGCCTTGATATTTTCACACATGGACACATCTTACCAAGACCTTTCACAATTGACCATGACCTTGGACTTTGTGACCTTGACCTTGGAGTTTGACCTACTTTTAAAAAACTTTAACCTGGCCGATATATCATGTCCATTTACACATACAGTCTTTATATTTGACACATGGAAACCTCCGACCTAGACCTATCTCATACGACTATGACCTTGGACCATGTGGCCTTGGCCTTAGAGTTTGACCTACTTTAAAAAAAAATTAAACTGGGCCTATATCTTGTGTGCTATTACACATACAGCCTTGGTATTTCACACATGGACACATCTTACCAAGACCTTTCACATTTGACCATGACCTTGGACCTTGTGACCTTGACCTTGGACTTTGACCTACTTTAAAAAGAACTTTAACCTAGCCGATATATCATGTCCTTTTACACATACAACCTTGATATTTGACACATGGACCCCTACGACCAAGACCTTTTACATTTGACCATGACCTTGGACCTTGTGACCTTGACCTTTGTGTTTGATCTACTTTAATAATACATTAACCTGGCCTATATTTCATGTCATTTTACATATACAGCCTTGATATTTCAAACATGGTCTTTTCCAACCAAGATATTTCACTTTTGACCATTACCTTGGACCTTGACCTTGGAGTTTGACCTACTTTTAGAAATATATAACCTAGCCTTTATCTCATGTCCTATTACACCTACAGCCTTGATATTTCACACATAGACACCTCCTACCAAGACCTTTCACATTTGACCATGACCTTGAATATTGCAACCTTGACCTTGGAGTTTGACCTACTTTTAAAAAGACTGAAACCAGGCATATATATCATGTCCTTTTACACCTACAGCCTTGATATTTCACACATGGACACCTCCAACCAAGACCTTTCACATTTGACCATGACCTTGACATTTGGCCTACTTTTAAAAACTTTAACCTGGCCTATGTTTCATTTTACTTTTACATTTACAGCTTTGATATTTCACACATAGACACCTCCTACCAAGACCTTTCATATTTGACCATGACCTTGGACCTTGTTAACTTGACTTTGGACTTTGACATACATCAAATGTAGGCCCTTGAGGGGGCATATATGTTTTACAAACATCTCTTGTTTCTCTGGGTTTTGATACAAATTTTACAAGTCATGATTTTCGATTTCGGGTCATAAGACAACCAATCGTTGCCAATTTTCCATGAGTCTTTAAAGTTTCTAGCAGTGGTTGATGTTTTTTGACATTTGGAAGGAGGCCCAGATAAGTCTGTTTCTAGTTCACGTTTGGAAGCCATAGTGATTAATGACGACTGACCAGCCAGCATTGCACTTTAAATACATAGGCCTTACCATGCTAATTTCATCCAACACATAAAATCCCTTATGAGCCCCACAGATATACGACGCCGCTTTCACACCAGGTAGGTCATAACGAAGCTAACACGCACCGGGTACGGTTGACAGTTAACGTTCATAGTTGAAACGTATATTGTGTTAATTATTGGATATAGAAGAAACAGAGGTGTTGGGTCCCGACGACTTAGGGGTATGTTTGAAATTTATATTCAATACTTAATTCAAGAAATTGACGAACTTCCCACGTTCTATTGATTGGTTTGGACTAATTAAGGCGGGTTCCACGCCAGGTTCAACATAATTCCAATGTATGAAATTACAAAATATTTCATTAAAGAACGGAAACCACGTTCTGTTGATTTGTTTGAACTATTTCTGGCGGAAACCACGTCAGGTTCAACATAATTCCAAGGTACGTAATTACAAAATATTTCATTAAAAAACAGATACCGCGTTCTATTAATTCGTTTGAACTATTTCTGGCGGAAACCACGTCAGGTTCAACATAATTCCAATGTAAGTAATTACAAAATATTTCATTAAAGAACGGAAATCACGTTCTATTGGTTGTTTGAACTATTTCTGGCGGAAACCACGTCAGGTTCAACATAATTCCAATGTACGTAATTAAAAAACTGGCAACGCTGGTTAATAAATCGCTGCGTTATAAACCACGTCAGGTTCAACATAAATCCAAGGTACGTAATTACAAAATATTCATTAAGAACGGAAACCACGTTCTATTGGTTGTTTGAACTATTTCTGGCGGAAACCACGTCAGGTTCAACATAATTCCAATGTACGTAATTACAAAATATTCATTAAGAACGGAAATCATTGGTTGTTTGAACTATTTCTGGCGGAAACCACGTCAGGTTCAACATAATTCCAATGTAAGTAATTACAAAATATTCATTAAAGAACCGAAACTACGTTCTATTGGTTGTTTGAACTATTTCTGGCGGAAACCACGCCAGGTTCAACATAATTCCAATGTATGTAATTACAAAATATTTCATTAAAGAACAGATACCGCGTTCTATTGATTGCTTGAACTATTTCTGGCGGAAACCACGTCAGGTTCAACATAGATGCAATGTACGTAATAACAAAATATGTCCGTATAGAACAGATACTACGTTCTAATGATTGTTGGAACTACTTTTGGCGGAAACAACGTCAGGTTCAACATAATTACAATGTGCATAATTACAAAATGTTTCAGTACAGAGCGAATATCACGTTCTACTGATATCAAGTAATTGCGACGGATTCCGTTTGTTATTTCAACAAAATGTAAATGGCCACATATTTCAAAATCAACATTGCTGCAAAAAGCTTCGGATATTTATCGGTGACTGTTTCTATAATAGAACAGCCATAAAAGAACATATTTGTGAATGACATATTCAATCGTGCATTCCAATTAGGAAAAGGTATAGCACAGCGAATATGATGCATAATTCATGAAATTAAAATTGCTCTACTTTCATTTTTGCGAATTGCAATGACCATATTAACCGTCGCATTAGTACTACAGATAACGGTACAAGCCGACATATTCAAATTCTCAGGCTTTTCCATCTGACAGTCAGGGCAAAGGTCATGAAAACAAGACTGGAAACATTTCCCAGACGATATCTATAAACACCGTCACCTCAGATAACCCTGAGTGGTCCAAGGTTGTAACAACAATAAACTCGATGAATCAGTCAATTCAGAACTTGAAGAGTGACGTTCACTCGTTAAAAAGGGCTTGACCTGACATGACCGATGACCCCGTGTATGAGGACAAGCGATTAGTGTATTTCATACACGATTCGTGCTTGGCAGGAGATAAATACCAGACATGCAGACAGAATGTAATTGATACCGTTAATTCGATGGACAGTCTAAGACTTACAATAAATCTTAAGAAATCGGTGCTCACGCCCTGTAAAAATGCGGGTTCCGTTTTGTGTTCCGTAATGATAACCGTTACCTTAACTACAGACATGCTTTAAATTAGACGAACTACAATACGTAAATTCGCAAAACTAATTGAGAAATTAATTGCAACCGAGCCAGGCGTCAAACATGCACCCTTGTATATTCGACCTTTGAAAAAGGTTAAAGATATAGAATTAAAAACGCATAAGGGAAGTCCCGATAGCTTTATGACGGTCTCTGTCGGAGTTCATGAGACAATTCAGTGGTGGACAATAGCTACAAGTCAATTACAAATAAACCACCTAATGCTGTGATATCACTGACGCTTCATCAAAAATGTATGGAGCATATAACTCCACGAACAATAAACGAACAAATGGGTTTTGGAGTTCGTCGGAACATAAATTACGTATAAACTTAAAGCTTTTGAAATCGGGCTGGTTACACTCTGTAAGGACGTTAGAGATTGTCATATATATATACGCATTTATAAAGTTGTTCGTACATACACCGTTACGGGGGGAAGTACGATGCATTGGATAGGGTTGCAAGGCAAATTAGGTTTTGGTACATTGATAAAAATATTCAATTATCAACAACACATATCGCGGGCACAGAAAACAAAGAGGCTGACAAACTTAGTAGAAGTACTAATGATGATCTTAAATGGTCTTTAGATCAACAAGTTCTCGAAATAATTAGTTCGCATTTCCCTGGAATGACAATAGATTTGTTTGCTTCTAGGCTGAACAAAAATTACCCGTTTTGTAGCAAGATAACCTACAGTGAACGCAATGGCAGTCGACGATTTCAGTACTCAACGGACTGACAAATTATTCCACATTGACCCACTTTGGCCAGCACAGGTTTGGTGGCCAGGGATTCCACGTTTAACAACGAACAAATTTCAAATACTACCAAAACACAAACGATACTAAGATTGGAACACAAACCGGGAGTTGTACATCGATTAACAAACATGCATCTAGCTGCTTTCAATACATTAGGAAAGCATTGGGAAAGCTAGGAATTCCGGAAAACGCTCAAGACATCATCCTCAACTCCTGGAGAAAAGGGACAAAATCCCAATAAAATACATAAATTAAAAATGGAAACGTTACTCTGAGGGGAAAGCGGATCCCTTTAGTACATCTGTAAACACTTCCATTAAATTCCTGACTCACTTAGTTACAATGGGAATGAGTTATTCAACTATAAATACGGCTCGATCTGCGGTCAGCAACTTCCTTAGAATAACAGAAAATTCGAACATTCACAGTGACGAACTGATCAGTCGATTTATGAATGGGATTTACAATGAGAAACCATCATTGCCCCATTACTCTACGACTTAGGATGTGAAAATTGTGTTACAATTTCTAAGATCGATGGATACATCATCATTACTTGCACTTACGAGTAAGTCAGCAATGCTGTTTTTACTCATCACAGCACACCGCTGTCAAACCCTTCACGCAATTAAGTTCAGTGATATAAATCACACACCAGAAGGTGTCACCACAAACATTTCACAATTACTAAAACAGAGCAGACCAGGATTTCATATAGAACCAATTGCGTTGCATTCATATAAAGATGATAAAAATTCGTGCATCATTAAAACGTTAAATTGTTATTTACAACGCACGGAAAGTTCAAGACAGGGTGATAATTCACTGATTTCGACAATGAAACCTCATTGGAACATTTCTAAGCAAACCGTTACTCGTTGGATTAAGACAATTCTTAAGAAATGAGGCGTTTCACTAGATTACGCGGCACACAGTACTAGAGCTGCTTCGACATCATATGCTTTTAAAACTGCGGGATGGAGTAATGCAGACACATTCAAAAAGTACTACAAGAAACCGATAAAAACTAAAACTTCTTCTGTTCATTTAGCTATAATAGCATGATGATTCAAGTTGACATGTAAATAATGGAAAATAAATTGCTATATAGCTTACCGTTTAGTCGGTATATCTTCTTTACACCGTAAATATTTCTCGGGCATCATCTCTAAACTATCTGTGGGGCTCATAAGGGATTTTATGTGTTGGATGAAATTGAATGATTAAGCTAGACTTACCTTGGTAAGGTGAAGGTTGATCGTAATTTCATCCGACACAAAAATCCCTATGAGCTCACACGCCCGCCCAATCGATACCCAACCCTCAGTACATGCCTTTCGAAATATTTATATCATGGCTCTAAAATATGACCTACCTGGTGTGAAAGCGGCGTCGTATATCTGTGTGAGCTCATAGGGATTTTTGTGTCGGATGAAATTACGATCAACCTTCACCTTACCAAGGTAAGTCTAGCTTAATCATTCAATTATTGTTTGTTGCAATGTGCCCTTCGAAATTCCAAACTAGTCCTTTAATTAAAGACAACCGACGTTCATTAAGTTGACGACTTATCATGATCAATTAAAAATTGTATCGGAATTTATCGATCTCGATTAACTGCTGTTGATTACAAACATTATAGCCTTACCTAACCGCCAATTCCTGGTTAACTGTCATTAAATAGGTGTAATTTGCGATAACGATGCGCTAATCCCTTTGTTTATTACAAACTGTCAAAATCCACGCGACCTTCACCTCGGTTGATTGGTTACCCGCTTCTTAATATACAACGCGTGTTACCGTTATCGGAAATCGGGACCAGTCTACCGCTTAGCACAGGTAAAAATCGATATTCGCCATACGGAGTAATTTTTGATTTTCTTATCGCCAGATTCTGGCGTTTTCGCCAAACTGAATTTCTTATCGCCATTTTCATATTATTTTCGCATTTGGCGACGATGGCGATCGCCAGCGAAGGCCCTGTTCCCGCCTCTGATACATTAAGTTGTAAAGAGTCTGGTAATACCTGGCATACCGGGTCCATTGATTGGTTAGTATACACAACCGATGAAACGCCTCGAGCAATCAGAGCCGCTCGTTGACAACCATGTGGATGACCGTGGAGATTAGCTATTACCGTACCTAAATCCGTAGTAGATTTCAGGTACGGGAACCAGACTACTGCCGAATGTCACCGAGCAGATGACCAGAGTGGAATATTTTGTTCTAATTTGAATCAATCAGTTATCTCCGTTAAATTTTGTATATACGGAGCAAATCGTTTACTCGATTTTAATTGGATGACCATTGCGTCACTCCGTAAATCGGAAATATTGCAACTCGAAGAAGTTTATTTTCTTTTTTAATCGGGTACGAATAAATCCGCTCATGGCAGATCGTAAAGGTGATTTTGGTTAGACGCCATCGACCCCGAAAATGAAAGTGGGTCGTTCCGTTTTGGTGCTCCTGTAGTTTTTAATCATTTCCCAAACATGACCTGGTTCTGACGTTTCTAGAAGAAATGTTTTTGGATTATAATTTTGAGACAATAGAAGAGAAAATCGATAGCCAAAACTTTCTGCTTTTGCTTCAATATTTTCTTTGCTTATTGTACACAAAGTCCCTTTTGTTAACTTCAACCTTGCCATCTCCAGCAGCTTTCAAATCAGACTTTTTATCTTTGTCGCAAATGTCAGTAAAATTGGACCACCCCAAAGATCTATTATTATGCCCCCTTTCGAAGAAAATGGGGGTATATTGTTTTGCAAGTGTCGATCGGTCGGAAGGTCGGTCGGTCGGTCCGTAGGTCGGTCGGTCTGTCCGTAGACCAAACCTTGTCCGGAGCATAACTCGAAAAGTATTAAAGGTAGAATCATGAAACTTCATAGGTGGATAGATCTCATTATGGAGAGGTGCAGTGCACAAGAACCGTAACTCTGCAGATCAAATTTTTTGAGTTATTGCCCTTTGTTGATTTTATAACTTGATTCTTGTCCGGAGCATAACTCAAAAAGTATGTAAGGTACAATCATGAAACTTTACAGGTGAATAGATTTCATTATGGAGAGGTGCAGTGCACAAGAACAGTAACTCTGCTGATCAAATTTTTTGAGTTATTGCCCTTTGTTGATTTTCAAACTTGATTCCTGTCCGGAGCATAACTCAAAAACTATGTTAGGTAGAATCATGAAACTTTACAGGTGAATAGATCTCAATATGGAGAGGTGCAGTGCTTAAAAACCGTAACTCTGCTGATCATATTTTTGGAGTTATTGCCCTTTGTTGATTTTCAAACTTGATTATTGTCCGGAGCATAACTCAAAAAGTATGTAAGGTAGAATCATGAAACTTAATAGGTGGATAGATCTCATTATGGAGAGGTGCAGTGCACAAGAACCGTAACTCTGCCGATCAAATTTTTTGAGTTATTGCCCTTTGTTGAGTTTATAACTTGATTCTTGTCCGAAGCAGGTAGAATCATGAAACTTTACAGGTAAATAGATTTCATTATGGAGAGGTGCAGTGCACAAGAACTGTAACTCTGCCAATCAAATTCTTGGAGTTATTGCCCTTTGTTGATTTTTACATTTAATTTTTAACCTTGCCTATATCTCATGTCCTTTTACACATACAGCCTTGATATCTCACACATAGATACCTCCTATCAACATCGTTCACATTTAACCATGACCTTGGACCTTGTGACCTTGACCTAGGAGTTTGACCTACTTTAAAAGAAATTAAACTCGGCATATATCTCATGACCTTTTACAAATACAGCCTTGATATTTCACACATGGACACATCTTACCAAGACCTTTCACAATTGACCATGACCTTGGACTCTTGTGACCTTGACCTCGGAGTTTGACCTACTTTTAAAAAACTTTAACCTGGCCTATATTTCATGTCATTTTACATATACAGCCTTGATATTTCACACATGGACACCTCCAACCAAGACCTTTCACATTTGACCATGACCTTGACATTTGGCCTACTTTTAAAAACTTTAACCTGGCCTATGTTTCATTTTACTTTTACATTTACAGCTTTGATATTTCACACATAGACACCTCCTACCAAGACCTTTCATATTTGACCATGACCTTGTACCTTGTTAACTTGACTTTGGACTTTGACATACATCAAATGTAGGCCCTTGAGGGGGCATATATGTTTTACAAACATCTCTTGTTTCTCTGGGTTTTGATACAAATTTTACAAGTCATGATTTTCGATTTCGGGTCATAAGACAACCAATCGTTGCCAATTTTCCATGAGTCTTTAAAGTTTCTAGCAGTGGTTGATGTTTTTTGACATTTGGAAGGAGGCCCAGATAAGTCTGTTTCTAGTTCACGTTTGGAAGCCATAGTGATTAATGACGACTGACCAGCCAGCATTGCACTTTAAATACATAGGCCTTACCATGCTAATTATTGTTTGTTGCAATGTGCCCTTCGAAATTCCAAACTAGTCCTTTAATTAAAGACAACCGACGTTCATTAAGTTGACGACTTATCATGATCAATTAAAAATTGTATCGGAATTTATCGATCTCAATTAACTGCTGTTGATTACAAGCAAACAACATTATAGCCTTACCTAACCGCCAATTCCTGGTTAACTGTCATTAAATAGGTGTAATTTGCGATAACGATGCGCTAATCCCTTTGTTTATTACAAACTGTCAAAATCCACGCGACCTTCACCTCGGTTGATTGGTTACCCGCTTCTTAATATACAACGCGTGTTACCGTTATCGGAAATCGGGACCAGTCTACCGCTTAGCACAGGTAAAAATCGATATTCGCCATACGGAGTAATTTTTGATTTTCTTATCGCCAGATTCTGGCGTTTTCGCCAAACTGAATTTCTTATCGCCATTTTCATATTATTTTCGCATTTGGCGACGATGGCGATCGCCAGCGAAGGCCCTGTTCCCGCCTCTGATACATTAAGTTGTAAAGAGTCTGGTAATACCTGGCATACCGGGTCCATTGATTGGTTAGTATACACAACCGATGAAACGCCTCGAGCAATCAGAGCCGCTCGTTGACAACCATGTGGATGACCGTGGAGATTAGCTATTACCGTACCTAAATCCGTAGTAGATTTCAGGTACGGGAACCAGACTACTGCCGAATGTCACCGAGCAGATGACCAGAGTGGAATATTTTGTTCTAATTTGAATCAATCAGTTATCTCCGTTAAATTTTGTATATACGGAGCAAATCGTTTACTCGATTTTAATTGGATGACCATTGCGTCACTCCGTAAATCGGAAATATTGCAACTCGAAGAAGTTTATTTTCTTTTTTAATCGGGTACGAATAAATCCGCTCATGGCAGATCGTAAAGGTGATTTTGGTTAGACGCCATCGACCCCGAAAATGAAAGTGGGTCGTTCCGTTTTGGTGCTCCTGTAGTTTTTAATCATTTCCCAAACATGACCTGGTTCTGACGTTTCTAGAAGAAATGTTTTTGGATTATAATTTTGAGACAATAGAAGAGAAAATCGATAGCCAAAACTTTCTGCTTTTGCTTCAATATTTTCTTTGCTTATTGTACACAAAGTCCCTTTTGTTAACTTCAACCTTGCCATCTCCAGCAGCTTTCAAATCAGACTTTTTATCTTTGTCGCAAATGTCAGTAAAATTGGACCACCCCAAAGATCTATTATTATGCCCCCTTTCGAAGAAAATGGGGGTATATTGTTTTGCAAGTGTCGATCGGTCGGAAGGTCGGTCGGTCGGTCCGTAGGTCGGTCGGTCTGTCCGTAGACCAAACCTTGTCCGGAGCATAACTCGAAAAGTATTAAAGGTAGAATCATGAAACTTCATAGGTGGATAGATCTCATTATGGAGAGGTGCAGTGCACAAGAACCGTAACTCTGCAGATCAAATTTTTTGAGTTATTGCCCTTTGTTGATTTTCAAACTTGATTCCTGTCCGGAGCATAACTCAAAAACTATGTTAGGTAGAATCATGAAACTTTACAGGTGAATAGATCTCAATATGGAGAGGTGCAGTGCTTAAAAACCGTAACTCTGCTGATCATATTTTTGGAGTTATTGCCCTTTGTTGATTTTCAAACTTGATTATTGTCCGGAGCATAACTCAAAAAGTATGTAAGGTAGAATCATGAAACTTAATAGGTGGATAGATCTCATTATGGAGAGGTGCAGTGCACAAGAACCGTAACTCTGCCGATCAAATTTTTTGAGTTATTGCCCTTTGTTGAGTTTATAACTTGATTCTTGTCCGAAGCAGGTAGAATCATGAAACTTTACAGGTAAATAGATTTCATTATGGAGAGGTGCAGTGCACAAGAACTGTAACTCTGCCAATCAAATTCTTGGAGTTATTGCCCTTTGTTGATTTTTACATTTAATTTTTAACCTTGCCTATATCTCATGTCCTTTTACACATACAGCCTTGATATCTCACACATAGATACCTCCTATCAACATCGTTCACATTTAACCATGACCTTGGACCTTGTGACCTTGACCTAGGAGTTTGACCTACTTTAAAAGAAATTAAACTCGGCATATATCTCATGACCTTTTACAAATACAGCCTTGATATTTCACACATGGACACATCTTACCAAGACCTTTCACAATTGACCATGACCTTGGACTCTTGTGACCTTGACCTCGGAGTTTGACCTACTTTTAAAAAACTTTAACCTGGCCGATATATCATGTCCTTTTACACATACAGCCTTGATATTTGACACATGGAAACCTCCAACCAAGACCTATCCCATACAACTATGACCTTGGACCATGTTGCCTTGACCTTGGAGTTTGACCTACTTTTAAAAAAATTAAACTGGGCCTATATCTTATGTGCTATTACACATACAGCCTTAGTATTTCACACATGGACACATCTTACCAAGACCTTTCACATTTGACCATGACCTTGGACCTTGTGACCTTGACCTTGGACTTTAAAAAAACTTTAATCTAGCCAATATATCATGTCCTTTTACACATACAGCCTTGGTATTTCACACATTGACACCTACAACCAAGACCTTTCACATTTGACCATGACCTTGTGACCTTGACCTTGGTGTTTGACCTACTTTAATAATACATTAACCTGGCCTATATTTCATGTCATTTTACATATACAGCCTTGATATTTCACACATGGTCACTTCCAACCAAGATATTTCACTTTTGACCATGACCTTGGACCTTGACCTTGGAGTTTGACCTACTTTTAAAAAACTTAAACTAGGCCTATATATTATGTCCTGTTACCTATACAGTCTCAATATTTTACACATGGACACCTCATACCAAGACTTTTCACATTTGACCATGACCTTGGCCTGTATGACCTTGACCTTTGATTTTTACATACTTTTAGAAATCTTTAACCTAGCCTTTTATCTTATGTCCTATTACACCTACAGCCTTGATATTTCACACATGGACACCTCCAACCAAGACCTTTCACATTTGACCTTGGCATTTTGCCTACTTTTAAAAACTTTAACCTGGCCTATGTTTTATTTTACTTTTACATATACAGCTTTGATATTTCACACATAGACACCTCCTACCAAGACCTTTCATATTTGACCATGACCTTGGACCTTGTTAACTTGACCTTGGACTTTGACCTACATCAAATGTAGGCCCTTGAGGGGGCATATATGTTTTACAAACATCTCTTGTTTTAGAAAGAGTTAATCAATTCCAGTCTTTTCCCAAAGATACACATTGAAAAAAATGAGGGGTAAATACTCATTGCATCAAAAATGATCTGGAGCTCTGTGCAATCATCAACCAAATTTATCATCTGCAGAGTGCAATGAGTCTGAGCAGGCTGATTACACCGATGACAGTTATTGGTGAGTTTCCTGGTAGTGGATTGCAGACAGTGAATGCTGATACCAACTATACTGATATAGTTCAGTGAATGCAGAGATATAAAATGATATAACAAAGTTTGATAATTTATTGAAAAATACTTTTGAAACATGCAATTTCAAATAGCACAAACAGCTTCTGGGAGATGTGATTTTTAGGTCTCAGAAATGCTAAAATTCGTTTTCGGCCCCTATACCCCAGGCCGAATTAGGGCCCATGGAAATTTGGGTGGATGGGCCTTCGCCCCATCCACCCAAATTTCCGGCCTAATCCCTGCTGTGGCTATGCTTGACATTATCAGACTTCAAAGTCAGTGAACAGCTCTAGGCAAGGATGTTGTGGTAGTACAAGTATGAGAAATAACAGGAGCCCATGGTTAGGTGCTTCAGCGGCCGCAATATGACCATAACAGTTGATAGGCTTAAGGGAATTTAAACCCCATTCAACCATTTTAAAAGCCTCTGTAAACAATATTAAAGATCCAAACTAACTTTCAGCATTGAATTTTTTTGAAATGGAAGAAAAAGAATGAGAGAAAAGATACATCTTTTGAAGATATTGTTTAACATATTAATTAAATCATAACACTCAAGAAGAAAAACAGCCTGAATACAATTGTTTTATGAAATCATAAATATCAATAAATGGATTTCTCCAAACAGGTGAAGTATTTGTGTTGAATGACGGGGTGAGGTTGACCTTGACCTCGGTAACTATGAGAGATTCCTTGACATCGCCCTTCACCGTGACAACAACATAACTACGGGTAAAATCTATGAGCATAAGATAATTAATTGATAAATTTCTCCACACAGGTGAGGTATTTGTGTTGAATGATGGAGGGGAGGTTGACCTTGACCTTGGTAACTATGAGAGATTCCTTGACATCACACTTCACCGTGACAACAACATAACAACGGGGAAAATCTATCAGCATGTCATCAATAAGGAGAGAAGGGGAGACTACCTGGGAAAAACTGTACAAGGTAACGAGTCGTAACTATACTGACCTTCTAGACCAGTTCATACTCATAACAATATCCATACTTTTCAACGAAAACCCGGTATCTTCAGCTGAGCACAATCTACAAGTTTTTTGTTGAAAAGCAAAGATATACTTTTGTTGTAATAAGAAACTGGAAATATGTTTTAACAACAATTGAAAAGTCATGAAAAATTGAGAATCTGTGAAGTACAATTAATATCATCTGCTCTTAGGCTTTTGTTTCATGAAATTGAAACAATTGATAGCTTTTGGTGAGTTTGTTGTCACTTTGCTTAATCTGCCATATGCATGCAACCAAAGATTTTTCATATTTTTCGAAACCCTTTCCATTTCCAAATAAGGATTACAACCCGTCATTAAGTACATAACACAATATGCATCCTGGCGCATCATCAATAGTAATGGAAATTGAAGAGGGTATCTCTGGTCAATTTTCATTGCCATGTATGACACCCCAAAATTCCTGATGGTATCTCGTTAATTTCCGTTGTTGTGGATGACGCCAGAAAATGTACAAGGTGTTTGGTATCTAATGATGGGTTATAATCCTTAAATGATATGTACTTGTTTTAGTTGTACCCCACATAACTGATGCTATACAAGAGTGGGTGGAGAATGTTGCTAGAGTACCTGTAGATGGGGATAATGCTGTACCTGATGTCTGTATTATAGAGGTAATGTCACTGATAAACAAATTCTAAAAAACAAAACAAAATCATTGCTTTGGAAGTTTCATGCATCATGATTATGTTAAAGACTTAACATGAAAATCTACATCAAAATATGTGTCCAGTTAAATACACAAACTAAAGCACTAATGTGAAATTATATTAAAATGTTTAGTACAATATTTTTTGCTATCAATTAGTAAATCAATTGATTTTCAAGAGATTTCTTTTCCATCCGTAATCGCAAACATAAAGTTAGCAACTGACCAAACAATTCCTGGTTTTGAGATCTGTGGTGAATAATGCTTTCAGAAGCGTGGATTGTAAAAAATACTGTGCTGCTAATTAGTACTTTTGTTCCAGTTCTTTCCATGCTATAATATGCACATTTTCCTTTTGATTGATTGCTTTTTTAGCTCCACTGGCCGAAGGCCAGCGGGGCTTATGTCATGGCCCTGTGTCTGTCGTCTGTCTGTCTGTCCGTGCGTGCGTAAACTTTTTCTTTAAACATCTTCTCCAAAACTACTGGACCAATTTCAACCAAACTTCACAGGAATCTTCCTTGTATTTCTCAAAATCAGGTTTTGTTTGGGAAAGAGTTAATGGATTTATTGTTAACAGTTATCTAAGGCTTTGTAATACTTACAATTTCAGCTAGGAGGTACTATTGGGGATATAGAGGGTATGCCATTTGTGGAGGCATTCAGACAGTTCCAGTTTAGAGTGAAGAGAGAAAACTTCTGTTGTGTACATGTCAGTTTAGTCCCTCAGGTAAGTTGCCAAGCCTATTCAGCTAAGTTTGTAATGAATCAAAGTTGATGTACAGAAGTTCTTCATTCCGTTGTTAGCTCACCTGAGCACGAAGTGCTTAGGGAGAGCTATTGTTATGAATTTTAGACAGTTCCAGACAGTATAAAGGCATTCTAAAATTGTTATTATGCCCCCTTTCGAAGAAAATGGGGGTATATTGTTTTGCAAGTGTCGGTCGGAAGGTCGGTCGGTCGGAAGGTCGGTCGAAAGGTCAGTCTGTCGGTCCGTAGGTCGGTCCGTAGGTCGGTCGGTCTGTCCGTAGGCCAAACCTTGTCCGGAGCATAACTCGAAAAGTATTAAAGTTAGAATTATGAAACTTCATAGGTGGATAGATCTCATTATGGAGAGGTGCAGTGCATAAGAACCGTAACTCTGCCGATCAAATTTTTTGAGTTATTGCCCTTTGTTGATTTTATAACTTGATTCTTGTCCGGAGCATAACTCGAAAAGTATGTAAGGTAGAATCATGAAACTTTACAGGTGGATAGATCTCATTATGGAGAGGTGCAGTGCACAAGAACCGTAACTCTGCTGATCAACTTTTTTGAGTTATTGCCCTTTGTTGATTTTCAAACTTGATTCTTGTCTGGAGCATAACTCAAAAACTTTGTTAGGTAGAATCATGAAACTTTACAGGTGAATAGATCTCATTATGGAGAGGTGCAGTGCACAAGAACCGTAACTCTGCCGATCATATTTTTGGAGTTATTGCCCTTTGTTGATTTTCAAACTTGATTATTGTCTGGAGCATAACTGAAAAAGTATGTAAGGTAGAATCATGAAACTTTACAGGTGGATAGATCTCATTATGGAGAGGTGCAGTGCACAAGAACCGTAACTCTGCCAATCAAATTCTGTGAGTTATTGCCTTTGTTGATTTTTACACTTAATTCTTAATCTTGCCTATATCTCATGTCCTTTTACACATACAGCCTTGATATCTCACACATAGATACCTCCTTTCACCATCGTTCACATTTAACCATGACCTTGGACCTTGTGACCTTGACCTTGGAGTTTGACCTACTTTTAGAAAAAAATAATCCTGGCATATATCTCATGACCTTTTACAAATACAGCCTTGATATTTCACACATGGACACATCTTACCAAGACCTTTCACAATTGACCATGACCTTGACATTGGAGTTTGACCTACTTTTAAAAAACTTTAACCTGGCCGATATATCATGTCCTTTTACACATACAGCCTTGATATTTGACACATGCAAACCTCTGACCAAGACCTATCACATACGACTTTGACCTTGGACCATGTGGCCTTGACCTTGGAGTTTGACCTACTTTAAAAAAAATTAAACTGGGCCTATATCTTATGTGCTATTACACATACAGCCTTGGTATTTCACACATGGACACATCTTACCAAGACCTTTCACATTTGACCATGACCTTGGACCTTGTGACCTTGACCTTGGACTTTGACCTACTTTTAAAAAACTTTAACCTAGCCGATATATCATGTCCTTTTACACATACAGCCTTGATATTTGACACATGGACACCTACGACCAAGACCTTTCACATTTGACCATGACCTTGGACCTTGTGACCTTGATCTTGGTGTTTGACCTACTTTAATAATACATTAACCTGGCCTATATTTCATGTCATTTTACATATACAGCCTTGATATTTTACACATGGTCACTTCCAACCAAGATATTTCACTTTTGATCATGACCTTGGACATTGACCTTGGAGTTTGACCTACTTTTAAAAAACTTAAACTAGGCCTTTATCTCATGTCCTTTTACCTATACAGTCTCAATATTTTACACATGGACACCTCTTACCAAGACCTTGCACATTTGACCATGACCTTGGCCTGTGTGACCTTGACCTTTGATTTTTACATACTTTTAGAAATCTTTAACCTAGCCTTTATCTTATGTCCTATTACACCTACAGCCTTGATATTTCACACATAGACACCTCCTACCAAGACCTTTCACATTTGACCATGACCTTGAATATTGCAACATTGACCTTGGAGTTTGACCTACTTTTAAAAAGACTGAAACCAGGCATATATATCATGTCCTTTTACACCTACAGCCTTGATATTTCACTCATGGACACCTCCAACCAAGACCTTTCACATTTGACCATGACCTTAACCTTGGCATTTGGCCTACATTTTAAAAAACTTTAACCTGGCCTATGTTTCATTTTACTTTTACATATACAGCTTTGATATTTCACACATAGACACCTCTTATCAAGACCTTTAATATTTGACCATGACCTTGGACCTTGTTAACTTGACCTTGGACTTTGACCTACATCAAATGTAGGCCCTTGAGGGGGCATATATGTTTTACAAACATCTCTTGTTTTAATTCCCAGGGCTCGCGCTGGCGATCGCCACTTGAGCCATTGGCGACAGTTTTGAAAATGTGGCTCAAAAAAATTGAAAATGGCTCAAAGGGTGGCTCCAAGGGTTTGAAGTGTGGCTCTAATTGTTTACCTGTCAAACTTGGGGATTAACAAGTCCAGTTCTCGCGAGAGTGTAAAATGCAAGTGTCTAGACGAGATACACAAAAAATCAATACTCGTGACCTTTAAACCACTGCATAAATCTACCCAGTACACACTCGATTATGTAAACTTGTTAACTCAGCCCAGTAAAACAATAGAGTTTACAGCACTCGACAGTCATATTTAACCCTTATTTATCTTTTTTTTTTTTTTTTTTTTTTTTGCTGGATGAGAGACTTTTACTGGATTATCATTTGAAAAGAAATTACTTTATTGATTGATGTACAAATTATGGTAAACTTGTCTAGATGATAACAATTTGTAAAAGAGAAAGTTGTTGACTAGATTTAGGTCAACAATGTCGGATATGTTTCGGGATATTTTCTCATAAAACAAAGGTAACTAAGTTTGAATTCACTTTCATTATCTGGAGTCAGTCTAGATAGAGACTTTGAATTTTGATATGGTTATGAAGCTATTAATTTATGAGACACACTCGTCCAATGGCCATTATTGGGGACCGTCCCCAATGAAATGTTAAGCTAAATTAATTTCTGTAAAGTCATGATGCAGACAGTTGAAAAAAATATATGGAAACTTGGCCTAGATAGATGAACTAAGTTCTATAGTGCAATGAAACACGATTTCTGTATAAAATTACCCTTTTCCAATACCTGGTTTTGACTTCCTGAATAGAAAAGGTTTGGGAAAACATTGAAGCCAAATAATACAATACTGATAGTCAGCATTTTCTCCTTTTGCCTCAATATTTTCTATGGCCTATTACTATTTTATCAACAACCAAATTATCATTGTTTCGTCTGCAATAGCTTTCAAATTAGATCACTCTAAAATGACATTGTTTGGGAAAGGGTTAAAGCTCAAGAATGGTCTGATGCACTAAATATGTTCCTAAAACAAAGTACCAAAGAAAATTGTGTTCATTTTAGAATAATTTCTTCTGGCAACACTGTTTGAAAGTACTTTAGTGTAGTCCTAAGAAAGTATTAGGTGATGTAATTACCCCCCCTCCAGCACATAATTACCCCCCCCCCCCCTCTCCAGCACAATTCATTGGCTCAAATGGCACCAATGTGGCTCAAGATTTTTCGAAGTGGCTCAAGCAGTGGCTCAAACTTTTTTTGAGCCAGCGCTAGCCCTGATTCCAAACCCGGTGTTTTTGGGTAGTCATTTGAATCAGCTTGATGAGACTATTCTAATGAATACCCACAACATAGGGTTTGATGAATAATAAATGAATGATTGCATTAGAGAAGCCAATACCTCCTCTTACTCGTAGCTCTGATAATGTGTAAAAAAATGTGAGCAGATTGCTCCTTGACTTTTGTTAAATGATATAGAGGTCTGCATGGTATCTTGCAGAATCATAACTAGGTAACTGTTCACCAAATGAGCTACATATATCTAGAATAGGTATATAAGGTAAAAAGTTGGTCACTTTTTTATGCTCCCCGAAAAAATTTCGGGGGAGCATATAGTCGCCACGCTGTGCGTCCGTCCGTCCATCTGTCTGTCCGTCCGTCCACAGCCAGATCTCTGCAACCCTTAGGCCAAATTCAATGAAACTTCACATGTGGACTCCCTGGGATAATGCCTAGGAACCTTTTTCTCCGTTTCTCAATTCGAGGCTGCGTCATGGAAAAAGGGGCCTTAATGTGAAAATTAGTTTTTCTCTAATTTCTCTTCATCTAATGGGCAGAATTTAATGAAATTTTGTAATTTTGTATTTTGTGAGATGTTCTAGACCATATTCTATAAATGATGTGTGTACAAAAAATCCACCATGGGAAAAGGGGGCTTAATGTATGATAGTTTTTATTTTGTGACAAACACTTATTCGGGGAGCATAATCCGTCTATGACGGCTCTTGTTCACAGCTGTTAGACCAAAGACTTTGAATATTACTTATAACACAATTGAAAATAATTAACCCATTACCAAACGACACAATTTTTGGGTGGTCCAAATTGAAAGATACTGCAGAAGACAATTTCAAGTGAATGGAATTTTTAGGTCTTTTTGGATGGAAAACATTGTGGGAAATGAAGAAATTGCTTGTCACAAGCAATTTCTTCATTTTAATGCTCCCCGAAGGGAGAGCATATAGTCGCCGCTTTGTCTGTCCGTCCGAAGCGATTTCTCCATAACCCTTGGGCCAAATCAAATGAAACTTACCATGTGAACTCCCTATGACCAAATGCCGATGTACTTTTCCTGATGTTTGGATTTGTGGCCTCGTCATGGGAAAAGGGGACTTTAGGTAAAATACAGTTTTTCTCTAATTTCTCCTAGTCTAATGGTCAGAATTTGATGAAATTTCATATTTGAGTAGCAAATCAGATGCCCTTGACAATAAAGTGCTCTCCATGGCATATATTTATTATGACAATGCCTTGTTCGGGGAGCATTGTCCTTCTCTGACGGCCCTTGTCCACAATGTTTTCCATGGCCATTATTTTGAGGGGAGTCAAAAGAAGTCATTGTGTGGTAATGGGTTAAGTAGCCTTTGAATTTTTATTTTCACTGAATAAGTAACTTGCTTGCAAAAGGAAATATGCTGAAGTTGTCAGACTGGTGACATTGTATAATGAAATAATTTGCTTTATAAAGAAATCATTGAATTTTATTTTACTTTCCTTTCCTCCAGCCTAAAGCCACAGGTGAACAAAAGACGAAGCCAACACAAGCTAGTATACGAGAGCTGCGGTCATTAGGACTTTCTCCCGATCTTGTATGTATTTCTTAACCCTTTCCTGAACGGCAAAATTTTACGGTGTTGTAATTCAAATTCTGCAGCAGACCACAAAATGGATGTTGATAAATATGGATTTATCCTTTGGATATCCTTGGATAATGTCGACCAAAGATCGAATCATCGACTCGGATGTGTGTGTATGAAGAAATCTTGAAAAAAAATGGATTTCTTAGCTGGAAGTAGCTATGCTTCATAAAGTAGTTTTCGAGGTCAACCAAATGCACAACCATGGCAACTTGCATGACTTGCAGGTTGTAATCATTCCAATGTCGCGTCATTGTTGACATTAGTCACAGACGAACACTTTGAATTGTTGTTCTATTCTATTCTATTCATAGTCTGAAAGTAGTTCTACGAGATGCATCCAAGGTATGATTCGATAGAGTTGTCCTTGGTGATCCAATTGATGGATTTATGTGAAACATAGCATAAAAAATAATTGAGGCAAACGGAGAAAATTCTGGTTACCAGCATTTCTTTTGCCTCAGTATTTTCCCAAGTGTCCAAACTAAGGGACATCAAAATCAGGCCCCGGTTTCTCGAAAAAACTTAAGTATATTCTCATGAGTTTATGCTCAACTTCTATTCAATACCAATCAACGTTGATTGGTATTCAATTGAAGTTCACGTGGATTTCGTGCGATTTGAGCACGGTGCTCTGATTTGAGCATGAGAAAATACTTAAGTTTTTTCGAGAAACCGTGGCCAGGTCTTGTTTGGAAAAGGGTGAACTCTTTTTGTAGGCAATTTGTGTTAACCCTTTCCCGAACGACAAATTTTTTGGGTGGTCCTATTCAAAAGTTGCCACAAATGACAAAATGGACGTTATTAAAGACAGAATTTGTGTAAATTATGGTACAGAAAATATTGAGACAAAAGGAGAAACTGCTGGTTTTCAGCAGTTTCTTCTTTTGTTTCAATGTTTTCCCAAGCCTTTTCTGTTAGGGACGTCAAAACCAGGTTTTGTTTGGGAAAGGGTTAAGATAATTAGTCTTTTTAAAAACAAATTAATGAAATCTTAGGAAACTTTGCATGAAAAGGAATATCTACACAGCTGAAACAGGAGAAAAAGCCAATTTGGACTGATTTTTTTTAATACTGTGCAGCGAATCAAAAATTGTATACCATAGTTGCCATCAAATATCAAAATCATGTTCTATAGAAATAGATTTTTTGTACACATTTATGTTTCCTTTATACGTTTTGTTTCTTATGAAGGCTTCGAAACATTGTAAGACACAGAGATGGATGTTGTATATCTAGTGGTGAGAACTCAAATTAGGTGCACTGCCCCCAAACCCCCCACCCCCACCCCACCCCTGGTGTAAACCCCCAATAAATCATGTGAAACCTAGTCAGATTATATATGAAGAATAAACCTAGGCCATAAGACAGGATACATCATGTATCCTGGCCTATGGTCCATGTTTTTTAGCTCACCTGAGCACAAGGTGCTCAAGTGAGCTATTGTGATCACCTTTTGTCCGGCGTCCGTGCGTCGTGCGTACGTGCGTCGTGCGTCGTCCGTCAACAATTTCTTTAAATGACATCTCCTCCTAAATTACTAGGCCAATTTCAACCAAACTTTGCAGGAATGTTCCTTAGGTGACCCCCTTTCAGAATTGCTAAAAGAATTGAAATCCATAAAAAACTCTGGTTGCCATGGCATCAGAAAAGGGGAAATTTGACTGAATCTCAATACTATCTTTGAACGACATCTCCTCCAAAACTACTTGGCCAATTTCAACCAAACTTGGCTGGAATGTTTCTTAGGTGACCCCCTTTCAGAATTGCTAAAAGAATTGAAATCCATAAAAAACTCTGGTTGCCATGGCATCAGAAAAGGGGAAATTTGAATGAATCTTAATACTATCTTTGAACGACATCTTCTCCAAAACTACTCGGCTAATTTCAACCAAACTTGGCAGGAATGTTCCTTAGGTGACCCCCTTTCAGAATTGCTAAAAGAATTGAAATCCATAAAAAACTCTGGTTGCCATGGCATCAGAAAAGGGGAAATTTGACTGAATCACAATACTATCTTTGAACAACATCTCCTCCAAAACTACTTGGCCAATTTCAACCAAACTTGGCAGGAATGTTCCTTAGGTGACCCCCTTTCAGAATTGCTAAAAGAATTGAAATCCATAAAAAAACTCTAGTTGCCATGGCATCAGAAAAGGGGAAATTTGACTGAATCTCAATACTATCTTTGAACGACATCTCCTCCAAAATTACTTGGCCAATTTCAACCAAACTTGGCAGGAATGTTCCTTAGGTGACCTCCTTTCAGAATTGCTAAAAGAATTGAAATCCATAAAAAACTCTGGTTGCCATGGCAACAGAAAAGGGGAAATTTGACTGAATCACAATACTATCTTTGAACGACATCTTCTCCTAAACTATCAGGCCAATTTCAACCAAACTTGGCAGAAATATTTCTTAGGAGGTTCCTTTTAAAAATTGCAAAAAGAATTGAAATCCTTTAAAAGCTCTGGTAGCCATGGCAACAGAAAAGGAGATTTTCTTCCAAATCTCAATGACATCGTTGAATGATATCTCCTCCTAAACTATCAGGCTAATTTCCACCAAACTAGGCAGAAATATTCCTTAGGAGTTCACATTTTAAAAAATTCTAGCAGAATTGCAATTTATAAAAAAAAAACACTTCTGGTAGGGCTGCTGCGAGTATCCGAGTACTCGGATATTCACGAATCTGATCAAAGATTCGAGTACGATTAATCGTCACCCAAGAGATCGCTGGATCGCGATCTTTTATAATAAAGTAAACAAACATGTTTAATACATAACAAAAAAGATCAACAATAAGGCGTTTTATTTTAATTTACCCAAACTTTAACTGCCAAATGGCTAATAAATGGAAGTAAACAAATGATGTAAGGTAGAGCTAGTTTCCAATTATGAATACCAGGGCTTCCCCTGGCAATTTTAGACTTGGCGCCAGCAAAATCGCTAATTGGAATTTTTTGGAGCCAATTGGAGCCAGTTGGTGCCATTAAAGGATCCAATGAGAAAAAAGAAAAAAAAAAAAACATATATAGAAAAAAATTAACCCACGTACGAGTAATTGCATAGGCTAGTTATCAACACTCAACTTGTTCACAATACATAATGTTAAGACATTTTATTTGCATCAAAGGTAAATGAAGATCTGTAGAATAAAAAGCTATTTTTTTATTGGTAGATTGGATGCGGTTTTCCAGGATTTTCAAAGTTTTTTACGGAATTTACCCCCCCCCCCCCCCCCCCCCCCCCCCCCACTGACTTAAATTGTTAGTGCCCCCCCCCCTCTTCTCCACGAGCGCACGCACATTCATACTCGTTGAAATTAATGTTTGTAGTAGGCCTACATGTATTTATTTACATTATTTTTTAATTGTTTTGGAGAAATTCTGAGAATCCTATAACTGATCATCACTGACTTTGTGTCATGCCTTTCGACCGCTGATTCATTTTTCAAATCGAACATACTATACTGGGACCGAAAATTACGATGTAGGCCTAAGTGCGTGATCATACTTTTAAGTTCAGGACCCATTACAGAAAACGATGATACACCCAATCTTAGGCTACATTTGATAACAACTACAGTTTACAGATTAGAAGTTAAAAATCTGGCTCGTAAATTCCAAGTGAAAACAAGGAATGAATCTTTTTTTGTTCATAAAACATTTCGGACTTGTAGCCTAAATCGGATTCTGACAAAAGCTTTACCTCGTGTTTTAATCATATCCATCGGGAAAAAAAGAATATATGTTCAAGTGCCGCTTATTATGCGATAAAAACAAATTCCACTCTGACTCATTGTGTAACTGATTTGTGAGCCAACACGAAAGTCAGGTCCTTTTCGGGTTAAGAAGATCGTAACGATACGACGTTTTAGTCACTCATAATTTATATGACGTCACTGCTCCGAGATCAAATAAATGCCGCCGACACATGGCCAGTATTTTTCCAGTCTCTACAAAAATGTGGCGTCTTTATAGGGGAATTTGTGTAAACAATTTAGAATACAATTTGTCGGATTAACACCATGTAAACGGTCGGAATAAATTTACGGTGACTAAAATTTTCTTCTTGAAGTTTCTCCCTCGCCTCGGCAACCATCGGCAAGCCACGCGACCAAGAAATTTTCACGCTAATTGAAACTGTTATGAATAAACAAGGTGTCATAACATTGCGGACATACCGCTATCTCGGATAATTGGTTATCAATTATCGATTTTTGTCTATCGATTACTGACCAGCGCCGATACACGCGACTGTCATAACTTTTTAGCCTTTATGTGAACGGAATACACGTCGTAAATTACTTGTCGCCAGTAAAATCGCCAACGAGCGAATCTTGTCGCCAGATTTTTTATTTTGTCGCAATTGGCGCCAGTGGCGATCGACAGCGGGAGCCCTGAATACGAATGTAACTGATAGTGGAACATTCTTCGTGTCATGACTTTCTAAGTTTCTAATACACATTTTTTTACAGTTCTATATATTTCTAACACCACATTACGATTATCAAAATAAAAAAGTCTAAGATACAGGTACATCATTACATTTTTCATGCCGAAATCAAAGGAAACGCTGCCAACATTTGTCATTTGATGACGTAGTCGATAGAAATTGTATTTAAAATACTCTCCTAACAGCGGAAAATTCCAGTCTCAACATAATCATGTGACTTTTTCAAGCGGGTGCACTCAGGCAGGTCATCCAAATATGGCTATGTTTACTACGGTTTGTTGACAAAAAATGCGCATGCTATTCTATTAAGCGCGGGAAAAAAGGATGGCGTAATGAAAGCATTGTCGATTTGATATCGCTGTTTTACAACCAAAACTTCGTAAGTGCAGCTTAAAACAACCTGCAGTTACGGGGATTTTGTTGACATGGTTTTAACGCCGATGCGCCCCCTCTTTCCGCCACATGATTGCACAAAGGAATTTGTAACTCGTGTGTCTACTAGACTGTTTAGACATTGTCAATCACGGATTATCGATTTTCATGTTAAACAATAAGTAAGTTTTTACACCCTTGTTTATTGGTGATTGATTTACGGCAAAAAGTTGGAGTCAAGCCTTTGAGTCACATTAGATTTTTTTTTTCTAAATTGTCGCCAATGGCTCAAGTGGCGATCGCCAGCGCTAGCCCTGCTAATGAAAACCCATAAGGAGAAACGAAGAAAATGTGAATAACTGACACTTAATTTGTCTTCTGCAACAAGATTTCTGACCACTTTTGCAACTGTAGAGATTAGTGGATCGATTTGTGAATCGTTGCTCATGAATCGTGGATCGGATCGAATCGCCACTTACCCAACGATCCACAGCCCTAACTTCTGGTTGCCATGGCAACAGAAAAAGAGAAATTACACGAAATCTGTCAGAAGCAATTTCTCAATAACTGCAGAGCCAAATTTGACAAAACTAAATATTTGCATTGCTTATGATATTGCTAAGAGGTACTTTTCTTGGCTTTTCAATATGAAACCTTGTCACAGAAAAAGGGGACTTCTTGTGAAAATCTGCTTATCAGGGGCATAGCATCTACATTTATGCATGGATTTAAAAAAAATGTATGGATAAATGTGTTCTTCATCATGAGTAGATGTTCTATTTGAAATATATATTAAGGTAGGTTCAAGGTCATAGATCTAGGTCAATTTGTAAATTTCTGTTTGTTTGACAGTCTGTGTGTTTGTCAGTCTGATCTGTTATAAAACCCCATCTCAGGTGAGCGACCTAGGGCCAACGGCCCTCTTGTTTTTTCACTCTAACAGCCAAACTCACTCTACTGTCTAATAAAGACTGTTGCAAAGCTTGGTAACTAATAGATTTTATATGAATGTATTTTCAGCTTTCTAGTTACTTTGTAATTGCTTTAAGAGCAACACGTATTGAAAAATCTAGTGAAAACTTGTACTTGATATTACAAGAAATTCAGGTTTGACAGCCACTTGCATTATTTTTGGAAGATGGTTTTTCCCAGAATCTATTTTTAGCTCAAAATCTATTTTTAGAAATATGAAATATTTTGGAGTAATCAATGTTCTGTTAATTTAGATCTGCTGGGAAGAAGGAAAATTTTAATTGCTTGTGATATCCTAAGCTAGAATGTTCTCCCATTTCCTTTTATCCTTTCTCAAATGGCAAACATGTAATTTTACTTTCTTTGCTTCAAGAACCTCACATTTTGAACAGTTTAGTTTTGTTACTTTCTTTTAGCTCTATGAAACACAAGCATTGAACAATCTAATCAAAACTTGGATTAGATATTACATGAAATTCAGGCCTTTGGAGCGACTCAAGACCTTCAGGTCTTCTAGTTAATATATAAATTTTAGTTTAAAAGTTCAACAATTCAGTAAAAATTCGTCAATGTATTCACGTGACATTCCGATTAAAGTATGACGTCGACGTACATAAAATACGCTATTCAAAACGTCACTTTCTGCGCATGTAATCTAATTTTAATGCGATTTTTGACAAACACTTCATGAGAGTACCCCCCTTTTTTATTGGTTTAAACTATTCGTTTTTAATTCGAGAATAATTTAAAACAGTGAAAGTATGGGGTCATCGTTCGATTTTTTTGTCTGTGAACGTTCAAACGCCGTCCGTAAGCGTTTTTTCGGGATTTTATTTGCTCTGGGTTGTATTCAGAAAACGTCTGTAGTCAAAAATATGTGCGTATTTCGACATTTATAAGACATGTTTTGAAATGTACATTGAAAGATTAATCGATACGTGTATTTTTAGCTCACCTGAGCACAAGCTCAAGTGAGCTATTGTGATCACCTTTTGTCCGGCGTCCGGCCGTCGTGCATCATCCGTCGTCCGTCGTGCGTCGTCCGTCAACAATTTCTTAAAATGACATCTCCTCCTAAACTACATGGCCAATTTCAACCAAACTTGGCAGGAATGTTCCTTAGGTGACCCCCTTTCAGAATTGCTAAAAGAATTGAAATCCATGTAAAACTCTGGTTGCCATGGCAACAGAAAAGGAGAAATTTGACTGAATCTCAATACTATCTTTGAAGGACATCTCCTCCTAAACTATTTGGCCAATTTCAAGCAAACTTGGCAGGAATGTTCCTTAGGTGACCCCCTTTCAGAATTGCTAAAAGAATTGAAATCCATAAAAAACTCTGGTTGCCATGGCAACAGAAAAGGAGAAATTTGACTGAATCTCAATACTATCTTTGAACGACATCTCCTCTGAAACTACTCGGCCAATTTTAATTAAACTTGACAGGAATGTTCATTAGGTGACCCCCTTTCAGAATTGCTAAAAGAATTGAAATCCATAAAAAACTCTGGTTGCCATGGCAACAGAAAAGGAGAAATTTGACTGAATCTCAATACTATCTTTGAACAACATCTCCTCCTAAACTACTAAGCCAATTTCAACCAAACTTGGCAGGAATGTTCTTTAGATGACCCCCTTTCAGAATTGCTAAAAGAATTGAAATCCATAAAAAACTCTGGTTGCCATGGCAACAGAAAAGGAGAAATTTGACTGTATCTCAATACTATCTTTGAACGACATCTCCTCCTAAACTACCAGGCCAATTTCAACTAAACTTGGCAAAAATATTCCTTAGGAGGTCTTCTTTAAGAATTGCTAAAAGAATTGAAATTGACTGAAAACTGGTTGCCATGGCACTAGAAAAGGAGAAATTTGACTAATTCTCAATAATTTCTTTGAACAACATCTCCTCCTAAACTACTTGGCCAATTTCAACCAAACTTGGCAGAAATATTTCTGAGGAGGTTCCTTTTAAAAATTGCTAAAAGAATTGAAATCTTTTAAAAGCCCTGGTGGCCATGGCAACAGAAAAGGAGATTTTCCACCAAATCTCAATGACATCGTTGAATGATATCTCCTCCTAAACTATCAGGCTAATTTCAACCAAACTAGGCAGAAATATTCCTTAGGAGGTCACATTTCAAAAATTGCTAACAGAATTGCAATTTATAAAAAAAAAACAACTCTGGTTGCCATGGCAACAGAAAAAGAGAAATTACACGAAATCTGTCAGAAGCAATTTCTCCATAACCGCAGAGCCAAATTTGACAAAACTTAATATTTGCATTGCTTATGATATTGCTAAGAGGCACTTTTTTTTGCTTTTCAATATAAAACCTTGTCACAGAAAAAGGGGACTTCTAGTAAAAATCTGCTTATCAGGCGCATAGCATCTACATTTATGCATGGATTTAAAAAAAATGTATGGGTAAATGTGTTCTTTATCATGAGTTGATGTTCTATTTGAAATATATATTTAGTTAGGTTCAAGGTCGTAGATCTAGGTCAATTTGTAAATTTCTGTTTGTTTGTCAGTCTGTATGTTTTATTTTAATTCCATCTGTCCAAAGCAATTTCTCCATAACCAAATAGCCGAATTGGACGAAACACCATATTTGAGTTACATATGATATTGCACTAAGGTAGTTTTCTGGGTTTTCTATGGTTTGAAATCGCATAGCAGCGTTCATATGATTTTTGACCCTTTATTGCATTACCTGTAAGAAATCTGATCTGTTATAAAACCCCATCTCAGGTGAGCGACCTAGGGCCAATGGCCCTCTTGTCTACTAGTAGGCCAATGTCCCTTTAACCCAAATCAATCACCATTGCACATCCCATATCAATTATCTTATTTTCCCATTTACAGGTAGTATGCAGAAGTAGCCAACCAGTGGATGATTCAGTCAAACGAAAAGTGTCTCTCTTCTGTCATGTAGAACCTAGTCAGGTAAGTATTACATGTATTACACATGTTGTTTTTTTTATCACTTTAACAAACATAAAAACTCAAGACTTGACTTTCGAAAACCCCTTTGATGAGTAACACTATTTTAAAGCCAATGCTTGTTTTTAGCTCGACTTTTCGAAGAAAATGAGAGCTTATACTGTCACCCGGGCGTCGGCGTTGGCGTTGGCGTTGCAACCAAGGTTAAAGTTTTTTCAAGCATCAATAACTTCCATACTATCAAAGGGATTCAACCCAAACTTGGAATACTTATTCACCATCACACCCTCTACCTTACTATCAGGGCCAATGACCCTGGGACCACCCTATTTGGAGTTATGCCCCCTTTATACTAAGCAACTTAAAAAGTCGAGCGCGCTGTCTTCGGACAGCTCTTGTTGAAAGAGTTAGCCTCATTAATTTCATTCATTACAACAGAGAATTGATGTCAGATTAGGTTCCAAACTCAGACAGCAACCTTTGACATTTAATCCATTACCAAACAGCAAGATTTTAGACTGGTCCAAATTCAAATGTGTTGCAGATGACATCTTTCAGTGAATGAAATTTTTCATTTTTAGCTCGACTTTTCGAAGAAAATGAGAGCTTATACTGTCACCCGGGCGTCGGCGTTGGCGTTGGCGTCGGCGTTGGCGTTGGCGTTGCAACCAAGGTTAAAGTTTTTTCAAACATCAATAACTTCCATACTATCAAAAGGATTCAACCCAAACTTGGAATACTTATTCACCATCACACCCTCTACCTTACTATCAGGGCCCATGACCCTGGGACCACTCTATTTGGAGTTATGCCCCCTTTATACTAAGCAACTTAGAAAGTCGAGCGCGCTGTCTTCGGACAGCTCTTGTTTGGTCTTTCTTGATAGAATATATTGAAATTTCCCACAATGTTTTCCTAACCAATTATCTTTTATCCTTTATCATAAGCAATTTCTTCATTTCCCACAATTAGGACTAAGCTTTTATCATGTATGGCGTCCATGTATCTTGGATTAGGCGAAGAGGGATTGTTGATTCATGCGCTATTTGTCCTTCACCAATAGTGTTCTTAATTCCAATGGACCATTTGCCAGAGAGTACTTCTGTATATATACAAGGGATGATCCAAAAGTAATTTCACAGTGCCTATAGTTTGGTTATTCGACGTATTCTTGTACATATAAAGACTTTTAATTCAAGCTTATCCTATTGGAAACATGCTTTTCTGAATTATTTTAATATTTTTTACATATCCGAGAAAATAAAATGCTAAAAAAGATCCACATCGTGCATGTGCATGCCATAGAGTATTCGTTTGAAGATTATTATTACTTTATGTTCTATCATTATATTAAAACAAAAACCACTGCAATTAAGCTGATATTTAAATGACGCGATGTTGTGATATTGCTAAGCCATTTTAGAACTTTTCAATAAAATTTGTGCGTTGAAATACCAAATAAATCTCATTGAATTCATTACTGGCAATCAGGAAATGGCAGAATCGGATAAAAGCCCACAACGCGCAATTCTGAACTTTTGCTAAAGGCTTGGAAAAAAGCCGATTGAAGCAACAGAAACAATAAATTCAACCTAAAAGAACGGATTGTTAATAGGAGTCTCATTTACCGTTGGTGCAAGCGTTTTTTGGAGTGAGGATGAGTCCTTAGGAGATGAAAAATGAGCCGTAAGACGTGTGGAGCAGAGGAATGACGTCAACGTCCATGTGACATTTGCGCTATTTCCGCATCTTAAGCTGAATTTAAGAGGAATTCATCATGTTGACCTTAACAAACTGGGAACTAAATTTTTTATTCAAGGAATACATTCAAGAAATTGCGGAACGAGTTGTTTGTATATGCATTTATTAAGTGGATCGAATGCCACGAACGTTGCATTAAACACGGAGGGCAATATTTTGAGAAGGAATAGATTTTGACGTCAATGACGTTGAGTGTTGTGTGGCGCTGGACGCTGGACACCGATGGGCTATGTAAAAATGCGGTTTATATTTGTAATATAAAACGGAACTTTATGAAAATTTGTTTAGGAATTAAACAAATGTTAATCTAATGGCATGTAAAATTGCATGACGATACATTCATAAAATCACAGAAAACAACGTTTGTGACATTACTTTTGGATCATCCCTCGCATTTCCTATGATATTCACAGGTGATCAGTATCCACGACCTATCCTCCATATATCGTGTACCATTGTTGCTAGAGGAGCAGAATCTGTCTAAATACCTGGCAGGTAGACTGGGTCTCATTACAAATAGTCCACTCAAGCCTAAAAGGTTCATGAGTAGCTGGAAAGAACTGGCTGACAGGTAAATGATGAAATTTTCCAAAAAGACATTTTATAGATTTAGTGCTTAACCCAAAAATTACCATGTTTTAACAATTGTAAGTAAGACACATTTGGAAAAATTTATAAGAAAAGAAGAAAATACTGTACACAGGAACACAAGATCGCATCCCTTTTGTTATTATGTTCTTCGTATGTTCTTCCTGTGATTCTGGAATAGGTGTTTGCTTGCTGAATTAGCTTAAGAAATACTGTAATTATTCTAAAAACGCCCATCTCTCAGATCTCGGCTGAAAATCTGCTTGTTTAAAGCACAATTTTAGGGAAAAGGGGTGATTCTAATAAACACCCATACCCTGATTTTGGATTTAAATAATGAAAGTCATAACCAAAGTTGATCATTTCCAAAAGCAATGAAAAACAGGATGTCCAGCCCTATATCTGTTGGCAATGAAGGAATTTCATTGAAAAATCATATTTTGCAGTCCTTATAACAAAATTTTGCAAAATTCGACTTGCTGAACTTTGAGTCCATGAATTGACATTTGATTCGCAAATTTTGACTATCAAAATTAGAAAACCTGTAATAAATGCCCACCCTACTTTTCCATCGACCATGTTTCTTTTAAACGCCCGGTAATACCATCATTTGTTTCTTATATTGTAGATATGACAGATTACTGAGAGAAGTCACAATAGCTCTTGTTGGTAAATACACAAAACTGGAAGATGCTTATGCCTCTGTTATTAAAGCATTACAACACTCCGCGCTGGCTGTCAATCACAGACTCAACCTTAAGGTAATGGATGATCTATAAAATATTTGCCCCCATATTGAAATATTGGGGGTATATTGATTTACTCATGTCCATCTGTCTGTCCATCCGTCTGTCTTTCTGAAAACTTAACAGTGGCCATTTCATGGGCATTGGTCATTTTCTTACATGCCTGCTCTTGTTTGTTAAAAGAAGGGAATGATTTTTTTCGAAGAAGCCATTATACAAAAGAACAAAGTTTGGGGGTGGATCTATCCATCTGTCTCTGTCCATGTTTCTCTTGAGTTCCTTCTAAATGGCTGGACAGATTTTGATGAACATACACATGAATGATCAACATGACATTCTTTCTCCAAGGTCAACCAAGTGATAATATGACTTGACCAGGGCTTGCGTGGTTATTAGTCCACTACAAACAGTTCTTTTTCTCATTGCTAATCTACATTGAGCAGCCAAACCATATTTAGAGCTACAGATTAGAGAGGGAAATGGTTTTACAAAATATTTCATTTATTGTTCTTCAAACCCCATGTTGTAGGTACCCATTTAGATCGTCTTGATGAGACGATTTCAATGAGTACCAGCAACTTAGGATTTAATGGACAATTAATGAAAAAATGTATTTTGAAAACCCATTACCCACTCTTATCTGTAGCTCTGTTCTGAACATCTTTACTTGTACATTACAGTATATAGCGGCAGCAGATTTAGAGATGGAGACACTTAAAGAAGACCCTTCACGATATCACGAGGCATGGCATAAACTAGTCAGTGCAAAGTAAGTCTAGATATTACTAATTAGTAGCAGTAAATTGGAGGGACTACTAGGGCTGCTTTGGCAGTGATTAGGATAGGGTTAAGATATCTGCATTTGGATTTATGAATATGGTCTTGATGTAAAAGAAATAATGTCAATTATTCAAGAAAAATTATTTTGTTCCAACTTGTAACCTGCTGCAGGTGACCAAATAGAAATACATGTCGATAATGATAAGATTTGTGTACAATATAGTGTAAAATATATTTAGACAAAGGCAGGAAATGCTGGTTATTAGCATTAAATTCTTTTGTCACAGTATTTTTCCAGGCATTTTCAAGGTAAATAAGTTTCAATATATGGGAATGGGTTAACCCTTTCCCAAACGGCAAAACTTTAGGGTGATCCACATCAAAAACTGCCACAAATGACAAAATGGAAGTTATTAAAGATAGAATTTGTGTAAAATATGGGATAGAAAATATTGAGACAAAAGGAGAAACTGCTGGTTATCAGCAGTTTCTTCTTTTGTTTCAATGTTTTCCCAAGCCTTTTCTATTAGGGACGTCAAAACCAGGTCTTGTTTGGGAAAGGGTTAAAGGGACATTTCATTCCAATTTCAATTTTTTAAAGTATGTCTTGATGCCAAGATTGGTTATTCTAATGAGTATAAATACTATTGGTTTTTTGAAATTGTTGCCAATAAGCGAGAAACACGCATTTAAAGTTGAGACATAATCGATGAATTGCATATAAATCGGAACTGTTGTCCACAACAATTTGTTCAATTTTAACACAAAAATATAAATTTCTCGTAAGCGGCGCAATATTTTGGCTCGAAATTTTCAGAATTTTCATAAGGAAATATGCTCTTGCAGATAAAAATAAAAGTAAACTTTATGACAAAAAATTCTGAAATGTCACTTTAAGAAGGACAAAGAATATTTTGAACTGACTTTTGTGCTCCATTTCACAGTGGTGTACTGGTTCCAGGAGGGTTTGGTGTGAGGGGAACCGAGGGAAAAGTGTTAGCCATACATTGGGCTAGAGTGAAAAAAATACCTTTCTTAGGTGAGCTTGACTATCCTTTTCTCATACTTCATTACAAAATTTAGATTGTTCGATTTGAAAGCTGTTAGAAGTAGATAGAATAACTTAAGTCAAATGTCATTATCATCTTAGGGCCTCAGCCCAGATTAAACTAACTACATCCTTCCAGTCTCGTTTTATAATATCTGGGAAGGTCAACTTGCGAGATTCATTTTCATATGTGTACCTCCAGAGTAAAGAAAAGAAGTTCTTGATGGTAAATGAATTATTGAAAAAAAAATGACATGATCACAATTGTGACTTTGCAATAAATTGAGCTAATGTGAATAAAGTACTTTTTTACGGGGAGTAGGAATTTTGAAGTGTTTGATGATTAGTCAATACCAATGTTAAAGCTAATTCATAAAGAATATACTGTTGCTTTAGCATCGAAAACCTGGATGTAAAGGGAGAAAATACAGATTATAATTGATTTAGATCAATCACTTTTCTAAATGAGCGGGGATCTGGAAAAACATCCCTTATAGCATTTGAGACGGCCCTGTTTCCAGATCAGCCTGTGCCTAGGTGAAGTCTTACTGGTATCGGTGTTGCTCTGCTCTCTTACAGTTGTTGCAGGTCATGAAGAAGTTTTAAGAGAACAACATGGTTCTTGATCAGACTGCATGTATACACAGGCTGATCTTGAACCATGTTGGGCTTAACCCTTTCCCAAACAAGACCTGGTTTTGACGTCCCTATTAGAAAAGCCTTGGGAAAACATTGAAACAAAAGAAGAAACTGCTGATAACCAGCAGTCTCTTCTTTCGTCTCAGTATTTTCTGTGCCATATCTTACACAAATGCTACCTTTAAAAACATCAATTTTGTCATTTTTGGCAGTTTTTGAAGTGGATCACACTAAAATTTTGTTGTTTGTGAAAGGGTTAAAAACCTAAGGGACGTTTTTCCAGATCCTGGCTCAAATATTAGTCCTTGGGCCAGGACCAGGAAAATGGGGTAAGTATTACCAGAAAAAAGGACAAAACGACACCTATATATGTCGGTAGATATACATCTGACGGATGTTTTTCAGTGATGATATCCGACATGAAGAGTAGCTAAATATGTTTTACCCTTACCTTTATATAGGTACCCTTCACGACGTGAATGACAATCTGGTTTGGGGTAAGGGAAAGGGAAAAATAATAAAAAAATATCAAATGAATGTTTAAATCTATTTATTTGAATCCATATGTATGAGCATGTATTTCACTACTTATGAATCATGATTTTTTAAATTATGTGATTATTATGACGTCATTACTCCTCTTCAAAATATGCTTTATGTGCAATCAAGTATAAAAACTGGCCGAAATATTCGAAAAAGTATTTTTCTATAATTATCATTTATTTCTAATGCAAGAAGACATGGTTTTTCATAAAGTACATTATCTTAGAAACATTTTGAGCGTTGTCTGCACTCTGGCCGTCGGGGCTTTTGGCTGTAACCCTTATCTTAAACCCTTAACCCTATCATTTTTTGCATTCAAATTTATAACACTTATTTGGTCATATTTCCATTGAATATTGACCTACAGGTGTCAAAATGGTATCAAATGAAAGCTCATGACTCGCTTTTTTGTTTGTAGTTATCTTATTTAAATTATCTCATTTGCATATTCATGAATATTAATGATTTCCCTTAAAAATTCCTTTTTTTTTGGCGAAAATTTTGATAAATACTTTCCAAAACAAGGCGTTTCTTTTCAGGGGGAATTTTGAAAACATAATTTTTCTTAAAGAACATTTTATTAGAAACATTTTGAGCCTTGTTTACACTCTGGCGGTTGGGGCTTTTTGCCGTAACCCTTATCTAAACCCTTAGCCCCATCAAATTACTTATGTTAATTTTGAAAATGAATTCGGCCATATCATCATTGAATATTTGCACACAGTTGTCAGAATTATATCAAATGAAAGCTTATGACTTATTCTTTCATTTTAGTTATGTTATGCAAATTAGCTCATTTGCATATTCATGAATTTTCCAAAAATTGCGATTTTCTACAGAAATTTGGTAAATACTTTCCAAAACGAGGCATTTTTGTGCAGGGGAATTACGTAAACATATTAAATCTTAAAGAAAATTTATATATCAAACATTTTAAGCGATGTTTGCACTTAATTTGGTCGTAGGGGCTTTGGGTCATAAACCTTATCTAAACCCTTAACTCTATAACACTGTTCAGTCATTTCAAAACGTTTTTGGCCATGTCCTGGTTGAATATTGACCTACAGATGTAAGAATGGTATCAAATGAAAGTTTATGACTTGCTCAATAATTTACCATAAATTTTATGCAAATTACCTTATTTTTGCATATTCGCGAATATTAATGACACTACTTAAAACTGTGACCCTTTTTGCGAATTAGGGCTTTGTTTGGTAAAAGTGTCATATCTCTGTTTTACTAACGCCATTACTCTAAAACTTTGCACATACCTCTATGACCATGATATCAGCCTCAAGACAGATATCTATTGCTCTAGCATTTAATGTCGAGCAATCTTTACCTTTTTGTTGCCTAGAGATTCTTCATCAAACTTAAATGAGCATCTTTCAAACATCTGTCACAAATAAGTTTGTTTCTGTCATAACTATTGCTTTCAAACTTGGCATTTGCTCTTGCTTCTAAAATCAGCATCTGTTATGTTATCTAGTAACAGTTAATGTTCATTCATTTGACATATTCACTCATTTTCATGCAAGATTCAATCATTTTTTAGCATCCGTAATTTTGCATCTTACTGTAAATCTGCTTAGAAATAAGGGCTAAACAACCCTTTTGAACGTAAAATAATACACCCTAAATCCAACATCAAATAGAAAATAATGTCCCTAAAGTTTAGGAAAACACTGATACAGTAAACTGAATACATTATTATAAATAATTGTTAAATATTTTAACACTTTCTTTGCACAATTTAAACTAATGATTGAATGATTATGATGATGAACAGAACTGATTAGATGGTTCAAATGATCTCGTTTGATACTTTTAGAATTCAAAGCACATGGATTAACAAAAAGGGCAACTGCAATACATGTATATTGAAAGTTTATTGACATCGTTTAAAATTAAGGTTGTAGGTCGTATACATGTATAGCAGATTCTTTAGGGGATAGCTAGATCTATGTCAGAAGGTATAAATTTTGCAATTATAGTGTTTTCATTATTATTATACAGCGTTCTTTGGATGATATGTGCGCTTCCGAGGAGTATGATCTTCCACAGTTCCTCGATAACTGGTGCACTAGGGATTTGTTTGATTATTTTGTCAAGTCCTTTCTTAAAGAGACCAAGTGCACCTACAACGACTTATACAATTGTCGTCTCCATACCCCACATTCTGGCTACTTCTATCTCAAGGTTTTTGTATTTTGATAGTTTCTCAAGTGCCTGGACGGAGACATTTCTTCAGAATGAACCGTCATGTCAATCATGATGAACGTCTTGTCCAATTTGTTCTTGATGATGATGTCTGGTCTGTTAGCCTTGATCTCTGTACCAGTATTCACTGACATGTCCCTCTACGACAGTTTTTGGTTGATGTTCATAAAAATTTTTGTTTGCTGGGAGTCCAAATTGCTTGCAGATTTTCCAATGAATGTACCCTGCTGCCTTGTCATGTCTTTGAATGTACTATGTTGGCACTAATGTTGGACAGCCCGAGACAATTTCATCATATTGGTTGCATAGTCTACACTTCGGATCTGTACCATCTTTGATGATCTTGTTGTGATATGCTCTTGTAGCCAAACTCTGATCTTGTGCTGCTATCACCATTCCCGCTGTTTCTGCATTGAGACCTGCACTAGATAGCCACTTATGTGTCTGATCTTGGTCAACATCTGGTTTGTCAAACCTTACGGGTATTGCCCATGTATTGGTTTGGGTTTCCATGTTTGTGTCATCCCCTTTTGGGCATTTGACTTTGTCCGTCTTGTTCTTTTGGCATACTCTGTGACGGATTCTTCTCCATTTCTTGTCGTTTGTGCAATGTTCAGTTCTTGAATGAATTTTCTGGCTTGCTCTGAGATTGAGTAAAGTTTCTTGTTACGTTCATGTTCCCGGTTCAGATGTAGCAGATTGTCTTGTGTTGTCTCCAAATACGTGTTAATGCCATCTCAATCTATGAGAGGCCCCTACCACCGATCTTTCGTGGTAGGTACAATCTTTCAACGTCAACCTTTGGGTGGTGCATTCTTTCTGTTGTTAGTAACTGTCTGGTTTTTGTGTCAAGTTTTCCTTTTTTCTTGCATTTGCCAGTTTATAATATTGAAATTGTATGTGAAAACTGGGACTGCCAGGGTGTTTATGGCTTCATTCTTATCTGCAGCTTTTAGCTCACTCTTGATGGCAAGCCTTAACTCTTCTGTAATACTCTTTTCTGATCTTTTCGCTCATTGCTGCATGTTGAATTCCGTCACCTTCATTAACACAAGGTATTTGTATTTAGAGTCTTGGTCTAGTTTCTTGATGATGTTGTCTCTTTCTAGCTGTATATCAGATGTTGATGTTAGTTTTCCTTTTTTGAAGTTGGCTTTTAGACACTTGTCCAGTTCAAATTGCATACATATGTCATCACTAAAGACCTTTACTGTCTCGAGCAGTTGTTTTTGCTGGTGATCGTTCTTGGCAAAGGTCTTTAGGTCATCCATGTAGAAAAGATGGTTGATCTTCTTGCCTTGGATGTCATATCCATGTCCAGTGTCATTCAGCATGGTATTGAGAGGGACAAGAAACAAACAGAAGTGGAAGGGTGATAGTTATGCAACTTTGCATGCAGATTGTTAAGTCTTGAACTTCTTTGGCCTTGGTTTGAAACCTTCCGGATGAGGACTCCCACCACGCCCATTTATTTTGGACCATAACCTTTGACCTAGTTACCCTGACCTTTGAGTTTGACCTACTTTTAAAAAACTTAAACTTTAAAGGGCTTACAACAGGAATTTATCCTTAACCCCAAATGCTGTCAAAAAACACTGTGTACTGTGTCTCTTTCTTGTCTCCTTTTAGATCTACATGCAGTTTACCCATAATTGTACATAATTTGCCAACGAAGTAATAATTAATTTATTTGTGTTATTTTACCTTTTGAATTACGGTATAAAACACACATCACATTTACATTGCAACTAGAAATGTCTCATTTCAGCAATCTAAACACGCAGGAGCATATTGTTTTACTCTTGTATGTCTGTCTGTCCCACCATCTGTCTGTATGAAAACTTAAAACTGGGCTTTTCTCCAAAAATATTTGACATACAAAGCTATAATTTTGTATGTGACCTTCTTTTGAACAATGATATTTATCTGTTCGTGCAATATCAATATGACCTTCCTCAAGGTTATTCATTAACCCCTATCAATCCTTACCTCGAAAACTTAGCATAAAAACTTAACATTGCCATTCCTTGGGCATTTGTGTTTCACGATCTTGTTATTAAAGTTCTAATTAATAATCATAAGCATACCAATTAGTTTTGTGTAAGAGATGTCTTAACAAAATAACATTTCAAAACTAAAATGTATGTTTTATTACTATAATAGTTTTAAAATGTTTTTTTTTTTTTCGATTAGTTGAAGCTAATGCTGAAACTTCTATAAGAAGACAGTTGCCATGGAAACAAGAAGGTTGTTAAATTTTGCTTATCCGGCACTTTGAAATGGAACAACAGTCAGAATTCATTAACAGGTTCAAGAATATACTGTAACCAACCAGCCGTTCTTCTCTATCTGTCAGGATTTGATGGCTGAGTTGATTTGGCTGGTCGACTACAAATAACAATGTTCTGCTTCTTTTCACTTACTGGTGAAAAAGGAGGGGCCAAATAAAAACACAAGATTGAATCAAAGTATTAAAATCATTGTTAAATTACTCTTTTCTATAGTTTCTCCATGTAAAATAAACAAACAGTACTTTTTAAAAGCTTAAAAAGGGGCATGACCAATTGCTACAGACGACGGACATTCCATTCTAGTTTTCATCTATGAATGTTGATCTCTTATTAAACTATTGAAGAAAAGAAGCTCATTGTTGTCTCTAATTAGCCTCTAAAGGCTTTGTTGGTTGAAGATCTTTTCTATTCTTCCATGTTGATGTGTCGATGCCGTCCGAGCAATTGATGTGGAACGCTCTCGGCTCAGCGCTTTTATAGGCGATTGGATGCTGGCGATGCTGGCGAAGTCCTTAGCCAATCAGAATCCTCCATTCCGTTTCGGCTGAGCCGGCCGGAATGAGTGATTCGGTCAAGGCCAACAACATAGGTGTATGAACAGAAATCCCCTAAAGTAACAGGAAAGGGATGTACAAGGAAATATTCTCTGGGCTTTAACGTCCTAAATCATATAAATTGCATGACCCGATTATCCGAGTAGAACGACCGAAATGTATCGCCAGCATTCGGCCCCATCGGCAGCATTACGCGACAAAATAGTTCTTCGGCAGCATTACAATTACGTATCAAAAACAACTAAAACATGGCATAAAATATACACAAAATCACTTATCAACCCAAATTTTATCCGTTTCGACATTAACAAATGCTAAAATATTGCTTGCTGCGAAGATGACAAATTCCTTACGCCAGCGTTCTTAGCAACAAATAGGCCGGAAAATGACCGGAGCCAATTCGAAGAAAAACAATGCTGGTGATCACGATTACGGCTAAAATATGGGTTGTCAACACATAAATCTATGCTGCCTCGTAAGTGAAAACATTAATCTAACTTCCTATACCCGGATGAGATCGTGAAATGCTGGTTTCGACGTAAAATGCGATCTTGTTTATGCAAGTGCACCTATATCCGGATATTACAGTCTTCGACTACGAACTGGCTATTACACTTCCCCCACCTTAATATACAAACTTCTCCCGAAGTTTCCACATCGTAGATGGAGTAAGTGCATAACGACTTATAGTTTAATATTACTTACTTAGCTTAAAAACATGAATATTACAAATATTTATCACAAAATGTAACACTAATTGGTTCAATTAGTAAAACGCACAGTCCTCGGAAAAGTCTACATTGGATTGGAAAAGTAAGAATTCAGCACTGGAACAGTTCAGTCACTTCAAATTAGCACTATTAAATTTACCACTTTTGATAATTTATTTCACTTACACTTTTAAATTCAAAATAATTCACTCTAATAATCCATATTACACTGAAAGGCTCAATTACATAGTCACTAAATCTTAAGAAAATCACAATTCATATTCCCTAAATATGCACTTCATCGATTTTCTTTCACTTGATTTCAGAGTCTATGTATGTCCTTCACACGCGAATGGATTGGTCCTGGCTTCCTGGTTGGTATGGTAATGGTATGGTAGCGAGACATCACCCTGGAGTAGTTCATCACGGTCCATGGTAGATTCATCAGTTATCTTCCCAAATCGTATGGCTCGAATTGACTTCCCAAGTTGGATGGATCGAATCGACTGCCTGTTGAGGTATAGCGTAGGGGCAGTCGATAACACCTGATAATTATTTGATGTGACAGGTGATCAAATAGGCATCACTTAACGGGAAATATGCTGGTCATTTTTCAACTCACAACTACTGCTTCAGCCCATATCGGAACCCGCCAATATGTCTAACAGTCTTACTCCACCAAGTTATCATTAGAAGTAGCTAACCCATTATTCATTGTTGCAGCAATCTCAATCATGATAGATGTAACTCTAAGCCCAAGCCTCTCTCGTGGTTCTTCATCTCCAAAATAAAAATAAAATAAAAAGTTGACCCCACATTGAGTAAATCGTGGGACGGGTGATCAATCCTCCCTCATTACTCAGGATGCGCGACATCCAAATGGTCCAAAAATACACGTTAACTAAAAATAACCACTGCTTGACTTCTCTTACATCATTCCAATAAGAGAGACCCTTAGTCTACAACAAAATAACTCTCCCTGTAGCTATTTCCACGGATGTTGGATCATCGATGTTGTCTTAAACCAGTATTCTTCTTTTCAGGTGATGAATTGTTGATGAGAAGTTCCAGAGGTGTTGACAATTCTTCAAACTACCATAACACAGGTGTTGAGTCAAGGGAAAAAGAAATATCTGGACAGAATATGGCTATGCAAAGGTACATTAGCCACACATAAATATCTAATTTTTCAAACTCTTAAACTGTTGATCAGGCTTCTTCATCTCAAACTTCCTAATACAAGCCTGCAACAACAGTCTTTAAGTTTTCTACAATAACAAAACACACAAATTGTGACACAAAAAAACAGGGGGTTGATTTCTATCTACAGTAGTGTTGAAATCTCATTTTATTGTTGCGAAAATTCTTGCACACCTAGGTTTGGATTAAATGGGCAAGATTTCCAAAGATGCTCAAGTGATTTACATCCAAAACAGGCCTTTGGACCTCTGTTCAAAGACTGGACATTCATTTGGGACCTAGATTCCATTTTATCGAGTCTATCTTCAATGCGTTTTAATGTTGCACTGAGATCAGACTGCTGATCTGTGTCTTCACTTATAGTAGTTGCTCTAATCATTTGGTTTCCTAGGATAGACTCGTACCTTTCAATTTCCAAAACAGCTTCATTTATAGTGGTACAATTTCTATCCATACATCTGCATCTCATTTCAGGGCCAACCAGTTTATAGAGCTGATTCAAGGCCAGACGTTCTTGAGCAGGCCGATCAAAGTCAATAAAGGCCTTTTGGGAAAGCTGAAGAAGATCATCTCCTAAGGAAAAGATGTTTTTGCCTTTATTTCTGTGTCGATTTTCAAATTTGCTGAGCCAAAGACATTGGTTTTTGCTACTGAAACCAAATCTATCAGACAATCTAGTTACTAGCGTCTTATAATGCCGACACTCAGACTCTGACAAATTCATGTAGAAAGTTCTGGCTGATCCCCTAAGACTTGTTGCTAGGATCAGGACTTTCGTCCTAGAATCCCATTCAGATAGTTCTGCACAGTCCTCAAAGTGTGAGAGGTACTGCTCAAAATTGCTGCTACCATCATATGTATCAGGCTTAAAAGAATGTAGATGTCTAAATGATGACAATTGTTCAAAATGTCTAGTTGTGTATGAATTGTCAATGTCACCCTGGTCAAAATGTGTATTGTGTGAACTAGATCTATTGTGACCTGTATAATTGTGGCAATTATTCATGTTTTGCTGATATGAATGATGTTCATCTCGAAAACGAACTTGTCGTGTGTCATTGTATGATGATTCTCTATGTGTTGTGTGTTGTAATTCATCACAATGAGGCGAAAAAGATCTCGTTGGAGTGGTGATGTCATCATTCTCACTTTCTATGTCACTATCATCATTTACATCATGTGGTGATTCTTGTACTGGTAAATTGAAAGAAACTTCAGGGTCTGGGGAGGCCATAATGAATCATAAGGTACTTGTACTAGATCTATAATGATGAAAACAAGCTTTTCCTACTACAAAAGTATTTCTATATGATTACTGACTATTTCAAATAATTCTTGAACATGCAGCAAGGTAGAATGACAAAATTTGAAATTTTCTAATCCTTTACTTCTGACACCAAAATTGTAACCAACCAGCCGTTCTTCTCTATCTGTCAGGATTTGATGGCTGAGTTGATTTGGCTGGTCGACTACAAATAACAATGTTCTGCTTCTTTTCACTTACTGGTGAAAAAGGAGGGGCCAAATAAAAACACAAGATTGAATCAAAGTATTAAAATCATTGTTAAATTACTCTTTTCTATAGTTTCTCCATGTAAAATAAACAAACAGTACTTTTTAAAAGCTTAAAAAGGGGCATGACCAATTGCTACAGACGACGGACATTCCATTCTAGTTTTCATCTATGAATGTTGATCTCTTATTAAACTATTGAAGAAAAGAAGCTCATTGTTGTCTCTAATTAGCCTCTAAAGGCTTTGTTGGTTGAAGATCTTTTCTATTCTTCCATGTTGATGTGTCGATGCCGTCCGAGCAATTGATGTGGAACGCTCTCGGCTCAGCGCTTTTATAGGCGATTGGATGCTGGCGATGCTGGCGAAGTCCTTAGCCAATCAGAATCCTCCATTCCGTTTCGGCTGAGCCGGCCGGAATGAGTGATTCGGTCAAGGCCAACAACATAGGTGTATGAACAGAAATCCCCTAAAGTAACAGGAAAGGGATGTACAAGGAAATATTCTCTGGGCTTTAACGTCCTAAATCATATAAATTGCATGACCCGATTATCCGAGTAGAACGACCGAAATGTATCGCCAGCATTCGGCCCCATCGGCAGCATTACGCGACAAAATAGTTCTTCGGCAGCATTACAATTACGTATCAAAAACAACTAAAACATGGCATAAAATATACACAAAATCACTTATCAACCCAAATTTTATCCGTTTCGACATTAACAAATGCTAAAATATTGCTTGCTGCGAAGATGACAAATTCCTTACGCCAGCGTTCTTAGCAACAAATAGGCCGGAAAATGACCGGAGCCAATTCGAAGAAAAACAATGCTGGTGATCACGATTACGGCTAAAATATGGGTTGTCAACACATAAATCTATGCTGCCTCGTAAGTGAAAACATTAATCTAACTTCCTATACCCGGATGAGATCGTGAAATGCTGGTTTCGACGTAAAATGCGATCTTGTTTATGCAAGTGCACCTATATCCGGATATTACAGTCTTCGACTACGAACTGGCTATTACAATACAGAGGGTTTTCATTTTTGGCTTATGACATAATAATGCCATACTCCATATTGAAAAGCTGTAATTTGCTCGGCTTATTACCTCCCTTTATGGATATACCTGTTGTGATTTATTCCATATACATGCTGTGTAGGACAAATTATTCAACATGAATTGTATTTCTATGCATCTGGTTTATATATGCAATGTATGCTTAGTATAGAAAGCAGTAAAGCCACATTATTTTAAACATTTCAAAACCTTGCACTGATTTTCAACTATCCAAACCCTATCAAATTTCAAATGCACATTCTGAGGTATAGCTACTCTGCAGAGTGGATATCATTGCATTTTTGTTCTTCCTTTGGATAGGTCTTTCAAGATATATAGGTGTCCCTTTGTCCATTTTAGTGGTAACTCCAACCATATCTGGCCCAAGGACTATATATTTTGTTGGCTGTTTCAGGTATATGTTTAGGTTTACAGTGTGCAGTTATAGAATTCTCCAGAAATGTTTTAAATATGTCGGACGCTAACTCTTCAGAATTTGACCCAGATTCAAAACATCCAGTAGTAAGTATCCAGTATAAACTTAACCATATTTAACCCATTACTAGATGGCACATTTTTAGACGATTCCATTTCAAAGATCCTGCAGACGACAATTTGAAATTAATGAAATTTTACATTTTCTCTATCTTAATGGATAAAAAATATTGTGGGAAATGAAGGAATTGCTTGTGACAAGCAATTTCTTCATTTTCCACAATATTTTCTAAAGAATTTATCTCGAAGGGTGTCAAAAGGTGTTATTATGTGGGAATTGGTTCACAAAATGATCTAGAATTATTTTTAGACTGCTCACCATTAGCAGAAATATACTGACGTCAAATAGAAACGCCTCAGCACTAATAATTGTCCTATTATTCAGTAAATCTGATTTGAAATAACAAATACTGATTTCCATCTGTAAATTTGATTATCTGTTGTTGAAAAATGATGATAAAGAAATTATCAAATTGTTACAGTTTACAAAAAACGGCACATTTAAACAGAGCGGTATCAGAATTTCCATTTGAAAAGCAGTAGCGCGTGGTTCAAACTTTACTTGCGACGACAAAAGATACCATAAAACGCCTTATTTGGTGACCACAGTTAGTGAATACTAAACCCCACGTCGATTTCAACGTCTCAAGCCTGAAACGCATATGACGTTAACGTAAGACAGCTTCTTGTATAACAGGCGTTACACGAGGTCTATCTGACTTTGGCCGATTGGCAAATATTTCTGTTACTCTTACTCGTCGACCAAGATGCCTAATCGTGCACTGCAAGACGTCAAAACGTCAGGCGGCTTGTTCTCGATTTTCCCGTAGTCGAAAATAGGTAATCTACGAGCTCTATTTTCCAAGCAGTGTGTCTATTTCAAACGCTACTTGCAACAACAACAGTTGCCAGAAAAACACTTATTTGGCCACCAAATTTACAGGCTATTCGACAGAACGTCGATCAAAACGTCACAAACCTGAAACGTACATGACGTTAACGTGTAGAATTATCTTGCTTTACAGGCGTTACGTGAGGTTTTAGTTGAGCGTGGCCGATCAATAAACGTTCGCAGAATTCTAACGCGTCGATCAAGACACCGAATCGAGAAACACAATATGTTAAACTGTCTAGCGACTTGTTTGTGCATTCGTCGCATTCAAAAATGGCTTTATTACGAGCTCCTGATTTAGAATTCAGTCTTGGAATCCTTCAATTCGGATGTTTCATAAAAAAATCTTTGTATTCGTGGTTGCCTATCCACTAACACATGTTACTGTGTAAAATGTGACAAATTTCATCACGTGATGTACTTACACGAAGCGCAGGTAGAAAACGTGACCAGTCACCGGAAATGGACATGTTAATTGATAGAAACGCATAAATTTTCATTTGCCGTAATTGTCGGTCAAAATGATGATATACAGTATACATTTCAATGACATTGTAATAGGCACAAGGAAAATAACGACAGATTTCATTGGAGCATTTTTATTTGACGTCAGTATAGTAGAAACAATGAGAACTTGAGGCAAATATTATGTTATTGCATCATTTCAAGCAGCCAACTGGACTTTGATTTGATTTCCATACCTTTTACATCAATGGATAGATTACCCTTTGCATTACCTTGGATGTTGGTAACATATATTAATTCAGGGGTTTGGCTAACTTTTAGACCTTTCAGGACTCAAGACAAAGCAGTGGGGAGATGTCCTTTGTTTATCAATTGCAATATTTTCAAAAGTAGCAGGGGTATTATATTAAAGAGTCGGCAGATTGCTGAAATTAAACCCTTCCTCCGACAAGAACACCTTTCTAATAAGCAAGTGTCAAAGTTTTATTATTTTAAAAACATGAACAGTGTTCTTATTTCGTCTTTGAAATGTCTTTTCCGATTTTTCTGGAAGATGAAATTTGAAAAAATTAATGTTGGGCCGTATGACACCAAATTGTGGCAAGCCTGAGATTTCTGAAACAGTCAAGGCACGACTTTTTTGTCATAAAGTGACATTCCACAAGGCATTTGAATGTTTTCCGATAGAGTCTATTGTCACTGCTTTAACCCTTTCCCAAACTTCAATATTTTAGGGTGATCCACTTCAAAAACTGCCACAAATGACATAATGGTTGTTATTAAAGATATGATTAGTATAAAATATGGCACAGAAAATATTGAGACAAAAGGAGAAACTGCTGGTTATCAGCAGTTTCTTCTTTTGTTTCAATGTTTTCCCAAGCCTTCTCTATTAGGGATGTCAAAACCAGGTCTTGTTTGGGAAAGGGTTAAAACAGTGAGTGGGGATGGAGTCATGATATATCTTCACACCGTGGCAATTTACAGAAATGATCGATCGTAAATTTTTCAAAAATCAATATTTCTCAAACCAAGTAACAATGTAAAAATTGTTCAATTAAACTGTTAAGCCAATGAAGTACAACGGATCTTTTATGAAATACCGTTTAAATAGTGAATTTCATCTTATATGCGGCGAAATCAACTTCCTTGCTTGGTACCTTTTAAAATAGAAGGATGAAATTCTGCCCCTCTTCTGAATGAAACCCCTGCTTAGTGGTGCACAAACACATTATGTAGTGTTTCTTTAACCCATTTCCACACAGTGACTCTTTTTGACTCCCCTAGAGATAAAGGCTTTGGAAAACATTGTGGAAAATAAAGATTTCCCACAATGTTTTCCATCCAAAAAGACCTAAAAATTAAAAATTCCATTCATTTAAAATTGTCGTCTGCGTGATCTTTCAATTTTGACCACCCTAAAATTTTGTCGTTTGGTAATGGGTTAAGAAATATGTGTAAAAGCGATGTTCATCTGAATATGTATACTTTTGTCTACAATTTTAGGTTATAGATATGCCAGAACACAACACTGGACAGATGGGCGGTACAATGAGATTAGGATTACGTAAAACTTTATTCAAAACAGACAAATCTTTAATGAGTAAGTCTTCTATTTAATTTTGTATTTTTGACATATATTTATTTACAGTTAAGAACAGAACAGGATGACATTTTCTAAGGTTCCTTGTCACCTGACTATTCACATTATCATGATTTTGGTTTTACCATATTTATATTATATTTGAGACAGTTGCATTCCTGAAAATGATTTATATCCATTTGAGAAAAGTTTTCTACAATTCGTATGAAAAAAGAAAATACTGACCCATAGAAAAAAGTGTTGTTCAGAAAATGGGCGTATTTGATAACTTTGCTAGAAATTATTATTTTCATTATGTTTAGAAGTCTTTGTACATATTTGTTTAGTGTATTTGAAATTGACTTCTATTATAATTACTTCCAGAAAAATAATGAAAGTAAAGTCAGCAACATTGAAAGAAATTCTAAGTTCATATTAATTTTCTGATCACTTTCAGGGAAATTATATGGTAATTTAGATCATGTTGAAGAAAGGCACAGACACAGATATGAGGTATAAACAGTTCAAATTCACTTTTTACAAAACAATAGAATTATAAGCTGGTTTAACACTTTCCAAATGACAAAAGGACCTCTACTGATAAGGCGAGAAATCTCCCTAAAAGGCTCAAATGGAAAAGTCATTTTTCAAAACATGCAAATTGATTATTATTTCGAACTGTATTGTTAGATATGTATCTAAATCATATGAAAACTGATTTTGTACGATCAAAACGATTCGACAGGTACAGATAACTCTTGGTTTCTGTACCCACCCCCAAAATTACATTTTCTTACCCCACCGTTATTCATTAAACCAGATTTAAGTTTTCTTTAGTTTTATAAGCAAAAAATTTTCTGTAAATGTAAGGACAATTGGTGTTGAAATCATAAACCATTTTCCGATTTGTCCTTAATGCGCATGCGCATCATTGAAACGAGTTTAAAGGCGAAATCTTCCCGCCAAAATTATGGCATATGGTATATGAGTACTATTTTTAGTATAAAAGTACGTTCCCCCCGTGACCCAGCAAATCCTTTTTACCAAGGAAGCCTATGATCCAGTTACACAACATATATCAATGGGAAGCTGGGTCAAGGGGGGGAACGATGTTAGCCAGCCTTGGGAAGGTAGGTATGCCTCGGGTTTTGGCGGGAAAGTGCGCGTTTAAAGTTGTTTCAATGGTGCGCATGCGCAACATGGACAAAACCAAAGCTGCCACATGATGTCAACACCATTTATCCCTGTATCTGTAGAAAATAAATTGCAAATACAAATAAAAGAATCTTCATTTTACCTCTTTGAATACCGGTAGTGCAAGAAAACGAAACCATTTAGTAGGGTACTAAAATCAAGAGTTATCTGCACCTATAAAACTTTTAAAATGACATAAAAATCGGTGTTTATTTCCTTTATTTGTCTACCTAACCATAAAGCTTAATTTTGTTTCTCAATTTGTTAGTTTTGAGAATTGACCCATCGAGCTGAGCCTTGTAGGGAGAATTCTCGCCTTATACGTAGAGGTCCTTTGGGGGTAGTCCAATTTGAAAGAAGTTGCAGACGACATTTCAATTATGTGATGAAATTTTATAGCTTTTTGGTTAGAAAACATTGTGGGAAATTAAGAAATTGCTTGTGACAAGCAATTTCTTCATTTTCCACATTGTTTTCCAAAGCCATTATATTGTGAGGAGTCAAAAAGAGTCACTGTGTGGTAGTGGGTTAAAAGAAAGCAGACTGTATGATGAATGGCTGTTTATATGTTTAGGCTAATCTTGTATTTATGCTGTCTATCAAAGTGGCCAGAATATTTTGATTCCAGTATTAGCTGAGCATGGCTCTGTTGGTTGTGTCAGAGTTTCTGAATCTAGGGGTCATGGGATTGAATCCTGGCTCAGCTTTTATCATTTATAATTTTGGACAAAAGTGATTTGTGTCTCACCAGGTGATGTAAATCATCTAAGTCAGAAGCTTAGACTGGATATTATGGTAGTTCTAGTAAATGAAATGCCAGATATCCATGCTTGTATGCTCAAGCCACCACAACATGACCAATGCGTTTGTAACTTTGAAAGTGAGGTTAAAACTCATTCAATTCAACCCAATCTATTCTAGTATCAGTATGACAAAGGATAAACACTTGTTTTCTGATTTGATAAAATGTAAATAGGCTTAGATATAATTATAGACGAAATAAAACATTTTTTTTAAAAAAAATATACCATTCTTTTTCTGTGTCTTTATTATTTTATAGGTTAATCCAGCAATGGTTACAAAACTAGAGGAGAAAGGCATGAAGTTTGTTGGACGTAGTGAAGATGGGGAGAGAATGGAAATTATGGAACTAGAAGGTATGTCTTTCTTTTCTTTTGCCGAGCCAGGATAGCTCAGTCGGTAATGTCAGAGTCTCTCAATCCAGGGGTCAGAAAGTCGAACCCCAGCTCGCCCAATATCCATTCTGACATTTGACAAAGTCATTTGTGTCTCACCAGTGGGTGTGAATCATCTATGTGAGAGAGCAGCTGGAGGCTCTGTTTGGATATTGTGGTAATACTGGTGAGAGAAATACCTGGAATCCACGGTTAGGTACTCCAGCTGCGGTGATATGACCATAGCAGTTGAAAATGGCGTAAATCTCCCAATAAAATAAAAATTCTTTTCTCTCAATGTTTTCCTAGGGATGATTCTAGTCACCCTTGTGTAATTGTCATACATTTGTTAAAGTTTTATTTGCAAGCGTAGTTATCTAGTAAGGCTAGTGCTCTGAAACTTTGCATGTATTTGTAACAATGATTCATAACTCTCACATTTACTTTTGTCCAATTTTGACCTTCTTGAGTTTAGAATTATTGGTTAAAGTTTTTTGTGCTTAAATGTGTTTAAATGATTATCTTAACTTTGCAAAAGCTTTTGTTTGAAAAATAAACTCTTCTTGTCAAAGATTTGTTGCCCCCTGCCACCCACCCCCTTTCTCATTTTTTTTTTTCAGCGGAAATTTGACCCATTTCTTTATGTCAAACTTTGCTAATCCCTGTAAGCTCTTCTGCTGAAAAATTTAGGAAATTGGTCGTACTCCATTACCACACAATGACTTTTGACTCCCCAAAAGATAAAGGTATTGAAAAATATTGTGGAAAAAGAAGAAATTGCTTGTGACAAGTAATTTCTTCATTTCCCACAATGTTCCCTACCCCAAAAGACCAAAAAATGTAAAATTCCATAAGTCTGAAATTGCTGTCTGCAACTTCTTTGAATTTGGATCAGTCTGAAATTTTGCTGTTTGGTGAAGGGCTAGATCCATCTATACAACTAGTGTTTTCAATTTTCAGACCACCCGTTTTTCGTTGGAGTGCAGTACCACCCTGAATACATATCCAGACCACTGAAACCTTCCCCACCATATTTTGGACTCTTGATGGCGTCATGCGGAAAACTTCAGGGTTACGCTAATCGAGGATTTAGAATATCTCCGCACATGTCGTACAGTGAAGGGGACTCTGACGAAGAGGTCGCGAGACTTGTCGGTGATATGAACGTTGAGGAAAAAGAAGAATTGTTGACTTAAGATAAATTTTATTGGAAAATTGTGTATTGTTGGCTTAAGCATTAGTTGGTGCAAATGAAATTCACAGATATATTCTAATGAAGAGGTTCCAGAGCTTGATTTGAATGGCGAACCCCTGTCCCAGATGGCAAAACTTAGGACTTTTTCAAATTTTAAAGCTACTGCAGAGGACAAATGAATATCAATGAAAAAAGGATGTGCATAGATTATTGGCAAAGAAAAGAATTTAAGTAAAAGTAGAAAATACTGGTTATCAGCATGTTGTTCTTTTACCTTAATGTTTTCCAAAACCTTGATACTTCAAACTAGGTTTTGTTTGGGAAAGGGTTAAGAAAAGAATGTTAACTTAACAGAAGTCCATATCATTTTGAATTTTATTGTGTTATCTATGCTGCCTTAACATTTTCCCAAATGACAAAACTTTAGGGTGGTCCACATTTAAAGCTGTTTCAGATGATAAAATGGGTTGATAAAGAAATGGTAAATGTATAATGTTACTCAAAAAATAATTTGAGTCATAAGGAGAAAATGCTGTTTATCAGTATTTGCTTCTTTTGCCTTGTTATGCCCCCGTATCGAGAGATCGGGGGCATATTGTTTTACTCGTGTCCGTCCGTCCGTCTGTCTCTCCGTCTGTCTGTCCGTCCGTCTGTCCGAAAACTTAACCTTTGCCTTTTCTCCAAAAGTATTTGACATACAAAGCTCAAATTTGGTATGTAACTTTCTTTCAATGATATCTATCTGTTCCATGCAATTTGACCTTCCTCAAGGTCATCGGTTTACCCTTATCAACCCTTTACTCTATGAAAACTTAACCTTTTACTCCGAAAACTTAACCTTTGCCTTTTCTCCAAAAGTATTTGACATACAAAGCTCAAATTTGGTATGCAACTTCCTTTCAATGATATCTATCTGTTCCATGCAATTTGACCTTCCTCAAGGTCATCCCTTAACCCTTAATAACCCTTTACTCCACGAAAACTTAACATTTTAGAAAAATGGCCATTTCTGGGGCATTTGTGTTTCATAAACACATCTTGTTTCCAAAACCCTTTTTATTATGCTCCCCGAAAAAAATTCGGGGGAGCATATAGTCGCCACGCTGTCCGTCCGTACGTCCGTCCGTCCGTGTGTCCGTCCGTCCGTCCGTCCACAGCCATATCTCAGCAACCCTTGGACCAATTTCAATGAAACTTCACATGTGAACTCCCTGGGTCAATACCTAGGGACCTTTTTCTCCGTTTGTAAATTTAAGGCTGCGTCATGGAAAAAGGGGCCTTAGTGTAAAAATTAGTTTTTCTCTTATTTCTCTTCATCTAATGGGCAGAATTTAATGAAATTTTGTGCTCATGTAATATTTAGGATGTTCTAGACCATATTCTATAAATAATGTGTGTACAAAAAAGCTGTCATGGGAAAACGAGGCTTAATGTATGATAGTTTTTATTTTGTGACAAACACTTATTCGGGGAGCATAATCCGTCTGTGACGGCTCTTGTTAGGGATGTCAAAACCAGGTTTTGTTTTGGAAAGAGCTAAAAAGTCCTACATCAAAGGGCTTTTGTATTATGTCCCCTATTTAAAATGTAAATTGGAAGAGAGGGGAAATTTTTATATTCAAATGTCTGGTAAACTGCTCTGTAAATTCTTTCGTATTGCACATTTATATGTCTGATGTAATGTACTACAGCACAAATATATTTGTTAACTCAATTCTTTAAGTCACCATTTGGGTGAATTAACTTTAATGTCTATTTTGATGCCCCCTTATCGAAAGATGGAGGGCATATTGTTTTACTGTTGTCTGTCTGTCCGTTCGTCTGTCTCATTCCGAAAACTCAACTTTAGTATTTTTATACGCCCGTCGAAGACGGGACGTATTATGGGATCACCCGTGACGTCCGGCGTCCGGGCGTCCGGCGGCGTCCACACGATAATCACTATCCTCTCGTATTCCATCAATATTTTTCGTTTTATCATTCATATTGACAAACTGCAGTATAGATTGCATAAATTTTCATATAATTATTATCTTGAAATAGATCTAGTGAAAACCAATGAGCTTAAGCATTTTTGGATACTTGAAAGAATTAAAAAATAGATAACGGTGAATGTTCATTTGACAAGTCGTTTTGTAAAATCAACGTTATCCTGATTGAAATACATATACAATTGTAAAACGTTTTGAAAAATGCGCAATATACACATGTAAAAGGATAAATTATGTTTTCATTAATTTTCATTACCTGGCTTATTTTTTGAGTTATTGCCCTTTGTTGTTTTTCATACTTGAATCTTGTCCGGAGTATATCTCTAAAAGTATAATAGCTAGGATCATGAAACTTCATGGGTGTATAGATCTCACCAAGGGGGAGTGCAGTGCACAAGAACCATAACTCTACCTGGCTTATTTTTTGAGTTATTGCCCTTTGTTGTTTTTCATACTTGAATCTTGTCCGGAGTATATCTCTAAAAGTATAATAGCTAAGATCATGAAACTTCATGGGGGTATAGATCTCACCAAGAGGGAGTGCAGTGCACAAGAACCATAACTCTACCTGACTTATTTTTTGAGTTATTGCCCTTTGTTGTTTTTCATACTTGAATCTTGTCCGGAGTATATCTCTAAAAGTATAATAGCTAAGATCATGAAACTTCATGGGGGTATAGATCTCACCAAGAGGGAGTGCAGTGCACAAGAACCATAACTCTACCTGACTTATTTTTTGAGTTATTGCCCTTTGTTGTTTTTCATACTTGAATCTTGTCCGGAGTATATCTCTAAAAGTATAATAGCTAGGATCATGAAACTTCATGGGTGTATAGATCTCACCAAGGGGGAGTGCAGTGCACAAGAACCATAACTCTACCTCGCTTATTTTTTGAGTTATTGCCCTTTGTTGTTTTTCATACTTGAATCTTGTCCGGAGTATATCTCTAAAAGTATAATAGCTAGGATCATGAAACTTCATGGGTGTATAGAGCTCACCAAGGGGGAGTGCAGTGCACAAGAACCATAACTCTACCTCGCTTATTTTTTGAGTTATTGCCCTTTGTTGTTTTTCATACTTGAATCTTGTCCGGAGTATATCTCTAAAAGTATAATAGCTAGGATCATGAAACTTCATGGGTGTATAGATCTCACCAAGGGGGAGTGCAGTGCACAAGAACTCTACCTGGCCTATTTTTAGCTCACCTTAGCACGAAGTGCTGAGGGTGAGCTATTGTGATCGCTCACCGTCCGTCGTCCGTCTGTCCGTCCGTCTGTCTGTCCACAATCTCTAAAAAATCTTCTCCTCCCAAACTTATAGGTCTAGAGTCTTGAAAATTTGTATGTAGTATTGTCTCAATGCCCTCTACCAAAATACTTCAAATTATTGTTCTTAAAGAAAAATTGGCCCTATGTTGTGGGGTTTAAGGTTTCACACAGAAACACTGTTTTCTCAAAGACTATTTGGCCTAGAGTCTTGAAATTTTGCATGAATTTACATCTCATAAACCTCTAACAGAATACTAAAAATCATCACATTGCAAGGAAAGAAGCCCTATGTTGTGGGTTCTGGAATTTTCAAGTGAGGAATTGTTTTGACCAGGTAGATTTTATCACATATCACATATCCTTAAAATAACAATTTGGGTCAGATTGTGCAGATCATAATATCTGATAAAGAAGGCATGGAGCTAGCTAGCTACAGATAAAAGGAGGTAAAAACATTCTATATTTGATGTTTAAAATCTAAACGCTTTGTTATGGATACTCATTTGAATAGTCTTGATTTAAGAATTCAAATGAATACCCTCAACTTAGGGTGTTATAATATTAAAATGATATTTTATGATTCTGAAAGCCATTACCCTCTTTTACCTGTATCCCTGAGGCACTTAATCCACTTAATGTTTGTTTACTGGATCTAGGGATCAACTAAATACTTTAACCCTTTCCTGGAAAGACCTTGTTTTGCAGTCCCTATTAGAAAAGGCTTTGGAAATTAATGAGTCAAATGAAGAAAATGCTGATTCTCCTTTTACCTCAATATTTTATTTTATTTTATTCAATATTATATATATGCTAGTTTATTGTAAACGAATCCTATTTGTACCGCTGTCAATTTTGTATTCTGAACTTTCAAATTCCAACAGTCTATTTCCTTTCTGTATGGGAAAGCATTATGCCCTTTCTCTACCATACATAGGTTTGCCTCACCTACAGAAAAGGCTATTAAATGATGTGGTAAAAGAAGATAATGTTGATAACTTGATAGCCTGTGTTGTCTCATTTTGCCTCATCATTTTCTCTGCATTTTTATACATGAATGCAGTCTTTATCAACACCTGTTTTATCATCTACAGCAGCTTTTAATTATGTCTGCTCTTATGTTATGTTGTTTGGAAAAGGTTTAACCATAACCAAATCCTTACTGTTCAATGAATATTTCCCCTATGTTGTGGGTTCCATATAATAAAGGGCAATGTTTGACAATCTTTTTAAGTTGTTAAGGCCTGAAGATAATTTTTTTGCCTCGCTTAAGAACTATTAGAATTATTCCTATGCTTTAGGCTCTTGCATTTTGTACAGAAAAAAGTGCATATAAGTTGTGTGTGTCATATTGTCTTGTTAAACAGAATAGTTCAAGATTACGCTTTGAAAATAAGCTCTACCATGAGGTATTCTAGATTTGAAAAAGTGGGAACAGGTTTAGAATTGTCTAAGAATTTCCAAACCTTCTATGGTTTCTAAATATGATAGCCCAATGACTCTTTCCAAAATTAATGCTTCGATTTGTCTATGTGCAATGGAAATTCAGAAATATGTTGTGGACTTTCTGATTTTTAATAAAGATATAGTGAAAAATCTTTGACAATCTTTTCCCAAATTGTGCTTTGAAATTAAGTGTGTACTATTGTCATATGACTCCTTTTCAAAATCCTCGGAGATTTAAAAGGTTTGCTAAAAAGTATGTCTCAGGGCGCTCTAAGGTGAGCGATATAGGACCATCTTGGTCCTCTTGTTTGAGTTATTGCCCTTTGTTATTTTTCATACTTCATTTTTGTCCAGGGCATATCTCGAAAAGTATAATAGCTAGGGCCATGAAACTTTTATCAACCTGCTCTCCCTGTCGACATAAAGCAGTGTTACGGGCGTATCTTGTGACAGTTTGACACCTTGTTAGGGCAATGGTATTTCACAAACACATCTTGTTTATCCCTTTCCCAAATAAGACATGGTTTTGACGTCCCAGACAGAAAAGGCATGGGAAAACATTGAGACAGAAAAAACACGAAAATGCTGATAATCAGCATTTTCTCCTTTTGTCTCAATTTTTTCTGAGCCATTTTGTACCTAAATCCAATCTTTACTAAAATCCATTTTGTTGTCTGCAGCAGCTTTTGAATTGGACCTCCCTAGAATTTTGTCGTTAGGGAAAAGGTTATTTGAAAATTATTCACCGAGAGTTTCTAACTTGGATAAGATGATCAGGTTGTTGAACTAAGATCAGACTTTAGATATTGGCTCTTTTTCCTGCTAAATTATGATACTCCCAGAATCAGCATGATTTAAAACTTTCCCAAACTTTATGATGCCTCTTGAAAAATTAAAAATAACTTGGTTGTTTATCAAAAAATAATAAAGTTGAGATTATGATTTGTATATTTGTGGAATAAAAGTGATTCTTTAAAGAGTTATTGTAGGTTTATATGTTACGGCCATAGCATAATTAAGCTAAAGTCACATAAAAATCAGCAGCATTGACATGTCTGCTGTGCCAGTATATTTTTCACCGAGCGGTAATAAGTTGGCATTAGTTGATGGAATCCTTTTGTCGAGCAGTCACACAAAAATGATTCCCTGCAGGCATCGACTTTTCCTTTGATCTTTGATTGTGATCTCCAATAATTAAAGCCCCCCTACAAAGAAGAGGGGGTTAGGTTTTACCATGTCTGTTCGTCCATCAGTCCATCTGATTCTGTAGACTTTTTGTTTCCATGCTCTTACTCGAGAACTGGTTCACTTAGGATCATCAAACTTCACACAGTAGTTGCCCATGACCCAAGGAGATGCCCTTTTTGTTTTTGGGTGATAAAGGTCAAGGTCACAATTGGAGTTTGTTTAAAATCTGTGTCAGTGTTGTAACTCGAGAACCAATTGACCTAGGACCATGAAACTTTACACAGGTGTTGCCCTTGACCCAACGAGTTGCCCTGTTTTTGGGTCATGAAGGTCAAAGGTCAAGGTCACAGTTGGACTTTGTTATCCCCCGCCAAAAAATTTTTTAGGGGGGGATATTGTTTTTGCCATGTCCGTCCGTCCGTCCGACATTTGTTTCCGCGCTATTTCTTGAAAACTGTAGACCGGATTTCGATGAAACTTGGCACACAGCTTCACTACAAAGTGGACATGCACATATTGTCGGGGTTACCCGGTTTGACGGCCAAATTTAGAGTTACTGCCCCTGACTGTTTAAGCCATATACATACAGAGTGATATTCATTTCCGCGCTATTTCTTGAAAACTGTAGACCAGATTTTGATGAAACTTGGCACACAGCTTCACTACAAAGTGGACATGCGCATATTGTCTGGGTTACCCTGTTCAACCGCCGAATTTAGGGTTACTGCCCCTGACTGTTTTAGCCATATACATACAGAGTGATATTCGGGGGGGATATTGTTTTTGCCATGTCCGTCCGTCCGACATTTGTTTCCGCGCTATTTCTTGAAAACTATAGACCGGATTTCGATGAAACTACAAAGAGGACATGCACATTTCGTTGGGGTTACCCGGTTCGACCGCCGAATTTAGAGTTACTGCCCCTGACTGTTTAAGCCATATACATACAGAGTGATATTGTTTCCGCGCTATTTCTTGAAAACTGTAGACCGGATTTCGATGAAACTTGGCACACAGCTTCACTACAAAGTGGACATGTGCATATCGTCGGGGTTACCCGGTTCGACCGCCAAATTTAGAGTTACTGCCCCTGACTGTTTAAGCCATATACATACAGAGTGATTTTCATTTCCGCGCTATTTCTTGAAAACTGTAGACCGGATTTCGATGAAACGTGGCACACAGGTTCACTACAAAGTGGACATGCGCATATCCTCGGGGTTACCTGGTTCAACCGCCAAATTTAGAGTTACTGCCCCTGACTGTTTTAGCCATATACATACAGAGTGATATTCGTTTCCGCGCTATTTCTTGAAAACCATAAACCGGATTTCAATGAAACTTGGCACACAGCTTTACTACAATGAGGACATGGGCATATCGTCGGGGTTACCCGGTTCGACCGCCGAATTTAGAGTTACTGCCCCTGACTGTTTAAGCCATATACATACAGAGTGATATTCGTTTCCGCGCTATTTCTTGATAACTGTGGACCGGATTTCGATGAAACTTGGCACACAGCTTCACTACAAAGTGGACATGTGCATATCGTCGGGGTAACCCGGTTCGACCGACAAATTTAGAGTTACTGCCCCTGACTGTTTAAGCCATATACATACAGAGTGATATTCATTTCCGCGCTATTTCTTGAAAGCTATAAACCGGATTTCAATGAAACTTGGCACACAGCTTTACTACAATAAGGACATGCGCATATCGTCGGGGTTACCCGGTTCGACCACCAAATTTAGAGTTACTGCCCCTGACTGTTTAAGCCATATACATACAGTGATATTCATTTCCGCGCTATTTCTTGAAAACTATAGACCGGATTTTATTGAAACTTGGCACACAGCTTCACTACAAAGTGGACATGTGCACATCGTCGGGGTTATCTGGTTCGACCGTCGAATTTAGAGTTACTGCCCCTGACTGTTTTAGCCATATACATACAGAGTGATATTCGTTTCCGTGCCATTTCTTGAAAACTATAGACCGGATTTCAATAAAACTTGGCACACAACTTAACTACAATGAGGACATGCGCATATCGTCGGGGTTACCCGGTTCGACCGCCGAATTTAGAGTTAATGCCCCTGACTGTTTAAGCCATATACATACAGTGATATTCGTTTCCGCGCTATTTCTTGAAAACTATACACCGGATTTCAATGTAACTTGGCACACAGCTTTACTACAATGAGGACATGGGCATATCGTCGGGGTTACCCGGTTCGACCGTCGAATTTAGAGTTACTGCCCCTGACTTTAAGCCATATACATACAGAATGATATTCGTTCTGTTGAAGCCATATACATACAGAGTGATATTCGTTCTGTTGAAGCCATATACATACAGAATTATATTCGTTTCCGCGCTACTTTATTGACAATGAAAATATGTTCGGCTGGGGATATCAATTCAACGAATTTGCTTGTTTAAAATTTGTTTCGGTGCTCAAAGTCAAGAACGGTTTGACCTAGGGCCATGAAACTTTACACAGTTGTTGACCTTGACCTAAGGAGGTGCCCTAATGATTTGGGGTCATGAAGGTCAAGGTCACAATTGGACTTTGTTTAAAATCTGTTTCCGTTCTCTAAGTCAAGAACTTTTTAAGTGACAACACGCTAATGTGGGGTATTTGTCCTCTTTGCAATAGTTCTAGTTTTAAATGTTTGAAGAAGTCTGTAGTTTTCAACATTACTTGCTGACCATCTGCCAGGCCTGGATACTGTCAACTGTCTGACAAGGAATTGCTGACTTTGTAAACATTGCTGAAGTTTCTGGCTAATTTTCATGTGCATCAAATATAGGGGACCTGTCATTGACTTGCCATTGGGCCTCTGTATGCAGACCAAGTAAAGTTAATACTACAATTCAGAAGGTTTGTCATGGTTGTGTGGCTTGATAATTTGGGAGACAGTCATACAAAGCCTGTTACCTCAGTTCTGGCTAGGCCTTTCTTAAAAACCTGGGTGCTGCCATGGCCATAGCGCTGTTTGTAGTGCATCAGATCTTTAATGAGGGCCCATATCCATCCCAACAATTGTCACTTGTCAATGGTTTGATCATTCACCTATGTTGGAGACTTCTGAGAGGTTTTTGTGATAGTGCTGATGAGAGAAACGACAGAAATTCATGGTAAGGTGCTCCAGCCACGGTGATATGACCATAGCGGTTGAAAAAAGTGGTAAACCCCAGGGGCCCTTCAATTCAATCCAGTCCAAAGACCAGGGGCCCGTATTACTAACGATCGTACGTTTAATTTTTGCATAATTACTTGTAACAACAGCCCTTATTGGCTCAGTCGGATTTCTCAAGCAATCAGATGTCTTGTTACACAGTTTACACAAAAATTTGATCGTAAGATGTTTAGTAATACGGGGCCCTGGTTTTGGAGCCATAAATGGAAAATAAATAGAAAAACATTATGGCATAAGAAAGAGTTTCTTGAAAGCAATTTTACCTTTTGACTAAAAACATTCTGTGCCATATTCTTCTTTTGATGTCCCAATTTCATCAATTTTTATACCCCCCACAACAAAGTTATGGGGGGGTATACTGGATTCAGGTTGTCCGTCCGTCTGTCCGTCCGTCCGTCCGTCCGTGGACATAATTTTGTGTCCTCTTCTCCTCCCACAGTTTTTGACCGATTTTGCTGAAATTTTAGAAGGTTGTTTCCTATCATATGAAGTTGTGCACCTGCAATTTTCATCTTGATCCAGGCGGTAGTTTTAGAGTTATGCCACTTTGAACTTTAGCACTTTTTCAGTGACAATGCGCTGGTGGGGGGTATTTGTCCGCTTTGCGACAGTTCTAGTTAAATATCTAGATACAATAAGAGGATTTCAAAATGGAACAATTTAACTTTTTGCTGTTTTTGTAAGGTTAATGCCTATCTTATCCTTAAAAAACAGGTTTGTTAAGGGTTAAGCAAAAAATAGTTTTGTAAGAGATTATGAATTTTATCTTTAATAGTTTTGCATCAAACCTTTCACAAACAAGACCGGGTTTTGACGTTCCTAATGAAGAAGGCTTTTGAAAACAGAGGGAAATGAAAAAAATGCCAATAATCAGCAATTTCTCCTTTTCCCTCCTTTTTATGCTCCCCGAAAAAATTTCGGGGGAGCATTTAGTCGCCATGCTGTCTGTCTGTCCACAGCCATATCTCAGCAACCCTAGGACCAAATTCAATGAAACTTCACATGTGAACTCCCTGGCATAATCCCTAGGGACCTTTTTCTCTGTCTTTTTAATTTGAGGCTGCATCATGGAAAAAGGAGCCTTAATGTAAAAATTAGATTTTCTCTAATTTCTCTTCAATCAATGGGCAGAATTTAATGAAATTTTGTGCTTATGTGATAAATGAGATGTTCTAGGCCATATTCTATAAATAATGTGTGTACAAAAAATCCGTCATGGGAAAAGGGGGCTTAATGTATGATAGTTTTTATTTTGTGACAAACACTTATTCGGGGAGCATAATCCGTCTGTGACGGCTCTTGTTTCCTAAGAAATTACATAAACATTTCCAACATTTGATTTGAATTATTTTGTGATGTGCAACTCATTTCAAACTGAAACTCTACAATTTTGTTGTTTTTGGAAAGAGATACTGTCAGTTCAAAAGAGTTAAAGATATAGCTCCTCAAAGTTACTAACATTTAATTTTTACTTTTACCTGTGCGACACATTATTATGATAATTGGACAAATATTCATGAACGCCTTTGATGAGCAGATAGTACAGTAGCTTGTGTAGGATACAAAATGTGTTTACCTTTTCCCATCAAAACTTGCTTTGACTTTTCTTATGATCAAGGCTTATGAAAGAAATGAATAGCAATAACCTTTTGTCGTTATATGCTTGTGCTATTTACAGAAACATTTTCTAAATCAACACCCATTTTGTCATCTGCAGCATCTTTTTGCCTTTGTATTTGTCTTAAATTTTGTTGTTTGGGTAAGGGTTTTACATAGAGAGCTTTGGATAGAATTGAAGGAAAGGAAGAAAATGGTGGTGACCAGTATTTGCTCCTTTTCCCTCAATGTTTTTTGTATCCTTTTTAATGCAAAGTTTGTTCGTGTAATTTTGTTGTTGATGATTTGCTTATCTGTATCACCCTAAAGCTTTGATGTTTTGGGTAAATCCCTTTTTGGATCTTTTCCATAATCACAAAACTTCAGAATGGTCCAAATTGACAGGAGTTATAAACTTATATGTATGATAATGTGAGATTCATAAAATATCAATTATGAATATGATTAAAAAACAATTTTTGGAAAAGGAAAAATTGGCTAATTTTCTGTACTTGCGATGTCCATCAGGATGTTAATTTAGAGTTAACCCAGTTGGTTGAAAGTTGCACATCATCGGTGGGAGATCAAAAACTTGTAACTCAAGCTTGAGAAAGCCTTAGTTATGAGGTTTTTAACTCCAACTAATAATGTAATTAAGTTGATAGACAATTAAACACCCTCTAGCCAACAAATTGCTTTTCAACAAAAACATTGTAACTGCAGCTTGAAACAAGCTGCAGTTACAAGGTTTTGTTGAAAAGTTAGGACATGCTATGGTCTGGTCCAGACTAGCTCTATACAGCACATCTCTGAGTAATATTGGTAATTTCTAGAGGGGAGATCCTGCGATATTGTAAACATTCACTACTATAGACAGCCCAGTGAGTGAAAGATGTTCATTATGTGATGTGTGTTTGGAGTGGATACTCCTGTGAGTAAATTATAAACAGGTATTTATCATTTCTTTTCATTTTACATTAACTTCTTCTTACCCTTTTCCAAAACAATACATGGTTTTAACGCCCATCATAGAAAAGGCTTTGAAAATATTGATGCAAAAGAAGTGAATGCTGTCTTATAACCAGTTTTTTAGCTCACCTGAGCACGAATGTGCTCATGGTGAGCTACTGTGATACCGCTGCATCCGTCGTCCGGTGTCCGTCGTCCGTCGTCCGTCAAACTTTGCCTTGTGTGCACTATAGAGGCCACATTTTTTGCCCAATCAACCTGAAATTTGCTCAGAATGATTGTCTTGATGAAATCTCGGACAAGTTCGAAATTGGGTCATCTGGGGTCAAAAACTAGGTCACGGGCTCAAATCTTAGAAAAACCTTGTGTGCACTCTAGAGGCCACATTTTTTGCCCAATCAACCTGAAATTTGCTCAGAATGATTGTCTTGATAAAATCTCGGACAAGTTTGAAATTGGGTCATCTGGGGTCAAAAACTAGGTCACGGGGTCAAATCTTAGAAAAACCTTGTGTGCACTATAGAGGCCACATTTTTTGCCCAATCAACCTGAAATTTGCTCAGAATGATTGTCTTGATGAAATCTCGGACAAGTTCGAAATTGGGTCATCTGGGGTCAAAAACTAGGTCACAGGGTCAAATCTTAGAAAAACCTTGTGTGCACTCTAGAGGCCACATTTTTTGCCCAATCAACTTAAAATTTGCTCAGAATGATTGTCTTGATAAAATCTGGAACAAGTTCGAAATTGGGTCATCTTGGGTCAAAAACTAGGTCACGGGGTCAAATCTTAGAAAAACCTTGTGTGCACTATAGAGGTCACATTTTTTGCCCAATCAACCTGAAATTTGCTCAGAATGATTGTTTTGGTGAAATCTTGTACAAGTTTGAAATTGGGTCATCTGGGGTCAAAAACTAGGTCACGGGGTCAAATCTTAGAAAAACCTTGTGTGCACTATAGAGGCCACATTTTTTGCCCAATCAACCTGAAAATTGATCAGAATTATTGTCTGGATAAAATCTCGGACAAGTTTGAAATTGGGTCATCTGGGGTCAAAAACTAGGTCACGGGGTCAAATCTTAGAAAAACCTTGTGTGCACTCTAGAGGCCCCATCTTTTGCCCAATCAACCTGAAATTTGCTCAGAATGATTGTCTTGATGAAAGCTCGGACAAGTTTGAAATTGGGTCATCTTGGGTCAAAAACTAGGTCACAGGGTCAAATCTTAGAAAAACCTTGTGTGCACTCTAGAGGCCACATTTTTTGCCCAATCAACCTGAAAATTGCTCAGAATGATTGACTTGATAAAATCTCGCACAAGTTTGATATAGGGTCATCTGGGGTCTAAAACTAGGTCACAGGGTCAAATCTTAGAAAAACCTTGTGTGCACTCTAGAGGCCACAATTTTTGCCCAATCAACCTGAAAATTGCTCAGAATGATTGGCCTGATAAAATCTCGCAAAATTTTGAAATTGGGTCATACGGGGTCAAAAACTAGGTCATGGGGTCAAATCTTAGAAAAACCTTGTGTGCACTCTAGAGGCCACATTTGTTGCCCAATCAACCTGAAAATTGATCAGAATGATTGTCTTGGTGAAATCTCGGACAAGTTTGAAATTGGGTCATCTGGAGTCAAAAACTAGGTCACGGGGTCAAATCTTAGAAAAACCTTGTGTGCACTCTAGAGGCCACATTTTTTACCCAATCACCCTGAAAATTGATCAGAATGATTGTCTTGATCAATTTTCAGACAAGATTGAAATTGGGTCATCTGGGGTCATAAACTAGGTCATGAGGTAAAATCTTTGTAAAACCTTGTGTGCACTCTAAAGGCCACATTTTTTGCCCAATCAACCTGAAAATTGATCAGAATGATTGTCTTGATCAATTCTAGGTCACGAGGTCAAATCTTAGATAAACCTTGTGTGCACCCTAGAGGTCACATTCTTTGTCCAATCAACCTGAAAATTGGTTTACAAAAAAAAGTTATTATATCAGGTGAGCGCTTCAGGGCCAATGGCCCTCTTGTTCTCCTTTTGTCTCATTATTTCTTTGCTGAATTGCACAAGTACATATTTTGTCAGCTGCAGCAGCTTCAGCCTTGGACCACCCTAAATGGTGTTTGCCATTTTGGAAAGGTCTAGCCCTTTCCCAAACGACAAAATTTTATGGTGGTTCTATTTTAAAGCTGCTGTAGACAACAAAATTGGTGTTAAAAAGAAAGGAATTTGTGTACAATATAGCTAAGAAAATATTGAGACAAAAGGAGAAACTGCTGCTTATCAGCAGTTTCTTCTTTTGTTTCAATGTTTTCCCAAGCTTTTTTATACGGATGTCAAAACCAGGTCTTGTTTGAGAAAGGGTTAAATATGAAAGTGTGTTGTCTGGAAAAATGTTTTATCATTTGCATGTTGTCCCTGAGATTTTATGTTCGCTTAACACTGTCCCAAACAGTGCAACTTTACTATGTTGTAGAAGGAAAAGGAAAAATTCTAGGGTAGTTTAAGCATTTTCTTCTTTTCCTGCAAGGCTCTATAAACTGGAGGCTTGGATTGGATATTATGGTAGTAATGGTAAGAGAAATGCCAGGAATCCATGGGTAGGACGCTCAAGTCGTGCCATATCATCTATTGCTGTTAAAAATGGTGATAAATTTCATTTGTTTTATTGAAGCAGTGGACATACATGTTTTGCTCTGTTTACTCGATAGTTCATTGTTTTAGCATATAACCTACAATTTCTACTGTTTGTAGCATTTATTTTGTCTATTGGAACACAATTTAATTTGAACCAGTCTAAAGTTTTTGTCGCCTTGTAAAGGATCAGCTTATTTGAGAAACTAGCTTGTTGGTTTGTTTATGATTTTCCAGCTGAGCCAGTCTGGATCAATATAAAACTGGGTCATGCTCACTGGATAATCCTTTCACAAATTCAAATGAGCTATAGATGACGACTTGAATGCTGATAATAATTGCTACTTTGCAACATTTTTGTTGCAAAAAAAACATTGAGAGAAAAGAAGAAAATGCTGATAATCAGCATTTTTCTTCTTTTCTCTCAATGTTTTCGAAAGCTTTACTTGTTAAGGTCATCAAAAATAGGTAATGTTTGGGAAAGAGTTAAGAGTACATCTGAACTGTCTGTGTGGGGGCTGGTAATGGATTTTGACTGTGCTAAAAAATAAACCCAGCATAAATGAGCTGACATCCAGGGGAAATGTTTATCTTGTTAGTTTGATGGGTGGATCAGTGCAAAACTACTGTACATGCTTTGTTATAGATCTACAGATACAAGGGGATATTGGCTTTACAAAATGCAATATTTCATTGCCGGATATTGTTGGAATTATCAGAGGATGTAACAGATATGATTTGTTTGCAATAACATCACAGAAAAGTTATTGTTATCAGCATTTTGTTTTATTGCCTTAATGTTTTTCCAAACTTTTTTTTATAAGGGACAAGACAAGATATTTCAGATTTATTTATTGGAATGCCTTTTGTTTTCAGGATGTTAGATCAAGTTAACAGTTAACAATAGATATTTCTGATTGCCTTTATCACATATTTGCAAATTCACACAGTAATAAATACACAATATATGTGGAATGTTTTCTTTTTAGCTCACCTGAGCACGAAGTGCTCAAGGTGAGCTATTGTGGTCACTTTTTGTCCGTCGTCCGTCTGTCTGTCCGTCCGTTCACAATTTTGTGTTTACACTCTAGCATCTACGAATATAAGCCAATCTTGACCAAAGTTGGTCAAAACATGTATGGCCATAAGATCTCGGATGAGTTCGATTATGGGTCAGATCGAACTAGAAATGCAGGAGTTATCTGCCCTTGAATGCGAAAAATACTTAGTTTTGACATTGTTTACACTCTAGCATCTACAATTATTGATCAATCAAGACAAATCTTGGACATAACATTGCAGACCATAAGATCTCGGATGAGTTCGATTATGGGTCAGATCGAACTAGAAATGCAGGAGTTATCTGCCCTTGAATGCGAAAAATACTTAGTTTTGACATTGTTTACACTCTAGCATCTACAATTATTGATCAATCAAGACAAATCTTGGACATAACATTGCAGACCATAAGATCTCGGATGAGTTCGATTTTCAGTCTGATCTGACCAGAAAGATGAGAGTTAGTGCCCTTGAATTTGACAAAATTGCCATTTTCGGCTGTTTTTGACCTTGTTTAGTTTACACTCTAGAATCTACAATTATTCATCAATCAAGACAAAACTTTGACACAATGTTTGGGACCATGAGATCTTGGATGAGTATTATTTTCAGTCTCATCTGATCAGAAAGTCGAGAGTTACTTGCCCTTGAATTTGACAAAATTGTCATTTTTAGCTGTTTTCGACGATGTTTACACTCTAGAATCTACAATTATGGATCAATCAATCCAAAACTTGGACACAATATTGGGGATCATAAGATCTGGGATGAGTTTGATTTTCAGTCTTATCTGATTAGAAAGTTGAGAGTTATGAGCCCTTGAATTTGACAAAATTGCTGTTTTTGACTGTTTTAGACCTTATTTACACTCTAGAATCTACAATTTTTGACCAATCAAGACAAATCTTGGACACAAGGTTGGAGGCCATAAGATCTCAGATGACTTTAATTTTCAGTCTGATCTGACCAGAAAGATGAGAGTTATGTGCCCTTGAATTTGATAGAATTGCCGATTTCGGCTGTTTTTGACATTGTTTACACTCTATAATCTACTATTATTTATCAATTAAGACAAAACTTGAACACAATGTTTGAGACCATAAGATCTTGGATAAGGTTGATTTTCAGTCCGATCTGATCAAAAAGTGGAGAGTTATGTGCCCTTGAACTTGATCAAATTGCTGTTTTCGGCTGCTTTAGACCTTGTTTACACTCTAGAATCTACAATTATTGACCAATGAAGACAAATCTTGGACACAATGTTGGATATCATAAGATCTTGGATGAGTTTGATTTTCAGCCTGATCTGACTAGAAAGTGGAGAGTTGTGTGCCCTTGAATTTGACAAAATTGCTGTTTTCGGCTGTTTTGACCTTGTAGTCCATGAGCCAGACACTTTTTTGGTACCACTCGGAGGGAGTAATTCTAATTCCACTTTCTGAACAGCTTGATATATGTTGTTAACTAATTGATATGATAGCAGTCTGAAATTGGTAACTTATGCTGAGAAAATCGCCGCTTTCTTAACCTACCCCATTTTCACGTGTCCACAAATTGGTCAGTAGGTGCGATATCTTTTGGAAGTATGTGATTTATCAAGAGTCTTGTAGTGGTTATTTTCTCTGCCAAAATATTCTTAAAACGCTAGTTTTGAGTACTATTTAATCTGTTCCCAGGTATGAGGCGTCTGTAGGCTTTGAAATAGAAGACAATTTGTCGGCCCCTACATCGAACGAAATGCACGATTTTTTCAAGTGAATTTTTCAATTCTTTGAAGCAGAAATGCAAGTGGCTACATATTTTTACACTTAAATATATTTTCAAATGCGTATTCATCGATTCATGCCAGTTTCGTGACACAAAACACTCGGAATAAGCTGTAAAAGGCAAAAACATTTGGTCGATTCGGACCCTGAAATGTTCGTACCTAAAAGCTAAAACGCATATTATGAGTGTTTTAAGGCTTCTAACCGTTGTTTATCTGTTGACAGCACTGTGTTTTTATCCAAAACAATTACCTATTAGGTGGCTATTTCATGCATATATGTGTTATATGAATATGAAATGGAGAATTTTATATTGGCCTACTGAAAGAATGCTGAACTCAATAGCATTTTCACTTTTAAATATAATGAAGGGCCTTGTATGTTCAGTTGAATGTCCAATCAATGCAAATTAGAAAATAATTACTGGAAATATATTCAATTGCACAATATTCGACGGTTGGTAACTAAATTGAATGACCACATGAAAAAAATGAAGCTATACTTTACGCAACGAAATATAGCCCAATGCCAATATACGATTATACGATATATAATGTAGGCCCTACATCATGTAGCAACCAAGGTAAAACCTGATAGTCCCTTATTCAATGATACAATGAATATGCGAAATAATTTGCTGCTTTCGTCATATATAGTACAAAACTCTCTTCGTTGGATATATTGGTCTTCATATTAATCTAATCATAACCCAATATAATACATGTACAATATAATGAGTCAGGATACGGAAAAGGGTCCTTAATAAGGCTTTTGAGCCAAATATGGTTCCAGATCAGCCTGTGTATACACAAAGTCTGATCAGGAACCATTGCTGTTCTCCACTAGATCCTAAATGACCTGTTGCAATTGTAATATAGCAGCATGGATGTCTGCGCGTCTTCACTAAAAGCATACACTGATCTTGAAATGAGACTGACTCAAAGGCTATAAGGAACCCTTTTCCAGATTCGCGCTCAATTATGTAAATTTGAGAGAATACAATTATTTCTGCTTTTAAGTAAGATTATAACATTCTCATTTCCTAAACCTAGTTTGTATAAACTATGATGATTAGACAAAGATTGCTTATGCAAAGAATGATAATCAAAGTGTACAGAGGGAACTTATTTCTATGTTAAAATAAAAATGAGATACAAAAGTCATGTAGTACTTTTGCAATTTTATTTCGTTTTGAAAATATATTGCAGTGTTCATGAATGATAATCATCTTACTTAGATTTTAACTTCTTCTGTCATACATATGCATTAAAATGTGATTCAGATGTATATATGTTCTAGTTTATTTGGCATGAATCATAACAAAATGCATTATGATACATACTCAAATGGTTGGGTAAATCTTTGTTTTCATTTTGTAAGAGTCTGAAAGTTCTTTAGGATCCATATCACCACACAAATGTTAACAACACAGTGATTAAAATATAATTGATAACTAATGGTCAAAGTGATTGAAGTTGTGGTAACAAAAGCAAAAACGGCACCCCTGTCTTTATAATCACAGTGGTGTGATTTTTAACCAAACATATCTCATTCGCCCTCTCTTTTAGACAAAAGCAAACGTTTCTTAGAATCTGCGTTGTGAGCAACAGATTCATCAGATCTATTTAAATTGAAATTCGATTTAGTAATCCTCTAAATAGTTACCATAACTTGTCACTTATGGTGTTACTTTCATCTGTGTAGGAGAGAATGCACGTTTGTGGTTGTTTAGCGATTTCGTTTATGATAACCATGCTTCAGAACAAGTCGTTTACGAGGGCATATCAAAAGTTTTTGATTCTCGCACCTGCTGTATTTTTCATATAATAGTCCCGTAGTCTTTCCAACCCCACACACTCCTTCCACCTTGTTAACAGTTCACTGATATCCGATTTTTAGGAATCAACGTCTTGTTACCCTAACCAGTCTCCTCAGCAGCAGTCAACTAATCTTCTTAACTGTCTCAGACTCACTGGAAGTACTTTTCCCAATATCAGATTGTTGCAAAAGAAGGGGTAGACTCTCCATAACTTAGACAATCTTGTTTAGCACTTTAAGCCTCCAGGACTAGAAACATTACCACGTGCAACCGTGTTCTTAGTATTATCCATTTTGGCCAAAAAAACTGGGAGGGGTAAGTCGGTATAAAAGTTTCGCACAAGCTCGTAGCAGCTGGCCATATTATCCTACATACAAAATATATTTAAAACATTCATTTACACTAAGGTATAAAAACCTTTACTACGCATTAACTTGACTAGTTACGTAAATGCACCAGCGTACTTTAAAGTGCCGAACAACTTGGTTGTCTACGTAACTTTATAATTACGAAATTGTCATTCTCGTGGGTAATTGGACTTATAAATACCAACTGATGATGTATGACATTCATCAACGTCACAAACCTTATAATTCAGTAATGATGGTTTTTATCTGATTAAGATTGAAAAACTACAATTTGTTTGTAAGTTGATAATGTCCGTAATGCAGAGAAATTAAATTTCATTCTGCCCCAACAGTTCGCTTTTCAATCACCGCTTTATGCTTCTTTTCTTATATTAACACCTAAATCATTGAAAAATTATTGATGCTAATTTAAACAGGTACCTTATTTATCAATGAACAGAGCAAAATAACTTTGGGTCGTTTTTTCAAAGTTTTCTTTTAAATTGAGTCTGTCTAAAGCACCAACTGACAAATTTGCTGACGACTTAGATACATGGAAAATCTCTACCTCTGATTGACCATATTCTTTCACATATTTTTAACCGAGACCACTTTTATCGTGATCCCATTCTCTCATATTTGCATATTTACAATAAATGAATTACATGCTTGAATATATTTAATAAACGAACTTCAAATGTCTAACCTTCATAACTATGAAGTGCTCAAAAGTCACAAAATACATTTCCCTGTTTTGCATACTAGATTCTTACTTTTTTCTTTATATCAACATGTCTGCATTTCTTCATTTGAAATACCAATTGTTGTAAGGCTAAATGCTAGTGTGATTTCGATTATTTGGTTATAATTATGGCCTTGCTCATGGCAGTCCCAAGCTCTTTGGTAGAAGTTGATTAATATCAATTCTTGCATTATGCTGTAATTTCAATTCAATGCATCTGTTTTGGTACCTAAATACTTACATTTGCATATTACTCTCTTTGTGTTATCATTGTTTACTTCGCATACATAAATTGTGACTGTCTATGTACATTGTATAACAGTACACGTAGTGATTCTTTCTTCCTTTCTAGCCCATTTACTTATAGTATGCATCATTCACGAAAGAGTACAACTGAACTTTGCTATGTTGATTTGACAAGAAATTAGGTTCTTTTTTCAGAAAGGTAGTGTGAGCTTTTTCCCACAGCTTTTGTATCAATGTAATCAATTTTATCTCTAGTCTCACCGTTTATTTAACATTTTGCTTTATTATTTACTCGTAAATATTTCTTTTGTACTGCATTTTATCTTGTATTCTAAAAGACTATACTGCTGTAGTGATATGTCCACGCTACAGAGTATAATGCACTAAGTGAACCCGTGACAACTGCAGCTTCGTCCGTTAGTTTAGCATCTTTCTTAAGAAATCATAGCCGAAGTAGGGTCAATACATATTCAGATGTTCTGGGTTTATTTTAATTCTGTTGCACAACAACGCTTTTAATACACTTAAGATGTATTTAATTCTTGCTAGGTTTCTAATTATAGATTTGCTTCATGACAGTTTTGCTGAAAATACCCCCTTTGTAACATTTGTATACGTACACACAAAAAGCGATAGCATTGTAGTTAACTACACATGTTTCTTAATATGTTGTATATACAATATTTTTCCTGGAATGCATGGACTTCATTTGCAATCCAAGTGGTTGTGTTATACATGTATTAGGAAATACTACTGATTTACATGTCAGTCTTAACACCAGAAGTCCTCATAATTGTTTTTAAAGGCATGCCAATAGCCTACAATTTTTGTATTCATTATGCAAATGTATCCGAACAAAAGGCAAAAGACGAAGGCGTGCACTCTAGAGGGACTCTTTATTTGTAAAGAATGCCTTATTCACTTGAATATCCGCATTGGATTTCAGGAAACAAATATCATACATTATAAAGATTTATGTATTGATTACCCGCATTTCTTCACGAATCGACTGCCCATGGAAAAAAGTTTTTCTTCAATGCTTTATGGATGTACATTTGTCTGGACATGTATTCTAATAACTGTCCGACAGTAAAATAACATTAAAACAATGACTTTGTGTCATCCTCTCGAACCAGAAAAACAAATACAATATATCCGGCTTTAACCCTCACCCCTTTTTATCTTGTGAGAAGCTAGCTTCTCTGCGTACACCTTCAAACCAGGCCTAGTTTTCTACATGTTTATCATTAAAGAATTGTTTGTAAGCCGAATTCATTTGAATTATGTGTAGTTCGAATTTGTTTTACATTAAGAAAATGAATGAAATGTAAATTATAAGCGTTTATGCTTTTTGACGTTCTGGTAGTGTAATACGTGGCAACTAATTCGGCATTGCTATCCATGAAATTTTATTATATGTATATCTATTTAGCATCACCTGATATCAAAATACTAATTACAGTCCATTTTCATCAGAAAGCGGACTTTATGTGTCCAAAAACACTATGATTTTCATTTTTTGCTTGTAATTCGTACCATCTATAGATGGTTCTCTGTGTACACTAAAATCATCCTCCAGATGACATTTCAGACTATTACAAAATCTCACAATATGTTACTCTGTACTGTATCTCGGTTATAAAGAAAGATTTTTGTATTTGGATGAGTTTAAGGGTTGGAGAAATGTATGTGCTGTTTCGTCAGAAAACCAATGAAAAATTTGTGTGTAAAGGGTACCCTTGAAAAGAAGCGTTTTTTGGGGCATAAGCTACCAATCTGAGATTGCTATCATACTGAAACATAAAGTATAGATACCAGACTAATCAAAAAGTGCAAAAAGAATTACTCCCTCCGAGTGGTACCAATCGGCCAAAATTCGGGTCCTGGCTCATGGACTATTGTTTATACTCTAGAATCTACAATTATTTATCAAACAAGACAAATCTTGGACACAATGTTGGGCACGATGAAATCTTGGATGAGTTCAATTTTCACAATGTTATTGACCATAAGTTTGTTTTCAGTCTTAAAGTCATAAATATTTTTTGAATTGAAGAAAAGTGTTGCTTATATCATTTTGGTTCAGGTGAGCGATATAGGACCATCATGGTCCTCTTGTTTTTCTTTTTCAGGAAATTCCAATTTAATCAAGTCAACAGTTTACAATGGAGATATTTGGTTTTGGTCTTGGGCAGGCTATACTGATTGCCTTTGTAGCATGGATTTTGTAAGTCTTTAACTTACCGTAATCATTATTACAAGATTTGATCAGAAAGTTTGTACATGTATATGTAGACACTTGAAATTACTCCTAACTATGAGTTATAAAATATTGATGCGAATTGTTTTGTGCTTATCAAATTATCTTACTAATCTTTTCCTACCGTAATTATCGAAATTTACATTTATTATTACTTTAAAAACAAGCAGTATCTATGGCAACATTTTGTTGCCTGCAGCAGCTTTCAGTTTGGATCATTCCACAAATTCAATAGTTTTCTTTAGCAGGGCGTCAACTTCTGTCCTATATCCTATATTTGTCCTATATTTTGATGGCTGTCCTATATTGTCCTATATTTAAAAGGTGTCCTATATAGTCATCACCAATACTATATTTTCATGGGATAATATAGTGAGAAAAAGAAATTGAAGAAATGAAGATAGTTATAGACTAAAAACAGATGCAGATTAAAGTGATGAGTGTTGAAGTATCTGTAAAATGATTTTGTAGCATTTTCAGATCATAGATACTATTTCTTTTTACTAACCAATGTACAGTTATTACTGGATGAATAGATTGTATGTTTATTCAAAATATAAGATGGTGCTTTTTAGTTGACCTAAGCATAAATTGCTAAGATTGGATCACCAGCTGTCTGTCCAGCCTCTGCATGAACACACATGAAAAACTCATCACAAACCACTAGCTTTAAAATTTTGCATTGCACAATGTTTTGGATTCCTGGTATCGGTATATTTAAAATTCTATTCATGAATTGAAATTTAGCCCAGTACTGATGGTGCCCAGATTTGATGAAGATGGAAATTTTATACCATATTCTTCTGTTACACAATTTAGAGCTTTGAATTTTTGCAAGTCTAGAATCATCATATAGAACTATGAATACTAACAGAATTTATGCATAGGCCCTACTTCAAATTATCACTATGCATTGAAAATTAGCAATTATGTTGTGGATCCCCATTTTCTCATTGACGGTCCATTATATTCAGAGTTAAGGGATATACACTTCATTAATCAGTGGAAAGTTCGTCTACATATTAAAGTTTTGTTTGTACGAATTATGTCTGATACAAGAACTGAGAGTATTTTTGCATTGTCAAAGTACCTGGTGGATGCATTCAAATTAAGATCTTCATATGTTATATAATGTTGCATTATATGGTAACTGACTGTAGATTTTATTTCCCGTTTGAAAAACATTGAATGAATAAGAGTAAAATACTAATGATAGGTGTTTTTCTCTTTTTCCTTTAATATTTTTAGCTCACCTGAGCACGAAGTGCTCAAGGTGAGGTATTGTGATCTATCAATGTCCGGCGTCCGTCTGTCCGTCTGTCCGTCTGTCCGTCTGTCCGTCTGTCCGTCTGTCCGTCACGGCGTCAACAATTTCTTTAAACGACATCTCCTCCTAAACTACTGGGTCAAAATCAACCAAACTTGGCAGAAATGTTCCTTGAGTGGTCCCTTATAAAAATTGCTAAAATAATTGAAATCCATGAAAAACTCTGGTTGCCGTGGCATCGGAAAATGGGAAATTTCACAAAAGCTCAACAATTTCTTTAAACGACATCTCCTCCTAAACTACTGAGTCAAAATCAACCAAACTTGGCAGAAATGTTCCTTGGGTGGTCCCTTATAAAAATTGCTAAAATAATTGAAATCCATGAAAAACTCTGGTTGCCGTGGCATCGGAAAATGGGAAATTTCACAAAAGCTCAACAATTTCTTTGAACAACATCTCCTCCTAAACTACTGGGTCAAAATCAACCAAACTTGGCAGAAATGCTCCTTGGGTGGTCCCTTATAAAAATTGCTAAAATAATTGAAATCCATGAAAAACTCTGGTTGCCGTGGCATCGGAAAATGGGAAATTTCACAAAAGCTAAACCATTTCTTTAAACGACATCTCCTCCTAAACTACTGGGTCAAAATCAACCAACCTTGGCAGAAATGTTCCTTGGGTGGTCCCTTATAAAAATTGCTAAAATAATTGAAATCCATGAAAAACTCTGGTTGCCGTGGCATCGGAAAATGGGAAATTTCACAAAAGCTCAACAATTTCTTTAAACGACATCTCCTCCTAAACTACTAGGTCAAAATCAACCAAACTTGGCAGAAATGTTCCTTGGGTGGTCCCTTATATAAATTGCTAAAATAATTGAAATCCATGAAAAACTCTGGTTGCCGTGGCATCGGAAAATGGGAAATTTCACAAAAGCTCAACAATTTCTTTAAACGACATCTCCTCCTTAACTACTGGGTCAAAATCAACCAAACTTGGCAGAAATGTTCCTTCAGTAGTCCCTTATAAAAATTGCTAAAATAATTGAAATCCATGAAAAACTCTGGTTGCCGTGGCATCAGAAAATGGAAAATTTCACAAAAGCTCAACAATTTCTTTAAACGACATCTTCTCCTTAACTTCTGGGTCAAAATCAACCAAACTTGGCAGAAATGTTCCTTGGGTAGTCCCTTATAAAATTGCTAAAAGAATTGAAATCCATGAAAAACTCTGGTTGCCATGGCATCGGAAAATGGGAAATTTCACAAAAGCTCAACAATTTCTTTAAACGACATCTTCTCCTTAACTTCTGGGTTAAAATCAACCAAACTTGGCAGAAATGTTCCTTGGGTGATCCCTTATAGAAATTGCTAAAATAATTAAAATCCATGAAAAACTCTGGTTGCCGTGGCATTGGAAAATGGGAAATTTCACAAAAGCTCAACAACTTCTTTAAACAACATCTCCTCCTTAAATTCTGGGTTAAAATCAACCAAACATGGCAGAGATGTTCCTTGGGTGGTCCCTTATAAAAATTGCTAAAAGAATTTAAATCAATGGAAAACTATGGTTGCCGTGGCATTGGAAAATGGGAAATTTCACAAAAGCTCAACAACTTCTTTTAACGACATCTCCTCCTTAACTTCTGGGTCAAAATCAACCAAACTTGGCAGTAATGTTCATTGGGTGGTCCCTTATAAAAATTGCTAAAAGAATTGAAATCTATGAAAAACTCTGGTTGCTGTGGCATCAGAAAATGGGAAATGTCATAAAAGCTGATCAATTTCTGTAAACAACATGTCCTCTGAAACTACATGGCCAAATTCTTCCCTGGGACAACAATGTGTAACATATGCTAAGTTATTTGGCATTATTAAAACATAACTCAGGTGAGCGATTTAGGGCCCTCAGGGTCCTCTTGTTCTCATTTGATTATATGACAGCTAACTGTACATTTTATCATGTATACCCTTTCCCACACAAGGTCTGCTCTATATAAATGTAACAAAGACTTTATGAAAAGTATTGAATGAAAAAAAAAGTAAAACGCTGAAAGTCAGCGCTTTTCTTTCTTTTCCTTCAATATTTTCTTTGATTCATCAAACAATTTAATCTTTCCCCTAAAAGTGTTTTAAGTATGTGTTTGTAATACAATTTTATAGAAATATTTTTTAAATGATAAAAAAATGCTGTGAGCCAGTGTTATTTCTTTTCTTCTTTTTATTCTCTGTACTAAATCTTACAAATGTTCTAACCTTGTATATATTAGAGAGGATATGGAAAGCATGGTGAGAAGATGAGGAAAATGGCGAAAGTTGGTTTTTTCCTTTTTTTCCCTCAATGTTTTTTAGCTCACCTGAGCACGAAGTGCTAAGGTGAGGTATTGTGATCTATCAATGTCCAGCGTCCGTCTGTCCGTCACGGCGTCAACAATTTCTTTAAACGACATCTCCTCCTAAACTACTGGGTCAAAATCAACCAAACTTGGCAGAAATGTTCCTTGGGTGGTCCTTTATAAAAATTGCTAAAATAATTGAAATCCATGAAAAACTCTGGTTGCCGTGGCATCTGAAAATGGGAAATTTCACAAAAGCTCAAAAATTTCTTTAAACGACATCTTTTCCTAAACTACTGGGTCAAATTCAACCAAACTTGGCAGAAATGTTCCTTGGGTGGTCCTTTATGAAAATTGCTAAAATAATTGAAATCCATGAAAGACTCTGGTTGCCGTGGCATCTGAAAATGGGAAATTTCACAAAAGCTCAACAATTTCTTTAAACGACATCTCCTCCTAAACTACTGGGTCAAAATCAACCAAACTTGGCAGAAATGTTCCTTGGGTGGTCCTTTATAGAAATTGCTAAAAGAATTGAAATCCATGAAAAACTCTGGTTGCCGTGGCATCTGAAAATGGGAAATTTCACAAAAGCTCAAAAATTTCTTTTAATGACATCTCCTCCTGAACTTTTGGGTCAAAATCAACCAAACTTGGCAGAAATGTTCCTTTGGTGGTCCCTTATAAGAATTGCTAAAAGAATTGAAATCCATGAAAAACTCTGGTTGTCATGGCATCGGAAAATGGGAAATTTCACAAAAGCTCAACAATTTCTTTAAACGACATCTCTCCCTAACTTCTGGGTCAAAATCAACCAAACTTGGCAGAAATGTACCTTGGGTAGTCCCTTATTAAAATTGCTAAAAGAATTGAAATCCATGAAAAACTCTGGTTGCCGTGGCACCGGAAAATGAGGAATTTCACAAAAATTCAACTATTTCTTTAAACGACATCTCCTCCTTAACTTCTGGGTTAAAATGAACCAAACTTGGCAGAAATGTTCCTTGGTTGGTCCCTTATAAATATTGCTAAAAGAATTGAAATCCATGAAAAACTCTGGTTGCCGTGGCATCGGAAAATGGAAAATTTCACAAAAACTTAACAACTTCTTTAAACAACATCTCCTCCTTAACTTCTGGGTTAAAATCAACCAAATTTGGCAGAAATGTTCCTTGGGTGGCCCCTTATGAAAATTTCTAAAAGAATTGAAATCCATGAAAAACTCTGGTTGCTGTGGCATCAGAAAATGGGAAATGTCATAAAACTCATCAATTTTTGTAAACGACATCTCCTCCTAAATTACATGGCCAAATTCTTCTCTGGGACCACAATGCCTAACATATGCAAAGTTATTTGGCATTATTAAAACATTACTCAGGTGAGCGATTTAGGGCCCTCAGGGTCCTCTTGTTTCTGTATCTTATCAGAAAATCGTCAGAAAAGTATGAATTACTGCCTTTTTTGGGAAAGGGTAAAACCAGTTCCATATTTATATTGTTAAAACACATTTATTTAATGAATGTTTAATATTGTCACCAACATAATTACATGTAAGAAATATTGGTATTTTGGGCCGCTGGCCTTCAATTGCTAAATAAAGTCATATTGTATTGTATTGTATTTCACATAGGAAGAAAATACAGATCTTTGACACTTATCATCTCCCAAATCATAACCAAATCATAAGGCATAGGGCTCTCAAATTTTGGTTGTAGCATTAACTTACAGCTTCTTACCAGAATACTTAAAATCATTACTTTGCATCTAATTTTGAAAAAATAGCCCTATGTTGTGTGCTCTCGAATTTCATGAGCAGGGCAATTATTGATCTCTAGCTATTTAAACTTTGTCTAGTATTGTCACATGGAACTCTACCAGGAAATGTCAAATTTCATTTATGTTTTGATTAAAATCCTACGTTGTGGGTTCCCAGATTTTAGAGAGAAAAAGGGGATAATCTTCTTCCAAACCCCCAGGTCTGCACTCACTGTCTACCAGGTTTCATATTAGGCATTGTCCATATCTGTGAGATCCCCTCCAGCTATCTAGCTCCTCTTTCACAATCTCCTTCTGTCTTTCTTTTGAGAGTCCATGTCTAATAAGTTCAATTCTCTGCTGTCCCTCTCTGATAGTTGCTTCTACATCAATCATCTTGGGCTTTCCTAGTCCACCAATGCAAGTGACCTGCACAATAAAATCTATTTTAATTGACCAATTTGGTCTCTCCACATGTCCATACCACCTAAACCTCCTTTCCTGTAAGCTCTGTTCCTGCCTAGCGGCAAATCTGTTTGTGGAGCTTGCTGGATATGGTATTGGAGATCCTGTGGTGGTCTTTTGCATTCTGTCTGATCATCACTGGATCAGCTGCAGACATTGTTACTTTGGATTAGATGGGGGTTATGTCTCACTTGCATAAATTATCAAGCTACATACATGGTTAAAGATATTTTGCCTGGTGTTAGGTGATTGAGATTGGGTAATGTGAGGATTGCCATCAACTCTTTTAAAGTTCTTCCATGCAGATTTGACTCAGACATCATGGCTAGGTCATATCCATGGGCTGCAGAAAGCATATCTCCAAGGTAGCAAAATGATGCCACTACCTCTGGCTATCTTACCCAACTTGCGTCTCAGACTAGAGTCTTCTGTCAAACTGGCACATCTAAAGTTATGATCCTCAATGAGCTTTTTAATACCAATGCATTGCTTAGGGGCCCACTTTCTCCAACCACTGCATGGGTTGTTACTGCCAACACTAGTGCAACATACAGGGCATGGAAACTTTCCCAAGCTCTCCAGAAGATCCAGCCAAGAGCTGTGAAATTTTGTGTGTGTTTAATGGTCTAAACGATGTCTCAAATTATAAAGATTGGTCCTATGTTGTAGGTTCCTGGAATTGAGATAGATGTAAAGAAGGATGTCTGTGACAAACTTTTCTTTGCCTTACTAAACCAAACTTACAGGTTTATTCATGCAGCATCACCTGATGGACCTCTTCTGGAACACTTGAAATATTACTTTAGAATGAAATTAGCCCCATTTCATAGGTTTCAAAGTTTCAGTGAGAAATAAAGAGGGAAATCATTGACAAATCACAATATTCTCTTTCCTAGAAATATGTGTGTCAAGGTCCATAATGGCATCAGCCATTGGCAATGACCATTACCAGACTCATTAGAAATTTAACTTTTTCTGTGTGTCACATGTCTTGCATCTTCGCAAGCCAAGGGTTACTACCTCCACTTTGTTCCTGTTCGTAAGGAACAAAGTGGAGGTAGTAGCCCTTGGCTTGCGAAGATGCATGTCTTGATGCCCACCTTGCAGTGTTACAATAGAGAAACTACATTAAAAAGGTATTTTAGGTGTCTTTTGAGAAGGTTGAGGCTGTGAGTAATGTCCTATACTTGTCCTATATTTTTGCTCCAAAATGTCCTATATTACTATATTTTTTTCAAAATTTTGAGTTGACGCCCTGCTTTAGGAAAAGAAGATTGCTCTGTCAAGATTGATCAATTTGATTATAGGCTGTGTCTGTTTTTAGCTCACTTGAGCATGAAGCCTAATGTGAGGTCTTGGGATTGTTTCCATGGGTTCGTGTTTATCCTTCCACATTTGCTTTAATTCTTTCCCGGACCTGATTTTGAAAGTCTCTGGTGTAAAAGACATTATTGCCTAAATCTGTAAAATGATATTTTTCTTCCAAAGCAATTTGTCGATATTACAACTTGGTAGGAACATCCACTTTTTACCCCAAAATATGCTGCACCAGTGACTTTTTTCATATGTGGTCCTGCTTCAATTTGCCAATGAATGATTGTGTGTGTATGTGACCAGGCCTCAAGGCTAATCAAACTCAATGCGAGCAATTTAGAGCCATTCTGATCCTCTTGTTTTATTTTAGGCATGACTGGATCAAGGCGATTATTTGGAGAATTCAGTACAATGTGAAAGGTCCATTCCCACTTCCCATCTTTGGTAACTTTCTCGAGGCATTTAAACGGGTAAGGCAGAACTGTTACAGATTACTGAGATTAGAACAAGGTAGAGCAATAGTTAACACAGGGTGCTTTCAAAATTTGTTGCATTAAATCCACACTGTATGTTGTTGGTATTTATTGAATTGTGTCCAGTAGGTAATTCAATTAAATACTCAAGTTTGGGTTGGTGTACATATTACGGGGAATGATATTCTGTATTTGAAAAGCCATTTAACTTGTTTAGCTATAGCTATGTAGGGGGAAATAATTATGCTCAACATCCACAACTAGTCATATGAAGCTTATGTTGTCGTAACTCTATTAAATCTTGTTGATGGAACTATACTGTTAAGAAGAACAACATAGTATTTAACCCTTTCCCAAACAGTCAAAAATTGGACTTTTTCTATAATAAAGCTGATGGAAAGGACAAAAAAGGTGTTGTTAAAGATAAGATTTGTGTTTAATATAGCACAGAAAATATTGAGGCAAAAGGAGAAACTGCTGGTCATCAGCAGTTTCTTCTTTTGTCTCAATGTTTTCCCAAGCCATTTCTATTAGGGACATCAAAACCAGGTCTTGTTTGGGAAAGGGTTAATCTATTACGCTGATATTCCTTCATTTAATCCTTTCCCAAATGATGATGCTATTTGACGCACTAACAGTAACTAAAGGTGAGAAAGCAATGAGACAAAAGAAATAATACTAATAATCACCATTTTCTCCTTTTGCCTAATTTTTTTTTTTTGCTTTATTGTACTCAATCATGTCATTGTCAATTATTTTGTTGTCTGCATCAGTCTGGGAATTGGAACTGTCTATTCTAGAGAAAGATGTTAGTATAAATTGCTTTGACTTCCCCCCACGAGCACCAACAACAAGTTTTTGTGGCTATATAGGAATCGTCCTATATGTCTACCTGACAGTCTGCAGGCTACATTTCACACTAGGATTAATGTGCATCCAATTGTATCAAATAGGACGTAATGCCGTCTTTATTGATCATATTGAATCTATTTTCAGTCTCAAATTGAGAGTGATGATTATAATACCAAAAAATATGGACCAGTATTTGGGTAAGTGTAGTACAATTAACTCTTGTCCTGCTGACTATAACCCATAACCACACAGTGACACCTTTTGAGTTCCAAGAAGATAAAGGGTTTGGAAAACATGATGGAAAATGAAGAAATTGCTTGTGACAAGCAATTTCTTCATTTTCCACAATGTTTTCTAACCAGAATTACCAAAAATTGTATGATTTCATTTATTTAAAATTGTTATCTGCAAAATCTTTGAACTTGGACAAGTCTTAAATTTTGCTGTCTAGTAATGGGCTAAATTTGGTGTCAAACAAACTAAAACGCTTGACAATATTAATAATGTACCAAATATGCAATTCTGACTGGGATAAAAGTCCATATGTTTTAAATTGCAAATAGGGAACATATAAAAATTTATGATGGAGATAGGGAGGCTATGGGTTATTGAAGTCAAATAAACTCTTATACCAAAGTAGATCTTCCGTAATTCTGTTGACCATATAAACTTATGGAGATATTGCCTTTTTGTTGATTTTCATATTTGATGAATACTATACCTCAAGATAAATGACCTGTCAGAGCAGCCCATGCTAATCGAATGGAATGCTCTGCCTGGTCAATTCTTGTCCGCTATATCATTGGACTCTTCAATTGTTGGATGGCTACAGCAAAGGTTTGCCTTTTAGGGGGCATGTACAATTACTATATGTGACCCGTCACGCCAGAAGGGACCTTATGGGAATTGTGAAAAGTATCGACCCTTGTCAGTCTGCACAGTCTGCATAGCCTGACTAGTGTTGAAACTTTTCATTTATTGATAATTTTCTGAATCTAGAATATTTTCTCTTTCTTAGAATATTTTCATTTACCAAATGAAACATCTGGTTTACCTCTGGTAAGCCTGGTCAATTTCTCGTAAATTAGTTTTAAGGACTTTTCATAAGGTCCCTTTAACCCTTTCCCAAACAAGACGGGGTTTTGACGTCTAAAGGAATAGACTTAGGAAAACATTGAGGCAAAAGAGGAAAGTGCTGATAATCAGCACTTGCTCCTTTTGTCTCAATATTTTCTTGGCTGTAACATACATATTTTCTTCTTTTGATATGTTTCATTTTGTCGTCTGCAACTCCTTTCAAATTGGACTACCCTTAAATTTTGTCATTTGGGAAAGGGTTAAGCGTGGTGGGTCACATATATATAAATACTACCATTGGACTGCTTCAATTGTTAGATGGCTATATCAAAAGTTGGCTTTTAAGGGCATATATGTTTTACAAACATCTCTTGTTTACACAGAAGTTCAATTGGTGTCATTAGGGGTGTACATGTTGCTGACATGGAACTGCTGAAGAAGCTCATGGTAAAGGATCATCTGAAGTTTCAAAACAGATTTGTGAGTAAAATAGGCATGAATTTTGTGTTAAAATTAGACTAGGTTTACCATTATGTAATAATCAACGGTCAGTGTTGTTATAAAATCTTGTAACTATGGCTTGAATCAAGCAAACATTTTGAGATTTTTTAACAACACCTATAGAAATACCATTGTGCAAATTTACAATACATTTTACTTTATAAAATCATTCCCTTTTGATCAAGCACATTCTTTAGTTTCAAAACAAATTTGTAGGTACAATTAATCAGAGTAGTATTTAGAAAAAGGCCCTTATTGCATTTTGGACCAACATGGATCAGCCTATGCCTCAATGCAGTCTGATGAAGATTTATGGTGTTCTTTTAATTTGGCCTCATGGTTGGGTGCTCCAGCTTACGCTATATGACTATAGAGATTGAAAGCGTTATTAAACCCCAATCAATCAATCAATTTTGAAATGGTGTCTTCTGTCTGCCAAATTCTACTATTTGGGACCATAACCTTGGAGGTTGACTTTCTAACCATATGCTAAACTTCCTCTACTGTGAGCTACATCGTCTGTAGATGAATCTTATTATACAAGTTTGTAATCGTTTCAGTTTTCTGTCTATTTGTAATAAAGTTTTCGCCTGCATAACTTCTACAGTTGCAACAAGAATGTGTTAAGGTTTGCCCATATTTACCTCTATGTTGTTAATTGTCTATTTGACCCTGTTATACTTTGATCTCTCCATTGATTTTCTGAATTATATGTCCTTCAATAAGAAAGCAATACCTTATTCACCTCCATGCTCATTTTGGTATTTATGCAACTTTTAGCAAATCTATTGTTCTCGATTCTAATATATCAACCTATTCTCAATCTGATCAGAAATGCTTTGGAAAACATTAGGACAAAAGAAGAAAATGCTTATAAATGATTATCAGCATTTTCTCCTTTTGCCTAATACTCTCTAAGCTATTTCATTCATGACTCTTTCTTATCTATTTTGTTGCAGCAGCTTTCAAATGAGGACAGTCTAAAATTTTGCTGTTTGGGAAAGGATTAACTCATTACTACATTGTGACGCTTTTTGACTTCCGAACAGATGATGGCTGTAAAAAACATAGTGGAAAATTAAGAAATTGCTTGTGACAAGCAATTTTGTCATTATCTAAAATGTTTTCTACCATGAAAGAACAAAATGGGTTATTGATTATTTATGTTAATATTATTTCAGTCGATTCCAGGCTTGCAACCTAGCCCATTAGATATGGGCCTGCTAGATCTCCGAGATTCTCACTGGAAGCGTGTTAGAAGTATTATTACTCCATCGTACAGTCCAGGCAAAATTAAAATGGTTTGTATTCTCAAATATAAACTTTTTAACCTTTTTCCCAAACAAGATGTTATCTGGATATCCCTTAGAATGGCAGCCTTTGAAAAATTGAGAGAAATAATGAAACTGCAGACGAGTGACAAGAAGCTCCTTTTCTCTCAAAAGTTTCTTAAACTGTACAAAAAAAATCAATCTTTATTCAAAAAATTTGTTGTTAAGGAAAAGGTTAAACCCTTTCCCAAACAGCAAAAAATTAGATTGCTTCAATTTGAATACTGCTGCAGACAATGAAATATTGTCCAACTATCACAATTAGGTCATATGTTACAAATACTGCATACATGAATTATGGTGTGCCCACAAAAAGGTAATGTCAGTTTCTAACAGCCACTAACTCACATTTTAGTGAAGTTTATTAATGATATTGTTTCAAACATTGAATTTCCAATATTACCCGGTACTTTAGGTCAGTAACACATCACCATCAATGTTTGCTTGAAATTTGTGCAGTCAACAAAAAGTTTCATTTAGAAATGTTAAAATTTTGAAATTTTAACACTTAGTGCTATGAATTTAATTGTATTTATCATCTTATTTTTACAGATGACTCAAGAAATCAAGTATGCAGCAGGCAATCTGGTTTCCAGTCTACAAGAAAAAGCTGAAACAGGGGAACCTGTTGACACAAAATTGTATGTTTGATTAACCCTTTTCTAAATAACAAAAATTTATAACCTGTTTGTTTCAATTTGAAATCTGTTCCAGATGACAAAATGTTTGATAGATAGGATACAGTTGAGAACATCATGAAATTGACATTTATACCATTCCATTCCAATCAAAATCAATCCACTCCAGCGTTCATTCATTCCGATCACAAAAACTTTCAAAATGCTCACAAAACATTCACAACGCTCAATAAACGTTCACTGGTTTAATTGGTTGTTATAAAAAGAAGGCATCTCATTGGCCGAAATATTATCGTGGGCATTTTATCGATAAACCTTCATATTTATAATATTGGTAAATTTCCAATATCGGGCTGTTGAACTATTTAAAGTACACATTTGATTGGTTGAACGGTTATCGTGGGCGTTTTATCGATTTTTTAGATACACAAAATTATTCCAAACGCTCATTCCGTTCATCCATTCATTCGCTCATAAAACATTGCCATTCCACTCAGAATGTCAATTTCATGATGTTCTCAACTGTATGTTAAGAAAAAAATCCTGAAAAATTTAGACAAAAGGCGAAAATGTTGGTTATCAGCAATTTCTTCTCTCTTCTCAATGTTTTCCCAAGCTATTTTGTAAGGGACATCAAATCCTGAGCATTTCACCCTATTGTATTCAACTTGGTAAGCATGATCTTAAGGTCAGGGTTATGTGATTCAGGGCCATGGTCATGGACTTTTCATTTGCTTTCAGCACTTTTTAGTTTGGCTCAGCCTAAAATTTTGAAGAGGATTAATTTTACAATGTTTTGTGCCATTTTGTTTTGACCAAAATATTGTGACCCATGTCTGTGTGTCTCTAGATGTTTATATTTTTCCTATTTGTATATATACCATTGATGATGGATATTTATTGGTATCATTTCCTTTGTCTTTGCATCAGTCTGTCCCTATGTGTGTTCATATCTTGTGAATGAAAGTCTATTTATGGACAGATTTGGACGGAATTTTCACAGAATGTTTCTAGTTTTCTGATGTTGTACATAATGTCACAGTTTTGCCATATTGAACTGTGTTACAGGTACAGGAGACTTAACCCTTTCCCAAACAAGACCTGGTTTTGACTTCCCTATTAGTAAAGGCTTGAGAAAACTTTGAGGCAAAAGAAGAAAATGCTGATAATCAGCATTTTCTCCTTTTGCGTCAATATTTTCTGTGCTATTTTGTACCAATTTTTCTTCTTTAAACACAACTATTTTGTCGTCTGCATCAGCTTTTAAATCGGAGCACCCAAAAATTTTGTCGTTTGGGAAAGGATTAAAATTAAAAAGCAGCATACATGTATATAGTGACTATCACTCTTGTTCTTCTGCAGAGCAACAGATAAGAAGGGGTAAGGACATTCTTTTGTTATTTCAAAATTTTAAACTTTATGCTGTGGGTACTCATTTGAATCGTCTCAATGAGGCTATTTCAATGAGTTCCCATAACATGGTATTTGATGAGCTTTGAATGATATATTACATTTTAAAAGCCATTTCCCTCTCTTATCTGTAGCTATGACTTCTTGCAGCCATTTTGGATGTTTTACAATGGATGTAATTGCTGGGACAGCCTTTGGAATACGCACCAATGCTTACAAGAACCCTGACCAGCCCTTCATATCATTGGCCAAGTCTGTGTTTGGACAAGATCCTCTCAAGAACCCACTGTTGGTTATAGCATGTAAGTGTTTTATAATCCTCTGACAAATGGACAACTTTGATTTGAAAGTATTCCAAAGCTGCTGCAGACCACAAAATGGCTATTGATAAAGATTGGGTTTAAGTGGCAATATCGAGGGCTCAGTGCAAAACTATTGTAACTACATATTTTCAAGAAATTCACTTTTTTGGATTTTCTGGATCTTTAGGAAGCAATACATCATGTGTTCTAATATTAGGTTTTAAATCTGTATACCTAAAAAGATATTTGAATTTTAAAAACATTTTTTCCTCTTTACCTTTGACAATGTCAATAAGTTTTTTCCCTCTCCTGTAAAATTTTACAAAATGTAGTTACAATAGTTTTGCACCAAGCCCTCGATATAGCTTGCAAATATTGAGGCAAATGGAGAAAATGCTGATTATCAGCATTATATTCTTTTGCCTCAATGTTTTTTCTAAGCCTTTTCTAAAAGGGACATCAAAATCAGGTCTTGTTTCAGGTGCGGATCCAGAATTTCGGTGAGGTGGGTTCGAATTTACAAATAGGGGTGTTCGTTTTTGTGTTATTACACAAATTTGATTGAATTTCTGCATGAAAATGAAATTATTTGGTTACAGAGGGGGGTTCGTTTGACCCCCCCCCCCCCAACCCCCTATGGATCCGCCACTGTGTTTAGGAAATTGTTAACCCTTTCCAAAAGAAGACCTGGATTTGACATCCCTCTTAGAAGTGGTTGGCAAAGTATTGAGGCAAAAGAATAAAAGGCTTTTAACTCTTTTCTAAAACAGAAGTGTTATTATGGTCAGTTGGAGGTCATACTCTTGTTACTCCAGCTTTTTCAAGCTGCAGTTAGGTGGTTTTGACCTCCGACTAATGTTATGCTATTTTAGTCTCATCAAACAACCATTACTGGACTATCTGACTAATTAAGATTTCATAATTATGGCATTCCCCAAGATTTTGTAAACCCATTGCCATGCAATTACTCTTTTTTACTTCCCACAAAATAATGACCCTGGAAAACATCGTTGAAAATGAAGAAATTGCTTGTGACAAGCAATTTCTTCATTTCCCACAATGTTTTCCATCCAAAAAGACTTAAAAATGAAAAATTCCATTCACTTCAAATTGTTGTCTGCGGGATCTTTCAATTTGGACTGCCCTTAAATTTTGTCGTTTGGGAAAGTGTTAATGTCGGCATCTTTTTCCCCAGTCAATGCTCCACAGAGAATCTTTATCAAGTTGAGTACAGACATCCGGGTCATGACCAGAGGCGCGTTCTTTAGAGCAAGATTTTTTAATATTTCTTCAGGTGTTTTGGATAAAGCGTTTTTAAGACCGAGACTTTGACCGAGTTGTTCCGAATGCTCCATATTTATACAAATGACGTCATCATGACGTCATTTGTATAAAGTATGAAGCATCTGGAACACCCTGGTTTATGAATTATGGAGTGTTCGGAACAACTCGGTCAAATCTCTTTTATATTGTTTGTACAGAGTTGACCGAGGGGTTCCACATGAAGTATATGGTAATGGCGCCTCCCATTGAGCGTCTTAAAAATCTTGCTCGAAAGAACGCTTTATCCTAAAATATCTTAAAAAATCTCAAGATATCTCAAGAAATCTGGCTCTAAAGAACGCACCTCAGGTTGGTACCAGATCAGACCTACAAATATGATGGGGTAATGGATTTTCTAAATGCAAAATATCTGTTAATCTTCATCAGACTTTATGTTGTGGGTCTCATCAACACAGTGCAAAATGAGTACCCACTACATATGGTTTAGAGTTAAAATAACAAATTTAGATTTCCCTCCATCCCCTTTTTCTGTTGCTTTGCTATAGTTTTACCTTTAATTTCAATGCCAATGTTATAAATATGTCATGTTTAAGCTGTAAGTATTTCTTCAACTCATCTCATTTCAGTGCTGTTTCCACGGATAGGGATCTTCCTAAACAAATGTTTGAACATTAGTATCTTTTATCCACTCAATGCTCTGAGATTTTTCACTAAGATGATCACAGACATCATGGCAGACAGGAAAGATACATGAATTTGAAAATGATAGAGTTTGAGTGCATTATAGAACAGGAAATATTGAGAAAAAAGAAGAAAATGCTGATCATCAGCATTTTCTTCTTTAGCCTCAACATTTTCCAAAGATTTTTATACCCCCCACCTACGAAGTAGAGGGGGGTATATTGGTTTCACCATGTCTGTCCGTCCGTCCGTCCGTCCGTCCGTCCGTCCGTCCGTCCGTCCATCCATCCGTCCGTCCATCCGTCCGTCCGTCCGTCCGTAGACTTTTTCGTTTCCGTGCTCTAACTCAAGAACCGGTTGACCTAAGATCATGAAACTTTACACAGTTGTTGCCCATGACCCAAGGAGGTGCCCTATTGTTTTTGGGTCACGAAGGTCAAAGGTCAAGGTCACAATCGGACTTTGTTTAAAATCCGTTTCCGTGCTCTAAGTCAAGAACCGGTTGACCTAGGATCATGAAACTTTACACAGTTGTTGCCCATGACCCAAGGAGGTGCCCTATTGTTTTTGGGTCACGAAGGTCAAAGGTTAAGGTCACAATCAGACTTTGTTTAAAATCCGTTTCCGTGCTCTAAGTCAAGAACCGGTTGACCTAGGATCATGAAACTTTACACAGTTGTTGCCCATGACCCAAGGAGGTGCCCTATTGTTTTTGGGTCACGAAGGTCAAAGGTCAAGGTCACAATCGGACTTTGTTTAAAATCCGTTTCCGTGCTCTAAGTCAAGAACCGGTTGACCTAGGATCATGAAACTTTACACAGTTGTTGCCCATGACCCAAGGAGGTGCCCTATTGTTTTTGGGTCACGAAGGTCAAAGGTCAAGGTCACAATAGGACTTTGTTTAAAATCTGTTTCCGTGCTCTAAGTCAAGAACCGGTTGACCTAGGATCATGAAACTTTACACAGTTGTTGCCCATGACCCAAGGAGGTGCCCTATTGTTTTTGGGTCACGAAGGTCAAAGGTCAAGGTCACAATCGGACTTTGTTTAAAATCCGTTTCCGTGCTCTAACTCAAGAACCGGTTGACCTAGGATCATGAAACTTTACACAGTTGTTGCCCATGACCCAAGGAGGTGCCCTATTGTTTTTGGGTCACGAAGGTCAAAGGTCAAGGTCACAATCGGACTTTGTTTAAAATCCGTTTCCGTGCTCTAAGTCAAGAACCGGTTGACCTAGGATCATGAAACTTTACACAGTTGTTGCCCATGACCCAAGGAGGTGCCCTATTGTTTTTGGGTCACGAAGGTCAAAGGTTAAGGTCACAATCGGACTTTGTTTAAAATCCGTTTCCGTGCTCTAAGTCAAGAACCGGTTGACCTAGGATCATGAAACTTTACACAGTTGTTGCCCATGACCCAAGGAGGTGCCCTATTGTTTTTGGGTTACGAAGGTCAAAGGTCAAGGTCACAATAGGACTTTGTTTAAAATCCGTTTCCGTGCTCTAAGTCAAGAACCGGTTGACCTAGGATCATGAAACTTTACACAGTTGTTGCCCATGACCCAAGGAGGTGCCCTATTGTTTTTGGGTCACGAAGGTCAAAGGTCAAGGTCACAATCGGACTTTGTTTAAAATCCGTTTCCGTGCTCTAACTCAAGAACCGGTTGACCTAGGATCATGAAACTTTACACAGTTGTTGCCCATGACCCAAGGAGGTGCCCTATTGTTTTTGGGTCACGAAGGTCAAAGGTCAAGGTCACAATCGGACTTTGTTTAAAATCCGTTTCCGTGCTCTAAGTCAAGAACCGGTTGACCTAGGATCATGAAACTTTACACAGTTGTTGCCCATGACCCAAGGAGGTGCCCTATTGTTTTTGGGTCACGAAGGTCAAAGGTTAAGGTCACAATCGGACTTTGTTTAAAATCCGTTTCCGTGCTCTAAGTCAAGAACCGGTTGACCTAGGATCATGAAACTTTACACAGTTGTTGCCCATGACCCAAGGAGGTGCCCTATTGTTTTTGGGTCACGAAGGTCAAAGGTCAAGGTCACAATCAGACTTTGTTTAAAATCCGTTTCTGTGCTCTAAGTCAAGAACCGGTTGACCTAGGATCATGAAACTTTACACAGTTGTTGCCCATGACCGAAGGAGGTGCCCTATTGTTTTTGGGTCACGAAGGTCAAAGGTCAAGGTCACAATCGGACTTTGTTTAAAATCCGTTTCCGTGCTCTAAGTCAAGAACCGGTTGACCTAGGATCATGAAACTTTACACAGTTGTTGCCCATGACCCAAGGAGGTGCCCTATTGTTTTTGGGTCACGAAGGTCAAAGGTCAAGGTCACAATCGGACTTTGTTTAAAATCCGTTTCCGTGCTCTAAGTCAAGAACTGGTTGACCTAGGATCATGAAACTTTACACAGTTGTTGCCCATGACCCAAGGAGGTGCCCTATTGTTTTTGGGTCACGAAGGTCAAAGGTCAAGGTCACAATTGGACTTTGTTTAAAATCCGTTTCCGTGCTCCAAGTCAAGAACCGGTTGACCTAGGATCATGAAACTTTACACAGTTGTTGCCCATGACCCAAGGAGGTGCCCTATTGTTTTTGGGTCACGAAGGTCAAAGGTCAAGGTCACAATAGGACTTTGTTTAAAATCCATTTCCGTGCTCTAAGTCAAGAACCGGTTGACCTAGGATCATGAAACTTTAAACAGTTGTTGCCCATGACCCAAGGAGGTGCCCTATTGTTTTTGGGTCACGAAGGTCAAAGGTCAAGGTCACAATCGGACTTTGTTTAAAATCCGTTTCCGTGCTCTAAGTCAAGAACCGGTTGACCTAGGATCATGAAACTTTACACAGTTGTTGCCCATGACCCAAGGAGGTGCCCTATTGTTTTGGGGTCACGAAGGTCAAAGGTCAAGGTCACAATCGGACTTTGTTTAAAATCCGTTTCCGTGCTCTAAGTAAAGAACCGGTTGACCTAGGATCATGAAACTTTACACAGTTGTTGCCCATGACCCAAGGAGGTGCCCTATTGTTTTTGGGTCACAAAGGTCAAAGGTTAAGGTCACAATCGGACTTTGTTTAGAATCCGTTTCCGTGCTCTAAGTCAAGAACCGGTTGACCTAGGATCATGAAACTTTACACAGTTGTTGCCCATGACCCAAGGAGGTGCCCTATTGTTTTTGGGTCACGAAGGTCAAAGGTCAAGGTCACAATCGGACTTTGTTTAAAATCCGTTTCCGTGCTCTAAGTCAAGAACCGGTTGACCTAGGATCATGAAACTTTACACAGTTGTTGCCCATGACCCAAGGAGGTGCCCTATTGTTTTTGGGTCACGAAGGTCAAAGGTCAAGGTCACAATCGGACTTTGTTTAAAATCCGTTTCCGTGCTCTAAGTCAAGAACTGGTTGACCTAGGATCATGAAACTTTACACAGTTGTTGCCCATGACCCAAGGAGGTGCCCTATTGTTTTTGGGTCACGAAGGTCAAAGGTCAAGGTCACAATCGGACTTTGTTTAAAATCCGTTTCCGTGCTCTAAGTCAAGAACCGGTTGACCTAGGATCATGAAACTTTACACAGTTGTTGCCCATGACCCAAGGAGGTGCCCTATTGTTTTTGGGCCACGAAGGTCAAAGGTCAAGGTCACAATCGGACTGTTTAAAATCCGTTTCCGTGCTCCAAGTCAAGAACCGGTTGACCTAGGATCATGAAACTTTACACAGTTGTTGCCCATGACCCAAGGAGGTGCCCTATTGTTTTTGGGTCACGAAGGTCAAAGGTCAAGGTCACAATAGGACTTTGTTTAAAATCCGTTTTCGTACTCTAAGTCAAGAACCAGTTGACCTACAGCACTTTTTCAGTGACAAGGCACTAGTGGGGGGTATTTGTCCGCTCTGCGACAGTTCTAGTTTGATCAGGGACATAAAAAACAAAATTTGTTTGGAAAGGCTTAAACTGACAATGCTTTTAACTATGTTAAGCAGGTATAAATGTTTTACCCACTTATCTTTTTTCAGTGCTGTTTCCAAGGATAGGGATCTTCCTAAACAAATGTTTGAACATTAGCATCTTTTATCCACTTAATGCTCTGAGATTTTTCACCAAGCTGATCAAAGATATCATGGCAGACAGGAAAGAAAAACATGATGTAAGTACCATTACTCAGAGCTTCAGATAAGATTGGGTAATAGCTTTTCAACATGCAAAATATCATTTACTGTTCATAAAACCCAGAGTCGTGGTTATGTTTGCATATAACAATTCCATCAAGTACTCACAACATAGGGCTTGGATTTTAAATAACGAAGTTAGAATGTCTTTACACCCCCCTCTTGTCTGTTGATCTGGTTATCTACCTGCTGTTGTAACTGCTTATATGACATATGACATTGTCACCTGTTACACTAAAAGGGACCTTCTTGTAAGTGTGAAAAGTATCTACCCTTGTCAGTCTGTGTGAACTGTTTAGGATAAAAAGTTTTCACTCTTAAAGGTAATTTTCTTGATCTAGGTCGTTTTTTCCTATCTAATAATCTTACTCTATGTTCATTTCTAAATATGACATCTGACTGATCAATGCTTGCTAAGTATGATTTAAAAAAGAGGATGTAATGCAAAATAGGGGCATATATTGTGATAGTGGCACTCTTGTTAAAATATGGAGGTCAAAAGGAGAATATGCTGATATCTTATTTATTCAACATTAATTTTGTTGTTTCAAATTGGAACAACCCCTAAGTTTCTGCTGTTTGTTGTATTTTCAGTCATCCAGGAATGACTTGCTACAATTGATGATGAATGATTGGGAAGAAAATCAAGATGTGGATCCTAACCATACTAGTAAAAGTAAGCACTTATCCCATTACCAAACGACAAAATTTTAAAGTTGTCCAAATTGAAAGAAGTTGCAGATGACAATTTTACTATGATAAAATTTCAAAATTTTACGACTTTTGGGGTGGAAAACATTGTGGGAACAAGCAATTTCTTCATTTTCCACGATGTTTTCCAAATCCTTTATCTTGTTGGGAGTCAAAAGGTGTCACTGTGAGGTAATGGGTTATGGCAGTTTTAAAAAAGAACATAATTATAGCATTAAGTATTATGGTAGAATAGGCATTCCAGATTCTGAAAAATTCTTATAGAATGGAATACTTTTATCCTAGTCTGATCTAAGCAAAGGACATAGACTAGGGTTGACAGTTGTACACTTCCTAGATAGTTTCTGGTAAGACTGGTAACATTTATATAGTATGAAAAATGTCCCTTTTGTGCTTTTGTGTTATTTGAGACCAGCATTGGAATTATCATGCATTTATGCAGAGCTCTAGATAAGAGGGGGGATGAAGGCATTTCAAAATGCTATTTTTTTTCAATGGTTCATCAAACCCTATGTTTTTGGTACTCATTAGAATTGTCTCATCAAGACAATTCACATGAGTACCCACAACATAGGGTTTGGATTTGAAATAAGAAAGTGTGAATGTCTTCACCCCCCTGTTATCTGTTTCTCTGATACATGTATCAGACTCATAAAGATAGTGTCTAGGGTTTGATCCCCGGCTGCTGCTGATACCACCATTTTTGTCTCCTATAAAGGGGATTTAAACCTTTCCCAAACGGCAAAATGTTTGGGTGATCTTCTTCAAAAACTGCCACAAATGAGAAAATGGACGATAGCAAAGATAGAATTTGTGTAAAATATGGCATAGAAAACATTGAGACAAAAGGAGAAACTGCTGGTTATCAGCAGTTTCTTCTTTCGTTTCAATGTTTTCCAAAGCCTTTTCTCTTAGGGACGTCAAAAGCAGGTCTTGTTTGGGAAAGGGTTAAGCAACTGAAGTTTTGGAAAGATTGTTGTGGTAGTTACTGCCGGTGAAAAAAATGACGTAAATCTATTGCACTGCGCCCCTTAACCCATTCCCAAACATTGACGCATTTTTAGGTCCTACGAGAAAAAGGCTTTGGAAAACATTCTGAGAAATGATGAAATTGCTTGTCACAAACAATTTCTTCATTTGCCACCATGTTTTCTTAACAAAACCTCAAAAAATGTAAAATTCCAAGATTCTGATATTATTGTGTACAACATCTTTGAATATGGACAAGTCTAAAAAAAATTTGTCTGGTAATGGGTTAAAATCAGTTATATTAGAGATGTTTTTTCCATGGCTAAGCCTTTATGCAAGTTTTCTTTTATGCAGAACTTACAACAAATGAGTTACTAGCGCAGGGGTTTTTGGTGTTTATAGCTGGCTATGAGACGACGGCCACATTGCTGACATTTATGACTTATGCTCTGGCTATGCATCCAGATGTTCAAGACAAATTGATCGAGGAGATTGACAGCTTCATCAAAACAGTCAGCTCAACATTTTACTTTTATTTTGGCTTTTACTCCTTTAGAAATGATCTCTCAGTTTGAAGCCCCCTTTGAATATTAATGTTGAAAACTGTGATGATCAGCTTTGAAATTGTGATTCATTAACACTTTCCAAAAGAAGATTATACATGTACCGTAATTATTCTAATAAACGCCCATGCCCCAAATCTCCGCTGAAAATCTGCTTATTTTAAGCACAATTTTAGGGTCAATCTAATAAATACCCATCCCTGATTCTGGATTGAAATAATGTACCGGTAAGTCATAAACAAAGATCATTTCCAAAAGCATTGAAAAAGAGGATGCCCAGCTCTCAATCTGTTTGGACTGAAGGAATTTCATTCAAAAAACGTACTTTGCAGTCCTTTTAACAAAACTTTGCCAAATTCAATTTGCTGAATTTCGAGTCCATGAATTGACACTTGATTTGCAAATTTTGACTAACAAAATTAGAATAACTGTAATAAACGCCCATCCCCTACTTTTCCATCGACCACTTTTCTAATAAACGCCCGGGCGTTTATTAGAATAATTACGGTACTTTTGGCTGGCTAAAATTGAAATAGGTTGTAAATGACAAAATTGATACTAACTTGTGTAGAAAAACTACATAGAAAGCTCTGAAGGTGAAGAAGAAAATGCTGTTAAACTACATTCTCTTTAGATTTTCCTGCAAGTTTTTTTCATACCATACACTTTCAGGCCACTGAAAAGTAGTCCTTGTTTTGTAAAGAATTTATGCTGAATTCATTATAGATCTACAGGTAAGAGGGGTTGTTGGCCCTTCAAACTACAATATTTTAATGATAGATCATCCAATCCTTTATTTCGGGTACTATCATGTACTCATTGGGTGCGTTCAGGGTTCTTCCTTCGATAACCGAGTGTATTTACCCTCAGCTACCGATGGCACCATCGGTAGCCGATGGCACCATCGGCAATCCAACAAACTCTGAACGAAAATTTTACCGATTGGTAAAAAAAGGCGGATAATCAATTACCAAGAGCGTATTCTCCCCGCAGAGTGATCGATCGTTTTCAAAAATTATGAATAAAAAAGATATTTTCAGAAATAAATGGCTAAATAAAATAACTGTAGCTTCAAACTATTACAATTAATTCTATCAAGAACGCTTAGAATGCTATTCTCTTGCTATTGAAGAAAATATATGATTAGGATCGCCGTAGTTGGATTGTTATCCGCCATCTTACTGTAATGAAAACGAGGCTACCGATGCTACCCGAATTGTCTACTCTCGAGACAATTGGTTACCAACAAAATATCCATCGGTATACCGACGTTTACCGATGGTTACCAATGGCACCGATGGCTACCGATTGGAGAACCCTGAACGCACCCACTGAAATCATCTCATTGAGATGATTCATATGTAAACCTACAACATAGGGTATGGATTTGAAATTGCAAATTAAGAAGGCCATTAAACTCCCTAATCTGTTGCTCTTTTGCTCATTTGCCATGCTTCCCCCATGCATTTCAGGATGAAGATATGACCTATGACAAGGTTATGGAGATGCCATATCTAGATCAGGTTGTGTGTGAAACATTGAGGAAATACCCTCCTCTGGCCAAGTATGTAACTTTTTTCAATGTTTTTGGAAGTGATCTTTATTTATGACTTACATGATTTTAATCTGGAATCGGGGGGAAGTGCGTTAATTAGAAACACCCTTTCTCGCATAAATTGTGCTTGAAATATGCATAATTTCAGCTCAGATTTGGGGGATGGGCGTTTATTAGAATATGGGCGTTTATTAGAATAATTACGGTACTTGTCGTCTTGGAGAAGTAATTACCAACAATACTAGGTCTATTTACTACCGGTTACAACAGTATTTCTGAATTCCATTACAGGCTATCCATAAAAATGAACAAAATGATTCTGTTTGAATTTTTGTAAAAATATGCCTGTTGAACCTGCCTTCTGTGAATGATTCTGTATCTGGGCTTGAAGATATATGCCATTATCAAACAACAAAGGACCTGGGTCAATTTCTATAGAAAATTGCCCCCTCTTGCACACGAATGAAATTTATATGAATGAATGCTACATATGTGTATTTTAACCGCTTGAAATATTTAAGGATTTGGAATAGTCCAAAGGGGTGTATTAGAGCTCTAAAGTATGGTGGTGTAGACTGGCCAAAATTGCATGATTGACTTTGCATTACCGAAAAATCGGTTTCCTTAGGAATTTTCGAGATTTTTTTTCGCGGGAATCCAAGAAACAATTCCAATCTATTATTTGGAAGAATAAAATCTCAAGAACTTACCCAAAATTTATCAGAATTTAAGTATTTTCTATTTCTAAGAATCAATAGTTATTTTGAACTTTTATTTATGTGATTTTAACTACAAATTATGTTAAAAAGAACAAAATCTACTTTTGTTCTTGCAAACTTGTTCTAGTACATCATTATAGTAAATATTGTTAATATTTTGGAATGTATGGTGTGTTGTTAGGGTTAAAATTTAAGTTTTGTTAAAACCATTTTATCATTATTAAATACGTTTATCATTTATCTGTAGAAAATTTGAGACGAGAACACGAATGAAACTTATATTAATGAATGCTACATATGCATACTTTAATCTTCAGAAATATTTAAGGAATTGAAATAGTCCAAAATGGTATATTAGAGCTCTAAAGTATGGTGGACTGTACTTGCCGAAATTGCACGATTGTTTTTGAACTAAAAACGACGAGTTTCTTTTGGAATCTTCTAGATTTTATTCCTTGAATCCAAGAAACAATTCAAAACTATTATTTGGTAGGGAAAAAATCCTGCGACTTTACCAGAAAATCTTTCAGAGTTTTTAGTATTTTCTTTTTCCGAGAATTATGTGCTATTTTGAACATTTTCTTACGATATTTTAACAACAAATGATTTGGGGAAAGAAAAAAGATTAAAATCTACCTTTATTGTTTCAAACCTGTTCGGATACGTTATCATAGTAAATATTATTAATTTTTGACATGTATGGTGTATTGTTAGGGTTATAATTTATGTCTTTGAATAATGTTATCATTATTTCTGTTAACTAGATGAATTCTAATGCATGAGTTGTTTTCATTTTCACTGTCAGATTCAAGTTCAGAGTATGTCTAGCAGCCTACTTGCATTGCATCATGCTCTAAAGTATGGTGGCCTGGACTTGCCAAAATCGCATGATTAACTTTACAATAACGATAAATTCGTTTCCTTGGGAATTGAGATTTTTCGCGGGAATCTTAGAAACAGTCTTCCAATCTATTATTTGGAACAATAAAATCTCAATACTAAGCCACAAAAATGCATTTTGTATATAAATTATGCATGAAAAGTTTAAACCCTCCTTTCCCCTAATAACTAGTTACAAAGGAAACCAATGTATCGGTAGTGAAAAGTCAATCAAGCAGTTTTAGAGATTAAAACACTTCCAAATACTTATATATTTCAGGGGGTAAAAATCAACATTTGAAGCATTCATTCGCATGAATTTCATTCATGTTCTCTATAAAAACATCTAAAAACTTAGATTATAACCATAACAATACACCTAGTTATTAGGGTAAATGAAGGATTAAAATTCTCTTGCAGAATTTATATTGAAAAAAAAATGCATTTTTTGGCTAAGTAGTGAGATTTTATTCTTCCATATAATAGATTGGAAGAATATTTCTCAGATTCCCGCGAAAAAATATCAAATTCCCAAGGAAACAAGTTTATCGTTAGTGTAAAGTTAATCATGCGATTTTGGCAAGTCCAGGCCACCATACTTTAGAGCATGATGCAATGCAAGTAGGCTGCTAGACATACTCTGAACTTGAATCTGACAGTGAAAATGAAAACAACTCATGCATTAGAATTCATCTAGTTAACAGAAATAATAATAACAGTATTTAAACACTTAAATTATAACCCTAACAATACACCATACATGTCAAAAATTAATAATATTTACTATGATAACGTAGCCGAACAGGTTTGCAATAATAAAGGAAGATTTTAATCTTTTTTTCCCCAAATCATTTGTTGTTAAAATATCGTAAACAAATGTTCAAAATAGCACATAATTCTCGGAAAAAGAAAATACTAAAACTCTTAAAGATTTTCTGGTAAAGTCGCAGGATTTTTTCCTACCAAATAATAGTTTTGAATTGTTTCTTGGATTCAAGGAATAAAATCTAGAAGATTCCAAAAGAAACACGTTTTTTTTAGTGCAAAGCCAATCTTGCAATTTCGGCAAGTACAGTCCACCATACTTTAGAGCTCTAATACACCATTTTGGACTATTTCAATTCCTTAAATATTTCTGAAGATTAAAGTATGCATATGTAGCATTCATTGATATAAGTTTCATTCGTGTTCTCGTCTCAAATTTTCTACAGATAAATGATAAACGTATTTAATAATGATTAAATGGTTTTAACAAAACTTAAATTTTAACCCTAACAACACACCATACATTCCAAAATATTAACAATATTTACTATAATGATGTACTAGAACAAGTTTGCAAGAACAAAAGTAGATTTTGTTCTTTTTAACATAATTTGTAGTTAAAATTTCATAAATAAATGTTCAAAATAACTATTGATTCTTAGAAAAAGAAAATACTTAAATTCTGATAAATTTTGGGGTAAGTTCTTGAGGTTTTATTCTTCCAAATAATAGATTGGAATTGTTTCTTGGATTCCCGCGAAAAAAAATCTCGAAAATTCCTAAGGAAACCGATTTTTCGGTAATGCAAAGTCAATCATGCAATTTTGGCCAGTCTACACCACCATACTTTAGAGCTCTAATACACCCCTTTGGACTATTCCAAATCCTTAAATATTTCAAGCGGTTAAAATACACATATGTAGCATTCATTCATATAAATTTCATTCGTGTGCAAGAGGGGGCAATTTTCTATAGAAATTGACCCAGGTCCTTTTGGACTTGTCCAAATTCAAAGATGTTGCAGACAACAATTTCAAATAAGTGAAATTTGAAAATGTTTGGCGTTTCATGGTAGAAAACATTGTGCAAAATGACGAAATTGCTTGTCACAAGCAATTTCTTCATTTTCCACAATGTTTTCTTGTGAGGGAGTCAACAGGCGTCTTTGTGAAGTAATGGGATGTGATGGTCTGTGACAGATTCTGGATTTCCGTGAGGGGATTTGATTATATAAATAGGGGGTTCGTTTTCCTATTACTACACAATTTTGACTATTTCTGCATGAAAATGAAATATTATCAGGCTACTTATGAGGGGGGTTCATTTGAACCTCTCGAACCCCACCCTTCCCTGGATCCCCCACTGATAACACCTGGCCCCAGTTTCTCGAAAAAACATAAGTACATTCTCATACTCAAATCTGAGCACAGTGCTCAAATCACACGAAATCCATGTGAACTTCAATCGAATACCCTTCAACGTTGGAGAGTATCCCTTTGAAGTTGAGCATGTTCTCATGAGAATATACGTAAGTTTTTTCGAGAAACCGGGGCCTGGTCACATAGAATTCTGCATCACATCCATAAATATGCTGTATGACTGACCATCTTTGGAGGTGCACTGGTTGTGATGTGGTCGCTAGATTGTGTAAGTGACCAGGCACATAGCTTATGTAATTTGAGAACCAGACTTATATTTTACAAGACCAGAAATAAGACTGGATGGTGGATTATAGAACACCATTCGCATATTCTCGGATCTTATGGTTACTCAAGATCGGCTCGAACATATTACAGTTGCCGGCATGGGCAGATCCTGCCCATATCACTCCGCAAGCATAACAACGGAAGCAAACCGAACAACTATTTAAATCTACGCCAAAAAAATTATTTGAAACAAACAGCGTTCAAAAGTTGATTGCATCCTCATAAAGTGATAAAATTTTATTAGATAAAAAATTGATGTGATTTACCGATTATTGACAGTATATTTCACTTGAATTATAACGTTAGCAAAAGGATTGATTTGTTTTGATGACGTCATTTACACGCGTCTACATTCACATTCAATATGGCGGTCACTGTATTACGCTCGAGATCATGTTGCAAACATGTTCCAAACGGCAAAAGGTTGCAAACAGTCTCGAGGGTCACGATTGATAAAATACCACCTTATATTACACTGTATGAGACTATGTAAATGTAAAATTTGTCACTTGCATGCAGTATTCATGTTTTTAACCCTTTCCCAAAAGGTCACATTATAGCGTGTTTGAAATTGAAAGAAGCTGAAGGCTTAAACAATGAACATTGATAAATAAAGAATTAGTGTACAGAAGTGTACAAGAGGAGAAAATTATGATTATCAGCATTTTCTTATTTTACCTCAATCATTCCCAAGATTTGCCCTGTTTGGAAGGGAAAAACTCCGATTGAAAAGTTTTGATCCTACCCTGTCTGCGTAGACTGACTAGGGTTGATACTTTTCACACCTCTCAGATATTCCCTTTTAACCCTTTCCCAAACAACAATTTTTTTGGGTGGTCCTATTAAAAAGCTGTTGCACATGATAATATTTATGTTATTAAAGATATAATTTGTATAGAATATAGCTCAGAAAATATTGAGACAACAGGAGAAACTGCTGGTTATCAGCAGTTTCTTCTTTTGTCTCAATGTTTTCCAAGCCAATTTAAATAGGGAGGTCAAAACCAGATTTTGTTTGGGAAAGGTTTAATATGCTGGGTCACAATTATTATTTCAGAATGAATCGCATGCCTTCAGAAGATCAAGACATTGAGATTGATGGATATAAGTTTGCAAAGGGCACATTGATTTCTTACTCTATCTGGCAAATTCATCACCAACTAGGGTTCTACCCAGAACCAGAAAAGTTCGATCCAGACAGGTAATCAACATGGGCATAGCCAGAAATTTATTTATATTATGCACGAGCGCCGTAAGCCTGAGAAAGAGAGAGAGCATGAGAGGGGATGTCCCTGCTCTTAAGAGGGTTCGGGGGTCTCCCCAGAGAAAAATTTGATTTGTAAGACTTGTTTTCGTGGATTCTGTGATTTTGAGACACAAAACGGCAAAACTGACCCTAAAAACTATACAAAGCAACCTTTGACATATTTGCAATTGTTTTACATTACACATGTGCATATTATGCATAATGGGTGCTATGCCCTTGATCAAAGTTCTTCTCTATCTCATACCTCTCCCAACCAAGATTCCCCAGATCCCTGCTCATATCTTATTTTAATCTGATTTTTCTCTGATGAATCAAAATAACAAAGATTTACATTTACATCAGAGAAGACTCGGATTAATCTTATTTCAACTGATAAGGCATTAGCCCTTTCCCAAACAGGTCCTAGTTGGTACCCCCAGGAGGGTATTTGATTAGCTTGTAAAAAAGAAAAGATGCAGTTTATCCTCTTTCTCATAGATTTCTATGATAAAATATCCTTAGCGCTTTTGTCAGTAAATTCTTTTGTTCCAAACCTCTGTTAACACTCAATTTGTCATGATATTTGGATAAGTTTAACTTTTGGGATAAAATCAGGTAAACTTTAAACCCCCTTTTTGTGCCTTGTATGGAGAGAGCATATTGTTTTACTTGTGTCCGTCTGTCTGTCCGTCCGTCCATCTGTCAGAAAGCGTAACATTTGCCTTTTCTCCAAAAGTATTTGACGTACAAAGCTCAAATTTGATATGCAACTTCCTTTCAATGATATCTATCTGTTCCATGCAATTTGACCTTCCTCAAGGTCATCTGTAAACCCTTATCAATCCTTTACATGAAAACTTAACTTTTTAGAAAAATAGCCATTTTGGGGGCATTGGTGTTTCACAAACACATCTTGTTTAACTAAACAAATTTTCATCGTGTGTCTAGATTCAGTCCTGAAGAGAAGCAGAAGAGGGATCCCTTCACGTTTATCCCGTTTGGTCATGGTCCACGGAATTGTATCGGCATGCGGTTGGCCCTTCTCGAAGCCAAAGTGGGAATCGTAGAGGTCCTGAGAAAAGTGAAGTTCACCAAAATACCCGAAACAGAGGTAAGAATATTAACCCATTACCAGACGACAAAATTTTAGGTTCGTCTAAATTGAAAGATCCTGCAGACGACAATTTCAAGTGAAAGAAATTTTTAATATTTGTTTGTTTTAGGATGGAAAACATTGTGAGAAATGAAGAATTGCTTGTCACAAGCAATTTCTTCATATCACACAATCTTTTCTGAAGCGGTTATCTTACAGGATGTCATAAAGAGTCATTATGTGGTAATGGGTTAACAAAGTTGTTATTACAGTATGAAGGATCTCTATTGAGAGTGTCCCTCTTTATCCATTATCAGATGGATTTTTTTTACCTGTCCAAATCAAAAGATGTTGCAGATGAAAATTTCAAGTGAATACAATTTTACATTTGCTGGTCTTTCTGTGTAGAAAACATTCCGAGAAATGAAGAAATTGGTTGTCACAATAAATTTCTTAATTTTCCACAATGTTTCCCAAAGACCCTTGCTTGGTGCCAAAAGGAGTCATTGTGTGGGAATGGAATAGATCTACTTTGAAATTAACCCATTACCAAACAAGATCTCTGGTTTTGACGTACCTGATCAAAAAAGCTTGGGAAAACATTGAGACAAAAGAAGACACTGCTGATAATCAGAAGTTTCTCCCTTTGCCTTAATATTTTTTATGCTATATTTTACACAAATTATCAACATTTATTTTGTTGTCTGCAGCAGCTTTCAAAATTGGATGACCCTAAAATTTTCTGGTTTGGTAAAGGGTTAACCCTTCTCAAGCTGTTCAAGTCTTTGTCCTGGTGTGAACAAAGGTTTTTGCAGACAGTATGTACTAAGATCAGTATGCAGAGATGTGTAGTCTGATTTTAGCCTTCACTGTCTGCTTTCTACTCAATTACTGTACAAAAAAATGTGCAACTTGTTGATATGTATTTGAAATGGGCAATTTGTTTTAACAAATTATGTTCAGCAGGAAAAATGATTTATAATTTCATCTCACTCTTTTTCACATTAGGAAATCAGGAAGATAACCTTTCCTGATAGAAATATTTTAAAGATCCGCCACATCAAAGTTTTCAATTTCCCACCTTCTCTGTTTTGAACTGAAATCAAATTGTTCATGTATTAACATATATATATTATTGACAACTTTCATACGCCGCCGGAGGCGGTCGTATATTGGTGTCATCTCCGTCCGTCCGTCCATCCTTCAGACCATCCGTATGTACCTACACTTTTTTGTGAGCGCAACTCCTCCTAAGTTTCTGGCTGGATCTTTTTGAAACTTTGTCAATGCTATCACCTCAATTGGTAGATGGGCATGAAGGAAGGATTTTATGGTTCATTGATTTTTAGCTCCACTGGCCGAAGGCCAGCGAGCTATTGTCATGGCGTTGTGTCCGTCGTGCGTGCATCCGTGCGTCCGTTAACTTTTTCTTTAAAAATCTTCTCCTCTCAAACCAGTGGGCCAATTTTGACAAAACTTTGCAGTAATGTTCCTTAGGTGACCCTTTACTAAAATTGTTCAAAGAATTTTGATTGGTCAATAAATGTGGGCGTGGCAGGGCGGGGCTTATCAGACTTAGAGAAATCACAAAATAATTCTTTAAAAATCAACCATTAGGCCGATTTTGGCCAAACTTGGCAGAAATGTACCTTGGATGACTCTTTACTTACAGTGTCCATTAAATTTTGATTGGTCCATAAATATGGGCGTGGCAGGGCTGGGCTTATCAGACTTAGAGAAATCACAAAATAATTCTTTAAAAATCAACCATTTGGCCGATTTTGGCCAAACTTGGCAGAAATGTACCTTGGGTGACTCTTTACTTAATTTGTCCATTAAATTTTGATTGGTTTATAAATATGGGCGTGGCAGGGCTTATCAGACTTAGAGAAATCACAAAATAATTCTTTGAAAATCTTCTTCTCTCAAACCAATGGGCCAATTTTGACCAAATTTTGCAGGAATGTTCCTTGTGTGATCCTTTACTTAAATTGTTCAAAGAATTTTGATTGGTCAATAAATGTGGGCGTGGCAGGGCGGGGCTTATCAGACTTAGAGAAATCACAAAATAATTCTTTAAAAATCAACCATTTGTCTGATTTTGGCCAAACCTGGCAGAAATGTACCTTGGGTGACTCTTTACTTACAGTGTCCATTAAATTTTGATTGGTCCATAAATGTGGGTGTGGCAGGGCGGGACTTATCAGACTTAGAGAAATCACAAAATAATTCTTTAAAAATCTTCTTCTCTCAAACCAATGGACCAATTTTGACCAAATTTTGCAGGAATGTTCCTTGGGTGACCCTTTACTTAAATTGTTCAAACAATTTTGATTGGTCTATAAATGTTGGCGTGGCAGGGGGAGGCTTATCAGACTTAGAGAAATCCCAAAATAATCTTTTAAAAATCAACCATGGGGTCAATTTTGACCAAACTTGGCTGAAATGTACCTTGGATGACTCTTTACTTGAATTGTCTGTGAAATTTTGATTGGTCCATAAATGTGGGCTTGGCAGGGCGGGGCTTATCAGACTTAGAGAAATCACAAAATAATTCTTAAAAAATCAACCATTTGGGCAAATTTTTACCAAACTTGGCAGAAATGTACCTTGGTTGACTCTTTACTTAACTTGTCCATGAAATTTTGATTGGATTTTAAATGTGGCCGTGGGGCTTATTTGACTTAGAGAAATCACAAAATAATTCTTTTAAAATCAACCATAAGGCCAATTTCAATTAAACTTGGTTGAAATGCACCTTCAGTGACCCTATACTTAAATTGTGTGTGAAATTTTGATTGGTCCATAAAGTTATGTGGGCATGGCAGGCGGGGCTAATCAGAATGGCAGAAATCACGAAAAATTCTTTAAAAAATCAACCACAAGGCCAATTTTGACCAAACGCGGTAGAAATGTGCCTTCGGTGTCCAATTACTTCAATTGATAGTAAAATTTTGATTGGTCCATAAATGGGGGCAAAGCAGGACGGGGCTTATCAAAATGGGAGAAATTACGAAAAAAATTCTTTAAAAACAACCATTGGGTCAATTTAGTACAAACTTGTCAGAAATGTTCCTTGGGTAATACTTTGTCAGTGAAATTTTGATTGGTCTATAGATGTGGGTGTGGCCAGGCAGGGCTTATCAGAATTGGATAAACCATGAAATAATCCTTTGAAAATAAGTCAATGGGCTAATTCAGACTAAACTTGGCAGAAATGTTCCATTGGTGACCCGTTTCAAGATTTGGCAGTGCGAGGCTTACAAGAAATCATGAGATAAATTTTTTACTTTAGCCAGTGGAGCGACTCAGGCCCTCTTGGGCCTCTTGTTGCCTTAGTTATGCCCCCTTAAAACATAGTCTCTGGGAGTGGCTGCGTATATTGTGACCATGGCACTCTTGTTCTCAAATTGTTGTGTCATGTGATTCCTTGCCATGAGGATAGGCACACTATTCACCCATTCCCACTCAGTGACTCTTTTTGGCTCCCCGCAAGATAATGGCTTTGGAAAACATTGTGGAAAATGAAGAAATTGCTTGTGACAAGCAATTTCTTCATTTCCCACAATATTTTCTACCTGAAAAGATAAAAAAAATCTTAAATTTCGTACACTTGAAATTGTCGTCTGCAACATCTTTGATTTGGACAAGTCTAAATTTTGCCGTTTGTTAACCTCTCGTTTCATGCTTTACTTATAGGAAGAGCTGGAACTGATCGTCCACACATTTACATCAACAAAGAATCCAGTGAAACTCGGAGTTGTGCGGAGATAAAGACTTCCAGTTGCCAATTAACCCATTACCAGATGACAAAATTTGAACTCTTCCGATTTTAAAGGTGTTGCAGACGACAATTTCAATTTCATGAAATTTAAAAAGTGTTTCTGTTTTAGGTTAGAAAACATTTTGAAAAAGAAATTGCTTTCTACAAGCAATTTCTTCATTTTCCACAATGTTTTCCCAAGCCTTTCACTGTGAGGGAGTCAAAAGGGGTCAATGAGTAATGGGTAATTACAGTTCAAGTTTGAGCCTCAGACTTTGTTTGTTTCAAATAAAATATCTACTTGCTTCTTCCCTCAAAGCTCCAGATAAGATGGGATGATGGCTTTTCAAAATGCAATATTTCACTTATTATTTGTCAAACTTATGTTATGGGTACCTGTTGAAATCATCTCATCTAGATGATTCAAATGAGTACCCACAACATGAGGTTTTTAATTGAAATAACAAAGTTAGCCCTCAGCACCGCTTATCTGTACCCTATTGGCCACTTGTATTTTTAGCTCACCTGAGCACAAAGTGCTCAAGGTGAGCTATTGTGGTCACTTTTTGTCCGTCGTCCGTCTGTCTGTCTGTCTGTCTGTCCGTCTGTCTGTCCGTCCGTCCGTCCACAATTTCGTGTTTACACTCTAGCATCTACAAATATAGGCCAATCATGACCAAACTTGGTCAAAACATGTATGACTATAAGATCTCGGATGAGTTCGATTATGGGTCAGATCGAACTACAAAGTCCAGAGTTATCTGCCCTTAAACTTAAAAAATAGATAGTTTTGACTTTGTTTACACTCTAGTATCTACAAATATTGATCAATCAAGACAAAACTTTAATTTAATGTTAGAGACCATAAGATCTCAGATGAGTTTGATTTTGGGTCTGATCTGATTAGAAATACGAGAGTTATGTGCCCTTGAATTCGACAAAATTGCCATTTTAGGCAGTTTTCGACCTTGTTTACACTCTAGAATCTACAATTATTAGTCAATCAAGACAAAATTTGGACACAATGTTTGGGACCATAAGATCTTGGATGAGTTTTATTTTCAGTTTGATCTGGTAAAAAAATAAAGAGTTATGTGCCCTTAAATTTGACAAAATTGCCACTTTCAGCTGTTTATGACCTTGTTTACACTCTAGAATCTACAATTATTAATCAATCAAGACCAAACTAGAACACAATGTTTGGGATCATAAGATCTCGCATGAGTTTGATTTTCAGTCTGATCTGATCAGAAAGTTGAGAGTTATGTGCCCTTGAATTTGACAAAATTGCCGTTTTTGACCGTTTTCGACCTTGTTTACGCTCTAGAATCTACAATTATTAACCAATCAAGACAAATTTTGGACACAATGTTGAAGGCCATATTTTCTCGAATGAGTTTGATTTTCAGTCTGATTTGACTAGAAAGACAAAAGTTATGTGCCCTTGAAATTGATAAAATTGCCATTTTCGGCTGTTTTTGACCTTGTTTACACTCTAGAATCTACAATTATTAATCAATCAAGACAACACTTGAACCCAATGTTGGGAATCATAAGATCTCGGATGAGTTTGATTTTCAGTCTGATCTAATCAGAAAGTCGAGAGTTATGTGCCCTTGAATTTGTCAAAATTGCCGTATTTGACTGTTTTCGATCTTGTGTACGCTCTAGAATCTACGATTATTGACCAATCAAGACCAATTTCGGACACAATCTTGAAGACCATAATATCTGGGATGAGTATGATTTTCAGTCTGATTTGACCAGAAAGACAAGAGTTATGTGCCCTTGAATTTGATAAAATTGCCATTTTCGGATGTTTTTGACCTTGTTTACACTCTAGAATCTACAATTATTAATCAATCAAGACAAAACTTGGACACAATGTTTGGGACCAAAAGATCTCAAATGAGTTTGATTATCAGTCTGATCTAATTAGGAACTTGAGAGTCATGTGCCCTTGAATTTGAATAATCTGCTGTTTTCGGCTGCTTATACTCTAGAATCTACAATTATTTATCAATCAAGACACAGCTGGGCACCATAAGATCTCGTATGAGTTGGATTTTCACAACGTTATTGACCATAAGTTCGTTCTCAGTCTAAAAGTCATAAATATTAATTGAATTGAACAAAAATGTTGCTCATATCATTTTGGTTCAGGTGAGCGATATAGGACCATCATGGTCCTCTTGTTTTCCCAAATGAGCAGCATAAGCATGTCAGATCAAACTTTGATCTTGTTTCATTGTAGAAAAGGTGTATGTTATGTATATTTGAAGGTCAAGGTCAAATAACTTTGGTTCTATACAATGAATTTGACTCAAAGTTTACACATATCTAGCTACATTATAAAGGATCATGTTCACAAAACATCATGTTAATTCATACAAAAATAAAGTTTGTAGAGATAGTTTCGTAAAGTTAGTGCATCAAAAGTAAGCAAACTCTGAGATCGACAGAAGGACGAATACAGAAAATCAACAAACTGATATACATGATTAATCATTCCGAAAATATTCTGTCCTTAGTACATTGAAAGTACGTGCAAAATTTCACTTCGATCTGATCCATACAGAAAAAGTTATTTAACTTCAAAGTAAAAAAATGCTTCTCGTGTCAATTTACCCCACCCACTTTGTTAGCCATTATCTCCAAAAATAAGCCCTCATCAGAATTTTTACACATACAAATTAAAGATATTATGTAACCCTATCAATTCACAGAATTTAAAGAAAATCTATTTTTTGAACCCTTATTGCAACCCATCCTTTGATTATGATGTATTTTAACGATCTCATCTACGGCCTTATTGACTTAGAGGATAAATGTTTGATTTATCAAAATAGCCTGTTTTACTCCCAAGTGCAAATGTGCATATATGTTTCATAAAAGGAAAAGATAGACAGGACTTGTGTGAAATAAATGATATAGGATAGAAAATATTGTGTCAAAGGGGGAAAATGTCAGTTATATGCATTTTCTTCGTTTGCCTCAATGTTTTCTTGATCAAATACTACTATGGATGTCAAGACCAATGGAAATCTATGATAGGACATTTGTTTAGTGTATCACAGAAAATGATAAGGCAAAGGGAGAAAATGTCTCAATAATCATTTTCTTCTTTTGTTTCAATGTTTTGTCAATGAATTACTACTATGGACCTCAAAACTCAGAAATATGTTGAGCACCTTAAACAGTGATAGAGGGGATATTGTCCACCCATGCATTTACATTGAGGCAATTTTGTCTGCCCTAGAAATTCTACCAAGGGGATTTTGTCCGCCCTTGTAATTCTACCGAGGAAATTTTGTCCGCCTATACCAAAAATGAGCCAGGGGATTTTGTCCTAAGGGCATTTTGTCTGGTTACCTTCAGAGCACATACAATTTGTTTCATGTATTTTACCTTTTGAACTTCTCAATGTTTTCTCTTACTATATAGCACCTCAATCCCATCTCCCCCCTCCCCCCCCCCCCCCACACACACACAAAATCACACCTATTTCCTTATCATGTACAAAGTGATTTGTTTAATCCTTTACCAAACAACAAAATTTTTGGTTGGTTCAAGTTCAAAGATGTTGCAGACAACAATTTCAAATGAATGAAATGAAAGGAAGTGGCTAGAGATACGGGCCCATATCCCTAGTGAAAACGAGGGGGTTTTGCTAGGGATACGGGTCAAACGACTTCTGGTCTAACTTACGGGCTATAACTAATCGCGTCAATTATGAAAAATCGATAATATATTGATCCTTTCCCAAACTGCGAAATTTAGACTACGTTTTTAAATTAGTTTCAGACGACACATTAAATAGTCTTTAGGCAAATGTCTCACTTACAAAATATTGCAGGGGAAATTGCTGAAACTATTTCTTCTTGTTTGATAAAGGTTTAAAATGGAAATTATTTATTTCATAGATATCTTATCTCGTTATTCATACACTTTATGCCGTGTGTATTAACCCTTTTGTTTGTTAACCCATTACCAAACAACAAAATTTTGGAGTTGTCCAAATTCAAAGATGCTGCAGACGGCAATATGAATTGAATGAAATTTCGCATTCTTTGATCTTTCTTTGTAGAAAAAATGTGGGAAATGAAGAAATTGCTTGTTACAAGCAGTTTCTTCATTTTCCACAATGTTTTTCAAAGTCATTATCTTGTTTTGGAATGTGTTGAGGATGTCAAGTAGCCTATTACATTAATTTGGAATGTGTAAAAAGAAGTATGAGAAGTCGGTAAAAAAGCGAAAATTGTTGGCGGTAGGGTAAATATTGAGTTATGTAATAAAGACAAGTTTGGGTGTTGATCGTGGACAGATTTCAATTAGCCTAGTCCCAGTGATTCATGAAGGGATAATATAAACAGCTGATAAGGGGGACACAAAACAACAAAAAATAACATAGGTTACGTGTTATAACATGATATTTAATGAACTCGTTTCTCGTGATGATACACAAATGATAAAAGGCAAGGGGTGGCGAACTGGGTATGCTATTCGCCGAGAAATTAAGGCAATAGACTATACTTTCTTGACGCAAACCTTACAGTTTCTTACAAGAATAGCCCTTAATCTAATATTAAAACAAACAAAAGGGTTAATTAATAGGCCCTACACATGTCACATGTGTGAAACCATTGCCATTGATAAATTTGCTGATAGTTAGCACCTTCTTGTCAAAAGATAATAAAAATAACATGAGATAAATCTGATAGACTATTGATTTAATATAAAGTTTCAATTTTAATACATTCCTTTCAGCAATTTCTCCATTCCTCCGACATTTCCCCTGTAATAGGCCTATTGCCCGTAATTTCAAAATGTATTATAATTATAGTCTAAATTTCGCAGTTTGGGAAAGGATCAATATTATCGATTTTTCATAATTGACGCGATAAGTTAGCCCGTATGTAAGACCGGAAGTCGTTTGACCCGTATCCCTAGCAAAACCCCCTTGTTTTCACTAGAGATACGGGTCCGTATCTCTAGCCCCCATAGGCTAGAGATACTGGCCCGTATCTCTAGCCACTTCCGAAATGAAAACATTGTTGGTCTTTTGATGTTAAAAACATTGCGGGAAATGAAGAAATTGCTCGTTACAAGCAATTTCTTTCATTTCCAAAAAAAAATGTTTTTCAAAGCCATTATCTGTAGGGAGTCAAAAAAGAATCATTGTGTGGTAATGGGTTAAAAATCATTACATTGTCATTGATTGTTATCCGCAGAAATTCTTTTTATTGTGTTTTATCTCTTCAAAAATCAACAATTCTAAAAAAGAAGTAAAATGATTATTAGAATGACTTTCTTGACAAAAGCTTAGTTAGGTTAAAAATTGAAATCTTAGACTTCAAAAAGTAGATAGATCTATGATGCCAGTTGACAAATGTAGACAGGGCCCTATTGTTGTATATATTTTTATTTAGTTTGTATTTTTGTACTATATAATATTCCTATTTGCAAATTACAATGTACTTGATACATGTATGTAATAAACTTTTTGTTCTGTCTTATGTTTGCTTTCTAATTCTTTTCCAAACTCAGATTTTGATTTCTCAAATGAAGATTAGGCCTATGCTATTCCTAGCCTTAACCCGTTCAGGGCTTTTCTACCAGAAATTAGGAAGGGGCCCTGGTCAGTCATTTTGGGAAATTTTAGCACGATTTTGGTCAAATTGTGAAAAAGAAGACACAGCAGAATAAATGTTCAAATGGAAAGAGATTTTCTTAAACAACACTTTATAACTAGAATAACTGAATTAAAACACAATACTGCTTCTTTATGATTAGAATTGCCAGTAGGTAATTGAACATTATTTGTTTTAAAAAAATTGTAATTTTAGTTTTGAAAATTGGGAAATTCTTTCTTTGAAATTGGGGAAAAAAAGAGCCATTTTCCAATTGGGAAGCCACCGAATTTTGGCCTCTGTTATAGAAGGAAGAAAAGCCCTGTCGTTCCTAAACATTAACCCTTTTTGACACCCTTCAAGATAAAAACTTTGGAAAACATTGTGCAAAATGAAGAAATTGCTTGTGACAATCAATCCCTTCATTTCTCACAGTGTTTTCTACCCTAAAAGACAACAAAAATTTAGATTTTATTCATTTGAAAATGTCGTCTGCAACATAGATCTATTAGAATTTTGATCAACCTAAAATTTTGTCGTTTGGTAATGGCTTATTTAATCCTTCAACAATCCCTGTTTTTGAAATATTCGCTTGAGAAATAATCTTCTGAACAAATTCAGAGTGAGAAGGGAAATCCTGAGTCTTGACAGCCAGCATAATGGCAGCATTTTCTCCCTTTTCCATCATTGATCAATATCAATAGATTCTAGATCTATGGGGTATTATTTCATACAATTTGTACCAAGTTAAAAAAAATGTTTCAGCCTTCGTTTGTTTGGATTTGCATTTAAACAAAATGTAAACATGTGCCATACAAGCTTGCGCTAACAATTTAAAGAGTCTGCTACCATGGATAGACCGATAAAATGTGGAGTGATAGTAAATACCAGTCTAATTTAGGATAGGTCATCCAGTCAAAATCAGATACGAAGGGAGGTAACTCCAGTGACCCCAATTGGATCACCAAGGACAACTCTATCGAATTTTACCTTGGATGTGTGTGTATGAAGAAATCTTGAAAAAAATTGGATTTCTTAGCCGGAAGTGGCTACGCTTTATAAAGTAGTTTTCGATGTCAACCAAATGCACAACCATGGCAACTTGCGGGACTTGCAGGTTGTAATCATTCTAAAAAAAAGAGGAGACTGGAACTGCAAACAATGTATTTCAGTATCATTGTCGCGTCATTGTTGACATTAGTCACAGACGAACGTTTTGAATTGTTGTTCTATTCTATTCTATTCATAGTCTGAAAGTAGTTCTACGAGATGCATCCAAGGTAAAATTCGATAGAGTTGTCCTTGGTGATCCAATTGCAGTGACCCAACAAAATAGACTGGTACCCATTCGTGTAAATAACTGAATTTACGACTGGGAACAGGTACTGCATTCTGTCATTTGATTGGTCAATCGATATAATCGATAGACCAATGAAACGGCTCGGTGTATGGAAAGCGTCACCTGTCCAGGCCGTCTGAGTGACCGTCAGATATTAGCTATTACCGTACTTAAATCCGTAGTAGATTTCAGGTACGGGAACCAGACTACCAACAAAACTGGTGGATTTTGACATTTCCTGTTCAGAGAAAAAAATCATTTTTTATGGTCATAACGCTAAGGTAATAAGGTGACAATAATTCTTAAAGATGTCTAGATTAGCTTGCTCACATAAGGAATGATCTAGAGTCTAAAAAAAGTTTGAACTCTGAAGTTATGTCGCATTTCGTTTTCCAATTTCATCTGTTCATTTCATTTGACAAGATTCGATCGCTGTTGACTGTCAAAACTGATAAAAGTATGGAAAAAAGAATTAATCGGTTTTATTCAGGAAACTTATCTAAAACTGAATCCTTTCCCAAACAAGGTCATGCCATTAATAGTTGCAATAATGTAACCGATTCAACCTTTTCAAATTTTGATCTGGCATGTCTGGGCTACACAAACCAATACCCATCTTCAAGTTTGTGGCTACGATATCGCAGCTAGGTCCAGTGGCGGATCCAGAGTGGGTCGGGGGGGGGGGGGGGGGGTGGGTGGGGTGGGGGGGTCAAACGAACCCCCCCTCGATGGCCTGATTATTCCATTGGTAGCAAGATAACTCGTACCAAGTCAAACTCGTACCAAATCCAACTCGTGACATTTTAGTCAACTCGTTCCAAATTTTAGTCAACTCGTACCAAATTTTGGTCAACTCGTACCAAAAAGGGGAAAATGCAGGAGTCAACTCGTACCTTTTTTTAAATAACATTTTCCCCCAAATGTTCTCTCTATAATTTTGTACTAATTTTTTTGCTAGCATCGGAATTAACATTTGTTATCCAAAAATACTATTGAAAGACTTTGTTAACGTTTTTACTGTTAGAAAACATCAGTGTAAACCTCTATAAGATCAAAATTTTGACCGAATACAAATATTTAGTGAAATCGTTTTTTCATCTAAACTTTTCAAATATCTGCCCCACCCGAAATCACGGGAATCGCGGCGATTTTCCACCGCGATTCAAAATTTTGACAGAATACAAATATTTAGTGAAATCGTATTTTCAACTTTTTTTAAATGTATGCATAGATAACAATGATAAAACATTTAAGAAAAAAGAGAAAATGGCGAATATTTCAATTGGAATAAGTGTGTTTTTGTGCCATGTTTGCTCAACTATGTTGTTGAATTTTAATAAGATTGTAAATATTTACATGTATATTTATTTATCACAGTTTGTGGTTTTTCAATTATCAGGATCGTAAATTAATTGTCTTTTATGTATATTGGTCAAATAATTCATATTTATCAGTTTGTTGTTGTTTTTGTTGTTGTTGTTCTTTAAATTAATCAATAAAAGACTTGATTGCGTATTCCGTTTAATTAGCCTATTACAACATGATGACGCATTTTGATGGCCCACATGATAAAGGCTTTGGAAAACATTCTGAAAAAAGAAATTGTTTCAGACAACCAACTTAAAAATTCTATCATTTAAAGTTGTCATCTGCATTATATCTGTGCATTTGATCATGTCGTAAGTTTGGTCTTCTGGTAATGGGTTAATCTCTCTGTCTTTTTGGTTGGCACCATCGTCTGAAGAGGAAGCCTGGCAGTAGAATAAGCTTCTATAAGATGTAATGCAGATGACAATAAGCTTCTATAAGCTTGTTCCTCTGTTGCGCCAACAGGCTGTTTTATTTCTTTATTAAGATTATATGATGACAAAATATCAAACTGTCCAGTATAGTTGCTTTTATTAAAAACTGGCTCTGTAATAAACTTAAACAAGAGCTGTCACTGTAAGATGACAATGCCCCCGACACCGCTTTGATTTTAAATTATGGCCAATCTATGTTCAAGGTCAAGGTCATCCAGGGGTCAAGGTCACCAAAGTATGTGCCTACAGAAAGGTAATGTACCAAGGAATGTTGTGGTAAAGTATGAAGCGAATATGTTAAGTAATAAGGAAGTTATGGCCAATGTTTTTGGACGGAATGACGGACGGACAGACAGACGGACGGACAGACGGACGGACAAGTCAAATTTATGATGCCTCCCTATCGGGGGCATAAAAAGAGAAGAAAATGTTGTTGCTGAACTAAAGGAACAAATAAAACTGCCTATTATTTTATCACTGGGGTAAAGGGTAGTCAATAGCCACGCGTCAGTAAATACTAGCCACGCGTCATAATTAAAGTAGCGCGTGATTCACACCCTTAATTATTGGAAGAAGGGTTAAATAGAAGGTTTATTGTTGTTGTTTCAGAGTATTGTGAGGAAAAGAGTAGAATGTCACCAAGTGGCATTCTTACCATTTTCTACAATACTCGTATTAATTTTAGAGCAGACGAGTCCGAATCTTTATTCAGAATGTTGCTTTCAAATTTATTGTGAGTTGTTTTATCATATATTTTACAGGATGTTTACCTCATATAATCGATTAACCATTACCTGTTAACCATGAGATGAGATTAAAGAAACTTAAAGGGGGAATAACACTTAACATCTTGCAAATTTTCCGAGAACTTCGTACAAAAAAATAAATATATATTATTAAAATATGGTCTTTAAATTGCATAAATGCCAAATCTTAGCTTTCTACCTTGTGTATTGGCTTAGGTGTCGACGGATTTAAAACCCCGTGATTTTTTGTCCCGGGGATAATATTTACAGTAATGGAACATATGGGGTTTTAAATCCGTCGACATCTAGCCAATACACAAGATAGAAAGCTAAGATTTGGCATAGATGCAATTCAAAGGCCATATTTTCATAATACATATTTATTTTGTACGAAGTTCTCGGAAAATTTGCAAGATGTTAAGTGTTATTCCCCCTTTAACAAACCAGAAACCAAACTATTATCATTGTTAGCTCCATAACAAAACCAGTCCATAGAAGAACCCTAAGATAAATAATCAATTTATTCCTATATCAGCTTGATTTGGGGTCCAGTTATACTGAGATAAAGGGTAAACAGTAGCCACGCGTCAGTAAACAGTAGCCATGCGTCTTAACAAAAGTAGCGTGTGATTCACACCTTTATTTCGATGAAGATGAACTAAAATAAATTATTTACCGTTTCACAAACATTACCTGGTTTAAAAGACCTTAATGAAATAGGTTTAAGGGGGAAAATTTAGGCAAAACAAGAAAAGTACGATTATCAAAATCCAATGCTATCTTGTGAATTATTACTTTCTTCGTCAATAGACATTTTGAAGGCTGCAGCAGCTAATGAATTGAGCCAATCAGACATTTTGCTGCTTTGGAACCCATGGAACTGGTAAACTTTATTGAGAAACAAAAAATGAATAATAATTTTGCCTTTCTCTCGATATTTTCTTTGCGTCAACATACAATTTTCTGCATTTTAATTCAATCTTTTATGTCGTCTACAACTTTCTAAAATTCTAAAATGTAATAAATGTATATAACTATAGATCTAAATTCAATATATTAATTATAATAAGGTGGTTTAACGGATATGAATCTATTATTATAAAATATCAATTAATATAGATCTATAAAAAACGAAAGCATCGCCATAGATTTCATATTACTATATATCCTTTAATAAGGCCGAGTTCACTAGGCCGAGTTCGACAGGCCGAGTTTGTAATAAGGCCGAGTTCACTGTGAACCAAAGGAGATGATTTTCTTGAGCGGGCCGCTCGCAGAAATATCACGCCTCTTATACAAGCCTTAAAGATACGGCCGTTTAGGAACCTGCACTTCTTACGTTGTACTCGTCGCAGCCGCATCTCTGACACCATGGAGAGCTGTCTCTCCACCAGTGTAGCACACATAATTAATTTTAACAATAAGAGAATATGCCGCCTTTAGATCTATGTGGCATAATTGTTATGTCATCCAATGTATAATTATATTAATTCAAAGATTCGCGTGTTTCTAATTAGGTATTAAAATTTGGACTTTGTCGCATTGATAATATTTTCTTTCTGTTTCTCTGTACTATATTTATTCTTCCCCCCTTTATACAAGAAAACATCATCATATATTATAAAAAATAAAGAAAAAATAATGATTGTTGAACTGATATCAAATATCAAGATTAACTTTTTTTGGTTGGGGGAATGAAAAACTGAGATAAAAAAAGGGTACGAGTTGACTCCTGCATTTTACCATTTTTGGTACGAGTTGACTAAAATCTGGAACGAGTTGACTAAAATGGTACGAGTTGGATTTGGTACGAGTTTGACTTGGTACGAGTTATCTGTAAACCATTCCATTTTCATGCAGAAATTCAGTCAAAATTGTGTACTACTTGTAAAACGAACCCCCCTTTTTGTAAAAACGAACCCCCCTCACAGAAATCCTGGATCCGGCACTGAGGTCCCTAACAGAATCTGTTCTGGTAAAATATTCAGACAAAATGAGATGGTGCTGATAATTAGCAATTTCTTCTTTTGCTTGAATATTTTTAATTTTGTACACAAATACATTTTTTAGCAATTTGGATTTTGTCTTCTGCAGCATCTTTTAAATAAGAATGAGAGTAAACTTCATTGTTTGGGAAAGGGTAAAATCCTTAAGTCAATCCTAATTTTTCTCTTCTAAAGTAAGATTTAGTGCGAAGATTGGTTATTCCAATTTTTAGCTCCACTGGCATTTGGCCAACGCGGCTTATACATGTGTCCTTTAAACATCTTCTACACAATCTACTCCAAAACTTCTGGGCCAATCTGTAGATCTGGTAAATAATAGATGTAGGGGTCTTGCTACCAATTTTTAGCTCCACTGGCCTTTCAGGCCAGCGGGCTATTGTCATGGCGGTGTGTCCGTCGTGCGTCAGTGTGTGCGTGCGTGCGTGCGTCCGTAAACTTTTTCTTTAAAAATCTTCTTCTCAGAAACTACTGGATGGATTTCAACCAAACTTCACAGGAATGATCCTTGGGTGACCCTTTCTCAGATTCCTTCAAAGAATTTTGATCGAACCAGAATAACCTGAGTTATCTGCCCTTGAATGTCAAAAATAGCTTGTTTTGACTTTATCTTTGCTCTAAAATCTACAAATATCAACCAATTTAGACAAAACTTGGACAGAATATATATAAGAATAATATCCTGCCTGTGTCTAATTTTCAGCTTGATCTGAATTTTACATCATGAGTTATGTGCCCTTGAAATTGACAAAATTGCTATTTTCGGCTCTATTTTGACATGTTTTCATTCTAGCAACTACAAATATTGACAAATCTTGAGAAAACTTTAATGAAATGTTGGTGACTATAAGATCTTGCCTTGATGTAATTTTCAGCTTGATCTGAATTTTACATCATGAGTTATATGCCCTTGATATTGACAAAATTACCATTTTCGGCTCTATTTTTACTTTGTTTTCACTCTAGCAACTATGAATACTGATTAATCAAGACAAAACTTGTAGAGAATATTGGTGACCATAAGATCTTGCCTTGGTATAATTTTCAGCTTGATCTGAATTTTATATCATGAGTTATGTGCCCTTGAAATTGACAAAATTACTATTTTCGGCTCTATTTTGACTTTGTTTTCACTCTAGCAACTACAAATACTGATTAATCAAGACAAAACTTGTACAGAATATTGGTGACCATAAGATCTTGCCTTGGTATAATTTTCATCTTGATCTGAATTTTATATCATGAGTTATGTGCACTTGAAATTGACAAAATTGCCATTTTCGGCTCTATTTTGACTTTGATTTCACTCTAGCATCTACAAATATGGACTAATCAAGACAAAACTAGAACAGAATGTTGGTGACGATTAGATATTGCCTTTGTGTAATTTTCAGCTTGAACCATAAGAAATTCAGGCCTGTGGAGCGACTCAAGACCTTCAGGTCTTTCTAGTTGTTTGGGGCCAGGGGCCAGTGAAATTGGGAAAAATAGCGACGTTTTTACCTAAATTGGAAAAAACTAAAACAAGTTTTTATTCATACTGTCACTCAGTTTCAGCTGCAAATTAGACTGTAATGGTGTAAAATGCATTTGTACATGTACTCTTGTTTAAGAATCTACGCTATAACTATCTTTAAAATGTTTGTAAATGAAGATGAGGTCTTAATGAGGTCCTCATTGGGAATTTTCACCAGAGAATTGGGAAAGAAAGATACTTTTTGCCATTGGGAATGGGGCCGAATAACGTCCCCAAATTTTGGAAAACGAGACCCCTGAGATGTATGTACAAGATGAGGATTCTAATGATCTGAACCCAGCACAAAACATACGGACAGGCAGTAGTATTAGTTACATGTTTGACATGTATGATGAGGGAGACACGGAGAGGAAAACTCTCTTGATGAAGTGTAGAAAATTGAAGAAAAGTGAGATGGTTATTAAACGGAGATGAAAACTCTTTTTGATGAGTCAAACAACTGTTCCTACCACAACCATGTAACAGACAATGATATGGACACAGTCACGCTTTTCGACACTCATCTAGTAACATACTGAAGAAATCATTTTTGAAAATGAAGAAATTGCTTGTAGAAACAATTTCTTCATTTCCCACAATATTTTCTACCTAGACGCACCAAAAAGTACAAAATTTCATTCACTTGAAATTGTTGTCAGCAACATCTTTAACTTTGGGCTAATCAAAATTCATGCCATCTCATGATAGGACAAAATTCAAAATTCATGAAAAGCTTAATAAATTTCAGACTAGAATAAAAGATGGATGGACAAAATGATGAATCAAATAATCTAAACTAGGCCCCAAACATACGGACAGGCAGTAGTATTAGTTACATGTTTGACACGTACAATGAGGGAGACACGGAGACGAAAACTCTTCTTGATGAGTCAAACAATCATTCCTACCACAACCATGTGAAAGACAATGACATGGACGCAGTCACACGTTTTGACGTCCATCTAGTAACATAATTAAGGATAACATGGTAATTGAAGATAATTGCTTGTGACAGGCAATTTCTTCATTTTCCACAACATTTTCTTCCCAGAAACAACAAAAAGTATGAAATTTCATTCACTTGAAATTGTCGTCTGCAACATCTTTAACTTTGGACCAGTCTAAAATTTTGTCGTCTAGTATCTGGTTAAGTGAAATGCCATCACCCCCCTCTTATCTTTAGCTGTGAAAAATAAAAAGAAGGTTTCACTTACATTATTGCAACTATCTTATCTGTAGCTTTTAATTTCAGCCAGTAAATAAGATGGACGGACAAAATGATGATTCTAATAATCTGAACCCGGCCGCAAATATACGGACAGGCAATAGTATCAGTTACATGTTTGACATGTTTGACACAATATGATGAGGGAGACACGGAGACGAAAACTCTTCTTGATGAGTCAAACAATCATTCCTACCAAAACCATGTGACAGACAAGGACATGGACGCAGTCACCCTTTTCCATGCCCATCTAGTAACATGCTGAGGAAAACATTGTCATTAAATTAATGAAGAAATTGCTTCTTTATTTACCACAATGTTTTCTGCCCAGAAATACCAAAAAGTATATAAGTATTTATGCTGTCTGTTATTTGATAAGGATTAGAATTACATGAAAAGCTTGGTTATTTCAGACTAGAATAAAAGATGGATGGACAAAATGATGAATCAAATAATCTAAACCCGGCCCCAAATATACGGACAGGCAGTAGTATAAGTTACATGTTTGACACGTACAATGAGGGAGACACGGAGACGAAAACTCTTCTTGATGAGTCAAACAATCATTCCTACCACAACCATGTAACAGATAATGACATAGGCCCAGCACAGCAATATGGGTCTATACAAGGACCAAGCAGGAGCTCTGCATCTGTCTCATCAGAGTATTCCAGTAGTCGAGGTTGGTAATATTTCAGGCATAATTGATCCTTTCCAAAACAACAAAATTTTAGTTTGATCCATTTCAAAAACTGCCACAAATGACAAAATGGATGTTGTTAAAGATAGGATTTGTGTAAAATATGGCTCAGAATACATGTATATTGAGACAAAAGGAGAAACTGCTGCTTATCAGCAGTTTCCTCTGTCGTTACAATGTTTTCCAAAGCCTTTTCTATAAGGGACGTCAAAACCAGGTTTGGGAAAGGGTAAAACCTTCCTAAACATTTTAACATCCATAATTATCAGAATAATGTTTTTGAAAACAGCGAGATAAAATTAGATCACAAACTGTGTACTTTATATCGTCGGTGCTATGACAAAATTGCGTAACAAATTAGTTACGCAATTTTGTCAATTTTTCTTTATAAATACTTTCTACTAAGTATGTAGGGGCGCATATCCTGTCAAAACGGCGTTTCTCTACACCTATTAGAACCCTTTCAATTACCATGTGACAAAATTGCGTAACACGATTTTGCTGACAAAAATGCGTTGTACATAGAAAAATTATTTACACGAGAGTAATAAAAGGCTGAGAAATGGCATTTTTCTCTGTTTTTCTTCTACTTTGACAAATAAATGAACCGTAAGTTATGTTCAATTACCTTATTTTACCTTAAAGAAGCTGAATTGTTCATGTAGTTATTGAGTTACGCAATTTTGTCGGCACATTTTTTAAAACGGTAAAATGTACTAAAAACGTTTTTGGCTCTCCTGAAAAAAATGGTTTTCGAGCAAATTTCTATTACGCAATTTTGTCATAGCACCGACGATATTCAGTAATATCTGACTTGTGTCTGTCTGCCTTTCTATCCTAACATTGGCCATTGGCATTGCATTTGTGTTTCTCAAGCTCATCTTGTTTAATAATGGGCAAATACCCTTTCTGACAAAATTGACCAAACGCCGACTGTCAATTAAAATCATCCATTAGCCAATGGACGATCAGAAAAATGTCATGCCCCAATTTTTCCTCGTTACACGTGTTATTGTATCGATTTATCGACTGACAATCAAACAATCGACATGCCAATTGCAAAGAATTTTGTGCTAACAATAGACTATGTATGTTTTGATAAACCGTCGGTGTTGTTATAAAATCTCGATACTACGGCTTAAATTAAGCCGTAGTTACGAAATCTTATAACAACACTTACAAATTACCATTTTGTTTGTCCGAATTTACTTCACGATTAACTGGATAAAATCGTTCCCTATAAACGAACACGTGTCCATTGTTTGTATTAAATTCTATGTTGGGCGGAGCGATCTGTCGATTGGCGTTTGGTCAATTGTCACCCATCAATGGGTTTGAAATCGTTAAGCTAAGTGGGCGAGCAGCTGGAGGCTCGGTAAGGGTGTTGTGGTAGTACTGGTTTGAGAAACAACAGAATCCATGAGTAGGTGCTCCAGCCGCCGCGATATGACCCTGGCAGTTGAAAACGGCGTAAAAACCCCAATAAACTCAAACTTGTTTAATAATGAGTGATGTATTGACACAACCATTGAGGGAAATTGGGCACACTTTACTTAACCCTTTCCCAAACAGCAAAGTTTTAGCGTGATCCACATCAAAAACTGCTACAAATGACAAAGTGGTTGTTATTAAAGATAGGATATGTGTAAAATATGGCAAAGAAAATATTGAGACAGAAGGAGAAACTGCTGGTTATCAGCAGTTTCTTCTTTTGTTTCAATGTTTTCCCAAGCCTTTCTATTGGGGACGTCAAAACCAGGCCCCGGTTTCTCGAAAAAACTTAGGTACGTTCTCATGCTCAAATCTGAGCATTGTGCTCAAATCGCACGAAATGCACGTGAACTTCAATCGAATACCCTTCAACGTTGGAGAGTATTCGTTTGAAGTTGAGCATGTTCTCATGAGAATATACTTAAGTTTTTTCGAGAAACCGGGGCCAGGTCTTGTTTGGGAAAGGGCTAAAATGTTTTTCAGATGAGTTGTGGATGTTACAAGCTCAAGTCTTCGTAGAAGATTCTTCCAAGGTATGTTACACAAAATCTCAAATATCATCACAATTACTGTAGACAACAATATAAATGTCACTGATGATAAAACTGATAGCTTTCATAGATGATATGGTCCATTGCACATGTGGGGGGAAAATTTAACTCATTACCATACAGTGACACCTTTGACTCCTTCACAAGAAAAGGCTTAGGAAAACATTGTGGAAAATGAAGAAAATACTTGTGACAAGCAATTTCTTCATTTCCCACAATGTTTTCTACACAAATAAATAAAATTTCATTAACTTTTCATTAACTCGTCGTCTGCAACGTCTTTGTATTTGAAAAAGTCCAATATTTAGCCATGGGTCAAGTTAGCCTTTGTCACTTGGAATTTAGAGAAGAAGCCTAAGCTGGATGTGTAGAATAAGGTCAACTGTTTAGAGCAACAACATGTACAAGTATTAAATAAGTATTAGATCAACCTGCATAAAAAAATACTAAAGGGAGAAAAAATTCTACCAAAGGGAATCAGACATGTGACCCTTCAATCCTTCCACTAGTTTTGGGGTATCATATTTGAACATTTTCCTGAACATTTCCTAGTTTTGACACTCCTAATAAGCAAACTTTTTGAAAACTTTAAGGCATAAGAAAAAATTGCTGATAACATTTAGCTATATTTTCTGTTGTTATATACACAAATTTCGTCCTTATTAATGCCCATTTGGTCATTATACCCCCCACCTACGAAGTATAGGGGGGTATATTGGTTTCACCATGTCTGTCTGTCTGTGCATCCGTCCGTCCGTCCTTAGACTTTTTCATTTCCGTGCTCTAAGTCAAGAACCAGTTGACCAAGGATCATGAAACTTTACACAGTTGTTGCCCATGACCCAAGGAGGTGCCCTATAGTTTTTGGATCATGAAGGTCAAAGGTCAAGGTCACAATTAGACTGTTTAAAACCCGTCAAGAACCTTTTGACCTATAGCACTTTTTAGCTCGCCCGGGACGATTGTCTCGGAAGAGCTATTGTCATACCCCCGGATGTCGGCGTCAGCGTCCGCAGAAACTTTAACCTGGCCCATATCTCATGCCCTGTGAGAGATACAGCCTTCATATTTCACCTGTAGGTACCTCTAACCAAGACCTTTAATTTGAGACCATGACCTTTGACCTTGTGACCTTGACCTTGGAGTTTGACCCACTTTTTGACCGTTTTAAAAAACTTTAACCTGGCCTATATCTCATGCCCTATTACACCTACAGCTTTCATATTTCACATGTTGATACCTCTCACCAAGACCTTTCATTTGAGACCATGACTTTTGACCTTGTGACCTTGACCTTGGAGTTTGACCTACTTTTAAAAAACTTTAACCTGGCTTAAAAAAACTTTAACCTGGCCTATATCTTATGCCCTATTACACAAACAGCCTTGATATTTCACATATGGACACCTCCTACCAACACCATTAACATTTGACCATGACCTTGGACCTCATGACCTGGACCTTGGAGTTTGACCTAGTTTTAAAAAAATTTAACCTGACCTATATCTCATGTCCTTTTACACCTACATTCTTGATATTTCACATATGGACACCTCCTACCAACGCCGTTCACATTTGACCATGACCTTTGACCTTGTGACCTTGACCTTGGAGTTTGACCTACTTTTAAAAAACTTTAACCTGGCTTAAAAAACTTTAACCTGGCCTATATCTTATGCCCTATTACACATACAGCCTTAATAGTTCACATATGGACACCTCCTACCAACACTATTCACATTTGACCATGACCTTGGACCTTGTGACCTTGACCTTGGAGTTTGACCTACTTTTAAAAACTTTAACCTGGCCTATATCTCATGTCCTTTTACACCTACAGCCTTGATATTTCACATATGGATACCTCCTACCAACACTGTTCTCATTTGACCACGACCTTTGACCTCGTGACCTTGACCTTGGAGTTTGACCTACTTTAAAAAAGAAACTTTAACCTGGCCTCTATCTCATGTCTTTTTACACCAACAGCCTTGATATTTCACACATGGACACCTCCTACCAACATGGTTCACATTTGACCATGACCTTGGATATTGTGACCTTGACTTTGGAGTTTGACCTACTTTTAAAAAACTTTAACCTTGCCTATATCGCATATCCTTTTACCCATACAGCCTCTATATTTTACACAATGACACCTGCCAACACCATTCACATTTGACCATGACCTTGACAATGTGACCTTGACCTTGGAGTTTGACCTAAGAAACTTTAACCTTGCCTATAGATATCTCATGTCCTTTTACACCTACAGCCTTGATATTTCACATATGGACACCTACAAATGACACCTCACACCAACATGGTTCACATTTAACCATGACCTTGGACCTCGTGACCTCGACCTACTTTTAAAAATCTTTAACCTGGCCTATATCTCATGTCCATTTACCTCTACAGCCTTTATACTCCACACATGGACACCTCTTACCAACACGGTTCACATTTGTCCATAACCTTTGACCTTGTGACCTTGACCTTGGAGATTGACCTACTTTTAAAAAAAAGTCATTTTGGACCATGACATTTTTTCCTTGACCTAGGAAATGACTTTTCTTTGTGACAAGCTCTTGTTAGGGCAAGCTTTATTGTCCGCGGACAATTCTTGTTTTCAGTGACAAAGTGCTAGTGGGGGTATTTGTCCGCTTTGCGACAGTTCTAGTTTACACCATCTTTGAAATTGAAGCAATGAAAAAGTTGATATTTGTAAAGAGACAATTAATTGAATATCGTCGGTGTTAATGCAAAACCTTGTACATGTATCTCATTTTTAGCTCGACTTTTCGAAGAAAATGAGAGCTTATACTGTCACCCGAGCGTCGGCGTAGGCGTCGGCGTCGGCGTTGCAACAAAGGTTAAAGTTTTTTCAAACATCAATAACTTCCATACTATCAAAGGGATTCAACCCAAACTTGGAATACTTATTCACCATCACACCCTCTACCTTACTACCAGGGCCCATGACCCTGGCTCCACTATATTTGGAGTTATGCCCCTTTATACTAAGCAACTTAGAAAGTCGAGCGTGCTGTCTTCGGACAGCTCTTGTTTGGAAAATTTTAAAGGGGAAGAAAAATAATTAATAACTGCTCCAAAACTGAAAGGTTTTACTTGAAATTCCGATATATTGTTCACAATTAATCGGTCTATACAAGGTTCGACTTTGAAAAAAGCGAAAATCAACAAAAGAGGTTTTGCATTTACACCGATGATATGGTATACATGTATTTCTCTTTCAGTATCGATCAGTGGATCACAAAGTTGATTATGAATCATTGAAGCTCTACAGATTTTATCATTCCACATTGTTTGCTGTGTAAGTTTCTGTTTCATTGCCTGTTATTATAACCCTTTCCCAAACGACAAAATTTTTGAATGATCCAATTGGAAAGCTGCTCTAGATGACAAAATTAATGTTAAAAAGGAAAGGATTGTTTGAAAATTATGAAAATAACTGTACATAATTAAAATAATATGGCCTTTACTTATTTTCGGGATAATTTGCTGTAAAAATAACTGTACATAATTAAAATATGGCCGTTAGTTTTTCTCTGTGCCAAATTTCAGCTCTGTCTGATCTGTATTGGCTTAGATTACGACTGATTCAAAACCCAATATCATTGACACATCATTTCGTAAACACAATCAACCCGTTTAAATATTTTACATACTTTTACACCACTGCATGATTATCGATTTATGTCATTTACTGTATGAATCTTGTATTCTGTTACATAAAGTCTATAAACAGTGCGACAACAAGTCATGCTAAAAGCCAACTTCTGTGGATCATAGGGGATTTAGGCATGGGGATACTAATGTCCCTTTAATAGATTTACGCTAAAGATGTACTTAGTTTATGGCTAGGTGGCGTAACAGCCTTTTTACTCATTTTACGCAGTGTACGCAGACTGACTTGGGTCACAATACAATTCCCAAAAGGTCCCTTTTAGTATGACAGGCCATATTTGTTTGAGAAAAAAACACGAGCAGATGAAACAAAGTCATCTAGATGCCTATACTGTAAAGAACCAATTAGATTACTGTTAATTGAATAAAGATGCAATGGCTATATAACATTGAGATTTTTACCACCAACATTCATTTGTGCCAGGATCTGAAATCAACGTCCCTTATAGAATTTTAGACAACCATGTTTCCAGATCAGCATGAACCTAAGAGCAGGCTGATAAGGGTTAATGTTGCTGTCTAACAGTCGCTATAAGTCACCAGGAAGCTATTGGAGGACAGCATGGATCCTGATCAGACTGTGTGTATGCACAGGCTGGTCTGGATCCAGGTTGTTCTCAAATGCCATAAAGGACGTTTTTTCCAGATCCTGGCTCATTTGTATTTATTACAGGTGCCGTTATGTTGTAATCACAACTTTACATGCCCTGGCATTTTTTGAGTTTCCTTCCTCATTTTCCTGGACCTCGGACATCAAGACGCGTGAAGCGAGACTAGCTTTACCCTGCGGTGTCACCGAGGGCATTGAAATGTTTTGTTTATTGTTCCTTACTGTGGATGCAATCATTAAGGTTTGTTATTTCTTTGTCATATTGAAAGATTCAAGAACTTAAAGAAATTTTCTGTGATTTTCCCTAAGAAGACCTTATTTTTATGTTGCTGACAGAAAAGCCTTCTAAAGGCTTTGAGAACAATTGAGGCAAAATAAGAAGATGCTAATGACCAGCATTTTCTCCTTTTGCCTCAATATTTTCTGCTCTACATCATCAACAGTTCCTATATATCTATCAACACACATTTTCCTGTCTGCAGCAACTTTGAAATTGGAGCATTCTATTTTATCTTTTTGGAAAGCTTTAAGTGTATCTGCAATACAGGTCATACCTGTGCATACAATGCATGGCAAATTAAAAAGCAATGTAGAAATGTTGTCTATGAAGTTTTACGACCATATTTGTTTGTATGACCGTATTTGTTTATTCAAGTTGATTACAAAATGAACAGTGATATGATTTCTTTTCACATAAAATGAACAGAATGAAACTTTAACTATCCATAAACATCTGTAAATATCGCTATCATTTCATCGTATTTCTGAATTTTTTGCAGTCCCGTATCTACGGTTACCATCATCTGCGTAGCAACAAATGGTTAACATTAGAAATTGTGATTTTGTTTGCATCCTACATAGACTGGGCAGTTTCTGTGATGTTTGGATGTAGAGAGGTAAGGATAAAGGATTCCAGTCTAATTCCATCGGGCTTTCTCAAATAATGATAGGTTTTGACAACTCTAAACGAAAAGGCTATATAACATATAAAAGGAAAAGAACAGATGACCAGTATTTTCTTCTTTTCTTACGATGATTTTTTCACCAAATATAATTTGATTGTAATTTCGATGCTTTGGTTCACACTAATTTTAGCATGAAAATGAATTAATATTTTGTCTATTAAGAAAGGATGCTTTGATGGTAAGCATTTTTTGCTTTTGCCTCAATGTTTTCTGTGTTATATCATTCACAAATCCTAAATGGATGTGTTATATTGTATGCAAATCCTTCTAATCAGTTTTAGTTGTCTGCAACAGCTTTCAAATTTGAACATTTAAAAAAAATACTGTTCAAAGGTTTGGGAAAACATTGTAAAAAAAAAAAAACATTGTAAAAAATGAAGAAATTGCTTGTGACAAGCAATTTCTTCATTTACCACAACGTTTTCTAACCCATAGTGGAAATATTTTAAAAGTTCCATCAACTTGAAATTGTCATCTGCAACATCTTTCAAATAGGAAAAGTCCAAAATTTTGCTGTATGGTAATGGGTTAAAGATTTATGAAAAAATTGTAGATATATCTTCACATTACAGGTTGTTAGAGTCCGCAGAATGCTGCGTCCTGTGTTCATTATACAGAATTCATCTCTCATGAAGAAAATACTCAACTGTTTACGTAAAACTATACCACAAGTGGTGGGGTTAGTACTTCAACTCATACTCCATTGTGAAGATTTTTATGCCTCTGTATCAAAAGATCGGGGGCATATTGTTTTTTATGTGTCTGTCCATCCATCTGTTTATCTGTCTGTCTGAAAACATATCATTGGCCATTTTGGGGGCTTTCAGGTTTCACAAACATATATTGTTTATATTACAGCTGCCTTGTTTATCAAAATACAGTAACTTAGCATGTAAATTATCTTAATTTTAGCGTTGTCAAAGTATTTTCAGAGGTTAGTTATAAAAACAAATAAAAACAATTAGTTTGCTTGAAAAATTTAAATATTGACCATAACTTTTTACCAGTGAAAGACCAGTAAATGATAAGGCATGTGAAAAGATTTCCCTGGAGGTCAAGGTCATATATCAAAGGTATGTTTTGAAAAAAAAAATCATTATGGACTTTTGGACGGTATTGGTGTTTCACAAACATATTTTGCATGTTGTTTATTTCAGTGTTCTACTTTTGATGGCCTTACACCTATACATATTCACCCTGTTTGGTATGCTGTTATTCCCCAAGCCTAAAGGTGCTAGTAGCGTAGATGCAGATGTTATAGATGGACAAAATATAGGAATAGCTTTCTCTAATGTCACTCAAGCAAACTCTACATTGGTAAATATATGTTTGATATTTGTGATTAAGCGAAGTTTGGCCCTTAACCCATTTTTATTTGCATTGCCTTCTAACGCCTTTAGAGATTCAGGCATTAGAAAATATTGTGGGAAATGAAGAAATTGCTCGTGACAGGCAATTTCTTCATTTCCTACAATATTTTATTCACATAAGGATAAAAAATGTCGAATTTTGTTCACTTGAAATTGGCGTCTGGAACATCTTTGATTTTGGAATGTCAAATGTTTGCTATTTGGTAATGGGTTAATAAAATTGATAAAATATAAGAATACCTTTATCTAATGTCACACAGGGTAACTCTACAATGGTTAATATTTGTTGTAGTGTGTGATGGTCCTAAAACAATGGACACCGACATCAAATTGATGCTAATTAGCAAGCGCACACTTCTGATGTGATCAAGATTCATATTTGTAAAAACTGTCTGATCAGCATTAATCTTCATCAAAATGAATTTGGACACATACGAGGGGTGTTCCAAAAGTTCGTAAAATGGACCCATAACTTTCATATTACTAGCTTGGTAAGGCTATAATTTGGTAATATTGTAGTTCATTATCTGTAGACTGCTTGAAAATTGAAAAAAATTATCAAAGAACTTCAAGCGGCCGTAAACTGCGTTACCATAGTAACGCATGTACGCCTAGGCGGGGGAGCCTAAAAAATGATACATAATCGTTTAATTAATCGAGTTTTCTTAAATTTCTGCGGGATTTTTTTTGTCGCAAATTTTAACTACGCTAGTTTGGCGTCATTACGTGTATTTGATACATTATTGTTAAAGTTATTACGAAGACCCTACATTTTCATGATATAGAACAAAACAATTGGATAGCGATATGAAGTTGGCACCAAATTTTGAATATCAGTCAGTCATAAAATTTTGCCACGATCTTGGTCTTACATTCAAACACTTTCATCACATTTATACCTCAGGCATAGAAGTGTATAAGAGTAAATATGGACTTTAAATAGAAGGTTTCGTTATCGCATGAAGTTGACATCGCTTTTGACGTTCTTGCTCCCCTGCCCTGCGCATAGTCTTTGTCTTTCATTTATCACTGTACAATAACTATGGTTTGTACACTATGTAAAATTTCCACATTTATTGTACAGATGTTACATTTAATGACTGTATAACTTTTGTTTTGATAGTCAACACTCCTGAAGTTTTATATATTCATTTTACGAACTTTTGGATCACCCCTTGTACTGATTGGATAAATCTGTTGTGGTCTCATGCTGTATAGTCCCATTTCGCGTTTCTATTTACAAGCTTAAAATGTGTATGTATTGCAAAAACAAGACACAATGTCTCATTAAGTTCTGATAAAGGAATAAAAAGTTTAAACTTTTAATACATTTGCTGAAATCAATTGATTGTGAATACTTTTCATTTATGCATAAATCTAGTGGCAAGAATCCATATGAAGTTAAAATAAAAAGAGTGACTTAATCCTTTTCCAAGCAACAAAATTTTGGACCAGTCCAATTTGAAAGTGGTTACAAACGACAAAATAGATGTTGATAAAGATTGAATCAATGTAAAATATAGAACAGAAAATATTGAGACGAAAGGAGAAACTGCTGGTTATCAGCAGTTTCTTCTTTTGTTTCAATGTTTTCCCCAAGCCTTTTATATCAAGGACGTCAAAACCAGGTCTTGTTTGGGAAAGGGTTAAATTTGTTTCAAGAACTTGCTCGAATTTGATGTTATTCTTTCATTCCAGGGTAATGAATCTGAATACTTCAGAACCTTAACAGAGAGCTTCATGAATTTGTTGGTGTTACTGACTACAGCAAATAATCCTGATGGTATGTTGGTCTATTGCATTGTCAATTATTGTGGTGAACTTGTAAAAGCATAGAACAAACTTGATGAATGTTTATCTATTAGATTTTATTTTTTGATTTCAGTTAAACATTTTTAACCAAACAAAATACTTGAATTGAAAATTGAACTTCTTCATCTTCTTCATGTTACAATTAAGCAACACTGAAAAATAATCCTGTATTTCAGAGTTCTAATTCAAATGATGTTTAAAAAATTCTGACTGATTGTGAACTATATATAAATCTTATTTCAGTTACTCTACCGGCATACAGAAGGAATCGGTTGTATGCAATATTCTTCATCATATTTCTTATTATTGGTAAGTCAACATTTAAATTTTACATGAAGAGGAAAAAATTGGAAGAAGTTAGCAAAATTAATGTTACTAGCAACATAAAATATGTTATACTTAGTAGATCAAGTAAATTAAGATATGTTTAATTTATTAGCTCATCTGAGCATGAAGTGCTCAAGGTGAGCTAGTGTGGTCATGTTTTTGTCTGTCGTCTGTCCGTCTGTCTGTCCTTTCACAATTTTCTCCACATCTTCTCCTCCAATTTTTACCAAACTTGGCAGGAATGTTCCTTTGGTAACCCATTTCAAAACTTGTTCCCGAATTTTGTCAAAAAATGCGAGCGTGGCAGAGCGTGGCCTAACAGACTTGGAGAAATCATAAGAAAATTCTTTAAAAATCAACCATTGAGCTAATTTGAACAAAATTTGGCAGGAATGTTCCTTGAGTAACTCTTTTTCAAAATTTGTTCACAAATTTTAAGATTTGTCAAAAAACATGGGTTTGGCAGGGTGTGTTTTTATCAGACTTTGAGAAATCCTAGCAAGATTCTTTAAAAATCAGCCATGTATCAGGTTTCATGGCACTTCTATAGTATAAACAAAGACTGTGAAATATGAACAGACCGTCTAGAATGGAGCTGCAGGTAAAAGGGAGTAGATATATTATATTTGTTATCTGAGCTGTAAATCCTTTGTTGTTGGTACTCATTTGAATAGTCTTGATTAGATCATTCTAATGAATACCCATAGGACAGGGTTTGATAAACATTGAAATGTATTTTACAATTTGGAAAGCCACTTTACCTCTCTATGTTTGAATCTCTATTATAGCCTCTGTGTATTATTTACTTTCTAGGATTATCTGAATTCTTTAACCCTTTCCTGAAAGGGCCTGGTTTTGACATCCCTTTATAATTAGAATAGACTTGGGGAAATATTGAGTCAAATGAAGAAAATGTTGATAATAGGTAATGTTCTCCCTTTGCCTAAATATTTTATGTGCTGTATTGTACATGAATCCTTCGTTTATCCATGGATATCAATTTTGTCTTCTGCAACTCATTTCATATTGGAACGGTCTATTCCTGTTCTGTTTTGGGAAAGAGATAAGCCCTTTCCCGATTATTCACAGGTTTGTTTCTCACTGAAATATAGAAAAAGCTGGGAAAATGTTATGGGCCTGGCAAAAGAAGAAAATGCTGATAGCCTGCTTTTGCTCCTTTTGCCTCATCATTTTCTGTCCCCTTTTGTACATGAATGTAGTCTTACTCAACATTCTGTTTTGACTTTTAATTACAGCAGCTTTTAATTCTGCTGATCTGATGTTATGCTGTTAGGAAAACATTTAACTAAAATCAAATCGTAATTGTTTGCAGGTCTGTACTGTTTCATGAACATGTTGACAGCTATCATCTATAATCAGTTTAGAGGATACTTTCAGGTTGGTGAAATTATTTAGCTTTTGCTCTCCATCTTCCTGTTACTTTCTCAAAATATCTTGACAGAAAGAAACTCCTGTTCTTATGCTCTTTTGTGGGTGTGTAGTACTTTTTAGACTTTATCTAACAACCCTGAATGCTCACAATTTGAAAATATTTTAGGCAAAGGACAATGGTATAAATCATTAAATATTTAATCAGATCAAGCATCATTTTTATACGCCGCCGGAGGCGGACGTATATTGGCGTCATCTTCTCCGTCTGTCCGTCCGTCCGTCCATCCGTCCGTCCGTCCGTACGTACGTCCACTTTTCTTGTCAACGCAACTCCTCCTAAGTTTTTGGCTGGATCTTCTTGAAACTTGGTCAATGTTATCACCTCAATTGGTAGATGTGCATGAAGGAAGGATTTTATGGTTTGTTGATTTTTGCCTGAGTTATGCCCCTTAAAAACTTAGTCTCTGGGGCTTATTGAAATTGCAGCCTTGTCAACGCAACTCCTCCTAAGTTTCTGGCTGGATCTTCTTGAAACTTGGTCAATGTTATCACCTCAATTGGTAGATGTGCATGAAGGAAGGATTTTATGGTTCGTTGATTTTTGCCTGAGTTACGCCCCTTAAAAACTTAGTCTCTGGAGCTTATTGAAATTGCAGGCTTGTCAACGCAACTCCTCCTAAGTTTCTGGCTGGATCTTCTTGAAACTTGGTCAATGTTATCACCTCAATTGGTAGATGTGCATGAAGGAAGGATTTAATGGTTCGTCGATTTTTGCCTGAGTTACGCCCCTTAAAAACTTAGTCTCTGGGGCTTATTGAAATTGCAGGCTTGTCAACACAACTCCTCCTAAGTTTTTGACTGGATCTTAATGAAACTTGGTCAATGTTATCACCTCAATTGGTAGATGTGCATGAAGGAAGGATTTTATGGTTCGTTGATTTTTGCCTGAGTTATGCCCCTTAAAAACTTAGTCTCTGGGGCTTATTGAAATTGCAGGCTTGTCAACACAACTCCTCCTAAGTTTCTGGCTGGATCTTAATGAAACTTGGTGGATGTTATCACCTCAATTGGTAGATGTGCATGAAGGAAGGATTTCATGGTTCATTGATTTTTGCCAGAATTATGCCCCCTTCAATCTTAGTCTCTGGGGCTTAATGATATTTCAGCCTTGTGAATGCAATTCCTTCCAGGTTTTTCACTGGATATTTATAAAAACCTTTTTGTGAACACAATTTTTTAAAGGTTTTTCAGTGAATATTTATAAATCCTTGTCAATGTCATTTTTTTGTCTCAAGTTTTATAAGTGGCGGCGTATATTGTGACGATGGCACTCTTGTTTGCCTTTTCAAAATACTGGAATTCTGTAATGGAAAGCTCGTGTATGTTAAATGCCCATGTGTCATTTGATGCTTCCACTAGATAAGTCTGCATTTGAATGCAGTCTGAGTAGAATTAATCTTGTTCTTTTACATTTCCCACAAATAGCATTAAAAAGTTAAGAGGATAACATTGATCTTGCTCAGAATGTGTAAATGCACCGACTTATCGAGATCCCTGTTGGTTAAATTCATGAATTTTCTTTTGCAATCCCAGCTTCAATGATATATATATATTGTCTATATTTCAGGATTCCCTACAGAGCAGCTTAATGCGACGACGTCTGGGACAGAGGGCTGCGTTTGAATCATTAAGAAAGCGGAGTTTACAACTAGGTCATCCTTCTACAGATGATGATGATGATATAGAATTTACTATGTAAGGACATCATTGTGTAATCTTTTTAACAAAAACAATCTGGTTTTGATCTTCCTTTAGTGAAAAGAGTTTAAACCCTTTAAAACAATGGATTCATGCAGATGACCAGTAGGTTTAAATATATGTGAAATCTACCATTTAGCTATCCGGTCTGATAAAGAAGTCCAACCCCTTTCTGACATTTGACAAAAGTTGTTTGTCTCTCACAAATGGATGTGAATCATCTAAGTAAGAGATCAACTGGAGGCTTGGATTGGATATTGTTGTAGTACTGGTTAGAGAAATTGTCAGAAAAGATATTAACCCATTACCAAACTACAAATTTTTTGGGTAGTCTGATTCAAAAACTGCCACAGACGACAAAATGGATGTTGATAAAGATTTGATGTGTGTGAAATTAAACTTAGAAAATATTGAGACAAAAGAAGAAAATGATGTTTATCAGCATTTTCTTCTTTTGCCTCAATGTTTATTCCATGTCCATTCTACAAGGGACGTAAAAACCAGGTCTTGTTTGGGAAAGGGTTAACAGTATCTAGAGATCGAACCCACAACCTCATATTTCAAGTCTGACACTCTTCAACTGCGCTATGGCTGCATTATTATTGTCAATATTTAAATTAACAAGACCTAAGTTAGAAAATGTATCATTTGTAGAAATAAAGTGGCTGTGAGAGATTTACAGAATGTGGTGTCTAGAGCAACAATAAGACGGGAGATGAAGATTATAATTATAGAGGTAGGACAGTTTGAAATATTTGCATAATATGGTGTATTTATATCATATACTTCATTTGTATTCCATTCTTCACTTAAAAGCACATAAGAGATATAGTGAAATAAGTCTTACAATCGAGACATTTCAGTTCAAAGCCTTTTTCTTGTGAAGAATTATGATACATGTTAAATAGGCTAGTCTGTCTGAAATATTACCTTTATAAGGAGAGCCAAACTAACAAATAATAGTTTAACCCTTTACCAAACGACAAAATATTAGGGTGGTCCAATTTGAAAGTTGCTGCAGACGACAAAATAATCATTGAAAAAGAAAGGATTTGTGTATGATATAACACAGAAAATATTGAGACAAAAGGAGAAACTGCTGGTTATCAGCAGTTTCTTCTTTTGTCTCAATGTTTTTCCAAGCTGTTTTTATTAGGGACGTCTAAACCAGGTCTTGTTTAGAAAAGGGTTAAAGTGAAGATATTTTGAAACAAAAAAATAGAAGATATTTAGCATGTATGTAATTGTAATGGGTTTGAGTGCTGTTTTGCAAAAATCTTGTAATCTGAACTTGGCATACTTATCAACAATAAATGTAATTGTATTTTTTTTTCAGGCCCTAGCTGAAGGCTACACACAGAAACAGTATCTATCATGGAACCAGTTTTTAGGGGTGATGCAGATGATGGAGAAAAATACAGATAAAAGGGAGGTCAGTTGAACTTTGAAGTTGGTTTGGAAAAAGAAAATAATGATTATAAGATGAAAAAAAAAATAAATCAAGAAATTCCAGTGGTTGATACAGTTAACCCTTTCCCAAACAAGACCTTGTTTTGACGTCCTTAATAGAAAAGGCTTGGGAAAACATTGAGACAAAAGAAAAAACTGCTGATAACCAGCAGTTTCTCCTTTTGCCTCAATATTTTCTATGCTATATTTTACACATATTTCATCTTTAATAACTTCCATTTTGTCCTTTGTGGCAGTTTTTGAAGTAGAGCACCCTAAAATTTTGGTCGTTTGAGAAAGGGATAACAATGATATTTTCTGTTGTATGAATTTGTAACCTCTGTCTCTGAAAAGCTGCATTTAATTGCATGGGAAAATACAAAAATGTCATAAAATAACAAAGATTGATAACCTTTGTTAACTTTTTTAGCTCGACTTTTCGAAGAAAATGAGAGCTTATACTGTCACCCGGGCGTTGGCGTCGGCGTTGGCGTCGGCGTTGCAACAAAGGTTAAAGTTTTTTCAAACATCAATAACTTCCATACTATCAATGGGATTCAACCCAAACTTGAAAAACTTGTTCACTATCACACCCTCTACCTTACTTTCAAGGCCCATGACACTGGCTCCACTATATTTGGAGTTATGCCCCCTTTATACTAAGCAACTTAGAAAGTCTAGCGCGCTGTCTTCTGACAGCTCTTGTTATAAAAAAGCGCCAGTTACCATGAGAAGGAAATTCATTGTTTTGATATTCTTATCAGAGAATATTTAGGAAAACATTGAAAGAAAAGAGAAAATCGATTTTTTTTCAGGACTTTCTGTACCATCTATATCTTATATTTTCTTTGCCAAATTTTCCAAATGTTCTACTTTTGACACCATATATTTATTGTCTGCATTTCTTTTTAAATTGCACCAGTTCAAGAATAATTTAATCACCATTTCATATTTATCTTTCAGAAACCCAGTGTTCGATGGTTCAGACATCATCCTAAACTGCTTGCTCTACAGAAAATTGTCTGCTCAAAGTACTTTGGGTACTTTGCCAACTTCATGGCATTGCTCAATGTTGTCTTAATTACGGTGAGTGTTGTAACTTATTATGCCCCCTTTCGAAGAAAATGGGGGTATATTGTTTTGCAAGTGTCGGTCGGTCGGTCGGTCGGAAGGTCGGTCAGTCGGAAGGTCGGTCGGTCGGTCCGTATGTTGGTCGGTCTGTCCGTAGACCAAACCTTGTCCGGAGCATAACTCGAAAAGTATTAAAGGTAGAATCATGAAACTTCATAGGTGGATAGATCTCATTATGGAGAGGTGCAGTGCATAAGAACCGTAACTCTGCCGATCAAATTTTTTGAGTTATTGCCCTTTGTTGATTTTATAACTTGATTCTTGTCCGGAGCATAACTCAAAAAGTATGTAAGGTACAATCATGAAACTTTACAGGTGGATAGATCTCATTATGGAGAGGTGCAGTGCGCAAGAACCGTAACTCTGCTGATAATTTTTTTTGAGTTATTGCCCTTTGTTGATTTTCAAACTTGATTCTTGTCCGGAGCATAACTCAAAAACTATGTTAGGTAGAATCATGAAACTTTACAGGTGGATAGATCTCATTATGGAGAGGTGCAGTGCATAAGAACCGTAACTCTGCTGATCATATTTTTTGAGTTATTGCCCTTTGTTGATTTTATAACTTGATTATTGTCCGGAGCATAAGTCAAAAAGTATGTAAGATAGAATCATGAAACTTTACAGGTGGATAGATTTCATTATGGAGAGGTGCAGTGCATAAGAACCGTAACTCTGCCGATCAAATTTTTTGAGTTATTGCCCTTTGTTGATTTTATAACTTGATTCTTGTACGGAGCACAACTCAAAAAATATGTAAGGTACAATCATGAAAGTTTACAGGTGGATAGATCTCATTATGGAGAGGTGCAGTGTACAAGAACCGTAACTCTGCTGATAAATTTTTTGGGTTATTGTCCTTTGTTGATTTTCAAACTTGATTCTTGTCCGGAGCATAACTCAAAAACTATGTTAGGTAGAATCATGAAACTTTACAGGTGAATAGATATCAATATGGAGAGGTGCAGTGCACAAGAACCGTAACTCTGCTGATCATATTTTTGGAGTTATTGCCCTATGTTGATTTTCAAACTTGATTATTGTCCGGAGCATAACTCAAAAAGTATGTAAGGTAGAATCATGAAACTTTACAGGTAGATAGATCTCATTATGGAGAGGTGCAGTGCACAAGAACTGTAACTCTTCCGATCAATTTTTTTTTGAGTTATTGCCCTTTGTTGATTTTATAACTTGATTCTTGTCCGGAGCACAACTAAAAAAATATGTAAGGTAGAATCATGAAACTTTACAGGTGAATAGATTTCATTATGGAGAGGTGCAGTGCACAAGAACCGTAACTCTGCCAATCAAATTCTTTGATTTATTGTCCTTTGTTGATTTTACACTTAATTCTTAATTTTGCCTATATCTCATGTCCTTTTACACATACAGCCTTGATATCTCACACATAGATACCTCCTATCAACATCGTTCACATTTAACCATGACCTTGGACCTTGTGGCCTTGACCTTGGAGTTTGACCTACTTTAAAAAATATTAAACTGGGCCTATATCTCATGACCTTTTACAAATACAGCCTTGATATTTCACACATGGACACATCTTACCAAGACCTTTCACAATTGACCATGACCTTGGACTTTGTGACCTTGACCTTGGGGTTTGACCTACTTTTAAAAACTTTAACCTGGCCAATATATCATGTCCTTTTACACATACAGCCTTGATATTTGACACATGGAAACCTCTGACCAAGACCTATCACACATGACTATGACTTTGGACCATGTGGCCTTGACCTTGAAGTTTGACCTACTTTTAAAAAAATTAAACAGGGCCTATTTCTCATGTGCTATTACACATACAGCCTTGATATTTCACACATGGACACATCCTACCAAGACCTTTCACATTTGACCATAACCTTTGATCTTGTGACCTTGACCTTGGACTTTGACCTACTTTTAAAAAAAACTTTAACCTAGCCGATATATCATGTCCTTTTACACATACAGCCTTGATATTTGACACATGGACACCTACGACCGAGACCTTTCACATTTGACCATGACCTTGGACCTTGTGACCTTGACCTTGGTGTTTGACCTACTTTTATAATACATTAACCTGGCCTATATTTCATGTCATTTTACATAAACTGCCTTGATATTTCACACACGGTCACTTCCAACCAAGACATTTCACTTTTGACCTTGACCTTGGACCTTGACCATGGAGTTTGACCTACTTTTAAAAAACTTAAACTAGGCCTATATCTCATGTCCTGTTACCTATACAGTATCAATATTTTACACATGGATACCTACCAAGACCTTGCACATTTGACCATGACCTTGGCCTGTGTGACCTTGAGCTTTGATGTTTACATACTTTTAGAAATCTTAAACCTAGCCTTTATCTTATGTCCTATTACACCTACAACCTTGATATTTCACACATACACACCTCCTACCAAGACCTTTCACATTTGACCATGACCTTGAATATTGCAACCTTGACCTTGGAGTTTGACCTACTTTAAAGAAGACTGAAACCAGGCATATATATCATGTCCTTTTACACCTACAGCCTTGATATTTCACACATGGACACCTCCAACCAAGACCTTTCACATTTGACCATGACCTTAACCTTGGCATTTGGCCTACTTTTAAAAACTTTAACCTGGCCTATGTTTCATTTTACTTTTACATAATATACAGATTTGATATTTCACACATAGACACCTCCTACCAAGACCTTTCATATTTGACCATGACCTTGGACCTTGTTAACTTGACCTTGGACTTTGACCTACATCAAATGTAGGCCCTTGAGGGGGCATATATGTTTTACAAACATCTCTTGTTAAATTCTGGATTCAATGTAAAGTTAGTTTTCAACAGAAATTAACATTTTCACCAAAAGGATCTGGTTTAGACATCTTCTATAAAGAAGGCTTTTTAAAATGTAATAGGAAAATAATATTTTCTGTCATTGAAATGAGAAATAAAATCATGTTGGTCTCAATGTTGATTAATTCATGGTGCAATAGTTCAGAAAGTTGAAAGTTCATCCAATGATACACAGTTCTTCCAATGATACATAGTTCTACCAATGATACACAGTTCTTCCAATGGTACACAGATCTTCCAATGATACACAGGTCTTCCAATGATACACAGGTCTTCCAATGGTACACAGTTCTTCCAATGATACAAAGGTCTTCCAATGATACACAGTTCTTCCAATGATACACAGGTCTTCCAATGATACACAGGTCTTCCAATGGTACACAGGTCTTGCAATGATACACAGTTCTTCCAATGATACACAGGTCTTCCAATGATACACAGTTCTTCCAATGATACACAGGTCTTCCAATGATACACAGGTCTTCCAATGATACACAGTTCTTCCAATGATACACAGGTCTTCCAATGATACACAGGTCTTCCAATGGTACACAGTTCTTCCAATGATACACAGGTCTTCCAATGATACACAGGTCTTGCAATGGTACACAGTTCCTCCAATGGTACACAGTTCTTCCAATGATACACAGTTCTTCCAATGATACACAGTTCTGCCAATGATATACAGTTCTTCCAATGGTACACAGATCTTCCAATGATACACAGTTCTTCCAATGATACACAGGTCTTCCAATGGTACACAGTTCTTCCAATGATACAAAGGTCTTCCAATGATACACAGTTCTTCCAATGATACACAGGTCTTCCAATGATACACAGGTCTTCCAATGGTACACAGGTCTTGCAATGATACACAGTTCTTCCAATGATACACAGGTCTTCCAATGATACACAGTTCTTCCAATGATACACAGGTCTTCCAATGATACACAGGTCTTCCAATGATACACAGTTCTTCCAATGATACACAGGTCTTCCAATGATACACAGGTCTTCCAATGGTACACAGTTCTTCCAATGATACACAGGTCTTCCAATGATACACAGGTCTTGCAATGGTACACAGTTCCTCCAATGGTACACAGTTCTTCCAATGATACACAGTTCTTCCAATGATACACAGTTCTGCCAATGATATACAGTTCTTCCAATGGTACACAGGTCTACCAATGATACACAGTTCTTCCAATGATACACAGGTCTTCCAATGATACACAGGTCTTCCAATGGTACACAGGTCTTGCAATGATACACAGGTCTTCCAATGATACACAGGTCTTCCAATGATACACAGGTCTTCCAATGATACACAGGTCTTCCAATGATACACAGTTCTTCCAATGATACACATGTCTTCCTATGAAACACAGGTCTTCCAATGATACACAGTTCTTCAAATGATACACAGTTCTTCCAATGATGCACAGGTCTTCCAATGATACACAGGTCTTCCAATGGTACACAGTTCTTTCAATGATACACAGGTCTTCCAATGATACACAGGTCTTCCAATGATACACAGGTCTTCCCTAGGTTGGCGCTAAGGGAAAATTCTTAGTAGCCAAATTTGACGAAGACGATAATTTGTTTAGAGAATACGAAAAGCGGCTAAAAGGGTGTGGTACCCTTCCTTTTGCTGCAGGTCCAAACATTTCAAATCATGTTTGTCATGATTAGGCCTACTTAGGATGTCCATTATGATGAGTAAGAAAGAAAACTGACTGTTTTAAATAAGAATCATGATTGGATGCATTGCAGCAAAAGGAAAGGCATATTTTTCATAGTTAAATGAAGAATGAAACACAAATTTAAATTTACACAATATTTATTACAATCCTTTTCTTTTTCAGATCTTTATATATATACAATAGAAAAGAAAACAAAACAGCTAAACAGAAGAAAAAAGCTTATCTAGTTAAGCTTTGACATTGTTGTCTAAAAATAGCAATAAATAAACATGGAATTGAATTTTGTTGTATTTACAATACTCATAGTACTTTGATACTACAAGTACTTTGATTAAGTTCTCAAAGTACTTTGATTGTCTATTTACATGGATCCTTTCCAAACGGCAAATATTTTGACTGATCTTATTGGAAAGCTGCTACAAACAAAACTATTCAAAGTATGATGTTGATCTCCCTAATCTTAACTATTTTGCCTTATTGAATTGTCCTGTTCGCCTGCACTTTTTAGCGGCCCAAATATCAAAAGCTCTTCCAAAATTAAAGTCATTCATTTTGTCTATGGAAGGTGTATCCACTGTCATCATCATCAGTGTGTTTACAGTCGACGTGTAAAGTCTGTTTCTTAGTTTCGTTTTCACTAGATTATACCTGGAAAATCCACGCTCACAGTCGGCACTAGATACAGGCAAAATCAAACACACTTTGATTAAATGACACACGTTTGGGTAGGAGGATACAATGTTTTGATTTATCAAAACCGATTCTGCCATTTCTCTGAATTTCATTTTTCTACAGTTATCAAACATGTAATGTCTGAACAGGCTCCATTCAACAAGCAATTCGTCCCCCTTGACAGACAACGGCGATCGACATTCATCACCGTAAAACTCCGATAGTATGGTAATTTCTGTATTCCCGTATGAATGTAAATCATCGGAACATGACGGGAGTTTTGTGGGATCTAGAATGCTAAAACACGAGATTACCCCACCGTCTTGATTGAAACGCTCGGACAAGTTTTGTAGTAGGGCGTCAATATATTTCTCCATGCTATTCTTGGACAATAAAACAAGGTCTGGGGTTGACTTGACCCTGTTTGTATTACCGTTCTTGCCAAATTCAAACCCACTCTCGTAGCTTTCTGGGAGTGAGTCCACAAATTGTTTTAGGAATGGACCTGGTTCATTTTTCATCGTTTTGATGGAGCTTATTGCTGCTCGCAGTTGACATGATAACTCGGACAAAGTCAAATCCCTCCTTTGAAAAATTTTGCTTAAAATACACAAAACATTCAAAATATCCTCTAGCATATACGAAGTGTATAGAAACCGGTAATCAGTTATGAACTTTAAAAGTCCACTCGCCATTGGGTCACCATTTTCAGCACAGTCCATTTCAAGACAGGTCACTAGAGCATCGTAATTCTGAATAACAGAATCAACTGCTCCCTCAAACGATAACCATCTTGTATGGAATGTTTGTTGGAACTTTCTTTCCGCTATTTCGAATATTTGCTGAATCTTTTTCAGCTTAGATTGGTGTTTGGGCGAATAGTGGTAGTACTTGAAGATACTATTTATCATAGCCTGGTACTTTTTCAAATACGGGATACTGTCGGCAGACTGACCACTGGCTAGGGCTAGTCTGTGAGCTATACAGTGTATGCTCAACATCTTGTTGTTTTTCTGTTTTAGAAGTGTAGTGACACCTCCCCGTACACCTGTCATCACACTCGCTCCGTCCGTAGTGACACAAGCAATGTTTTCCACTTTCAAATGCCTTGATTCCAAAACACGAATGATGGTTTCGCATAAACTCTTGGCGTTACATTCGTCGCCATTGATCTCTGTCACCTCCAGAAATTTTGTCTGAGTTTGTCCATTTAAACAATATCTTACATACAGAATAAGTGTCTTCTCTGTACTAACGTCCGTCGATTCGTCACAAATGACAGAGAAAATCCCGCTCTGTCTTATGTCGTCAAATAAATTTTGTCGTGCTACCTCTGCCATGGCATCTTGCATTTCTTTGACACTTTCGTGGTGTTCATAAGGAAGAGATTTGTCAGGCTTCATAAGACAACTGAATCTGGAGACATTGTGTGTGATGAGAAGTTTATTCAAGTCACTTATAGCGCTAGAAGGTTCATTTCTCCTCGCTAAATAGAAGAGATTTTTCATGAGCCCTTCCACGCCGTCTCTCTCTTTCTCCGCCGCCTTGATAGCAGCCGACTCTATACTAACATTTGCATTTTGTGCTGACAATGCAAATTTGTGATCACCAGTCAAGGCATGTTTCTTAATGGCATCTACCTTGAATTTGTCACAGCCAGATGTCCATATATTTGTCCGTCCGGCCCGCTCACACAGCGAACAAAACATCACCTGTTTATTAGCGTCGTATCTAAGATAGGGAAACTTTTCAACCCATTCCCTCTTGAATCTTCGATCACTCTTTTTACACAAGTCAGTCCGTGTCAAAGAATCAGTGTTCTGAGATTTCTCACAAACATAGTCTTCTGTGTTTTCCGATGTTTTCTGTCGTTTTTCGGGGTTCATAAACGCAAACAGCGACGGTTGACTGTCGAGCTTGCGCTTCTGGTTTAATTTTGACATCGCGCAAACGCAACAAATATCCCTGATAATTTACAGAATTAATATTTATGCAACTGATTAATTTAACAAAACAAAATGAAATTATGCTTTTTGACAAATTATATCGCCGTTTTATACATGCCGCGTCGATAACTCGGTTACTTAAATCGCCACGCCTATTTTTATGGATAAGGCCAAACAGCCAATCAGAATCATTATCTACCCATCAATCACGCGCAATCGTCAATCAAGCGGATTAACACAGCTGGTCAATAGACACTTGTTAGGTCACACGCTGTGTGTGTAATTAGATCGCTAATCATAAATGCCAAAACGTGCATGTGTTTATTGTAACTGATGTGTTAATCCGGTCATAAATGTAATTATGGGCGTGTGGCAGGATATCTTATCGGAATTATTAGGATAACCCTTCATTTGCAGGTAAGATAGGCGACATTTTTTGCGATCGCCAGAATGGTTGATTTTGAAAATAATGATCGCCATTTGACGATTTTGATCGCCACTGGCGATTTTGGCGACCGGTAATGCTAACACAGTCTTCCAATGATACACAGGTCTTCCAATATGGTACACAGGTCTTCCAATGATACACAGTTCTTCCAATGATACACAGGTTTTCCAATGATACACAGGTCTTCCAATGATACACAGGTCTTCCAATGGTACACATGTCTTCCAATGATACACAGTTCTTCCAATGATACACAGTTCTTTCAATGATACACAGGTCTTCCAATGATACACAGGTCTTCCAATGATACACAGCTCTTCCAATCATACACATGTCTTCCAATGATACACAGATCTTCCAATGATACACATGTCTTCCAATGATACACAGTTCTGCCAATGATACACAGGTCTTCCAATGATACACAGGTCTTCCAATGATACACAGGTCTTCCAATGATACACATGTCTTCCAATGATACACAGGTCTTCCAATGATACACAGGTCTTCCAATGGTACACAGGTCTTGCAATGATACACAGTTCTTCCAATGATACACAGGTCTTCCAATGATACACAGTTCTTCCAATGATACACAGGTCTTCCAATGATACACAGGTCTTCCAATGGTACACAGGTCTTGGAATGATACACAGGTCTTCCAATGATACACAGGTCTTCCAATGATACACAGTTCTTCCAATGATACACAGGTTTTCCAATGATACACAGGTCTTCCAATGGTACACAGGTCTTCCAATGATACACAATTCTTCCAATGATACACAGTTCTTCCAATGATACACAGTTCTTCCAATGATACACAGGTCTTCCAATGATACACAGGTCTTCCAATGATACACATGTCTTCCAATGATACACAGGTCTTCCAATGATACACATGTCTTCCAATGATACACAGTTCTGCCAATGATACACAGGTCTTCCAATGATACACAGGTCTTCCAATGGTACACAGTTCTTCCAATGATATACATGTCTTCCAATGATACACATGTCTTCCAATGATACACAGGTCTTCCAATGATACACATGTCTTCCAATGATACACAGGTCTTCCAATGATACACAGGTCTTCCAATTGTACACAGGTCTTCCAATGATACACAGTTCCTCCAATGATACACAGGTCTTCCAATGATACACAGGTCTTCCAATGATACACAGGTCTTTCAATGGTACACAGTTCTTCCAATGATATACATGTCTTCCAATGATACACATGTCTTCCAATGATACACAGGTCTTCCAATGATACACATGTCTTCCAATGATACACAGGTCTTCCAATGATACACAGGTCTTCCAATGGTACCCAGGTCTTGCAATGATACACAGTTCTTCCAATGATACACAGGTCTTCCAATGATACACAGTTCTTCCAATGATACACAGGTCTTCCAATGATACACAGGTCTTCCAATGGTACACAGGTCTTGCAATGATACACATGTCTTCCAATGATGCACAGGTCTTCCAATGATACACAGTTCTTCCAATGATACACAGGTTTTCCAATGATACACAGGTCTTCCAATGATACACAGGTCTTCCAATGGTACACAGGTCTTCCAATGATACACAGTTCTTCCAATGATACACAGGTCTTCCAATGATACACAGGTCTTCCAATGATACACAGGTCTTCCAATGATACACAGGTCTTCCAATGATACACATGTCTTCCAATGATACACAGGTCTTCCAATGATACACATGTCTTCCAATGATACACAGTTCTGCCAATGATACACAGGTCTTCCAATGATACACAGGTCTTCCAATGGTACACAGGTCTTCCAATGATACACAGGTCTTCCAATGATACACAGTTCTTCCAATGGTACACAGGTCATCAAATGATACACAGGTCTTCCAATGATACACAGGTCTTCCAATGATACACAGTTCTTCCAATGGTACACAGGTCTTCCAATGATACACAGGTCTTCCAATGGTACACAGTTCTTCCAATGATACACAGATCTTCCAATGGTATTCAGGTATTCCAATGATACACAGGTCTTCCAATGGTACACAGTTCTTCCAATGATACACAAGTCTTCCAATGATATGCAGGTCTTCCAATGATACACAGGTCTTCCAATGATACACAAGTCTTCCAATGATACGCAGGTCTTCCAATGATACACAGGTCTTCCAATGATACACAGGTCTTCCAATGGTACACAGGTCTTCCAATGATACACAAGTCTTCCAATGATACACAGGTCTTCCAATGATACACAGTTCTTCCAATGATACACATGTCTTCCAATGGTACACAGGTCTTTCAATGATACACAGGTCTTCCAATGATACACAGGTCTTTCAATGATACACAGTTCTTCCAATGATACACAGGTCTTCCAATGATACACAGGTCTTCCAATGATACACAGTTCTTCTAATGGTACGCAGGTCTTCCAATAATACACAGTTCTTCCAATGATACACAGGTCTTCCAATGGTACACAGTTCTTTCAATGATACACATGTCTTCCAATGGTACACAGTTCTTTCAATGATACACAGGTCTTTCAATGATACACAGGTCTTCCAATGTGGTACACAGGTCTTCCAATGATACACAGTTCTTCCAATGATACACAGGTCTTCCAATGGTACACAGTTCTTTCAATGATACACATGTCTTCCAATGGTACACAGTTCTTTCAATGATACACAGTTCTTCCAATGGTACACAGGTCTTCCAATGTGGTACACAGGTCTTCCAATGATACACAGTTCTTCCAATGATACACAGGTCTTCCAATGGTACACAGGTCTTCCAATGATACACAGTTCTTCCAATGGTACACAGGTCTTCCAATGATACACAGGTCTTCCAATGGTACACAGTTCTTCCAATGATACACAAGTCTTCCAATGATACGCAGATCTTCCAGTGATACACAGGTCTTCCAATGATACACAGTTCTTCCAATGGTACACAGGTCTTCCAATGATACACAGGTCTTCCAATGGTACACAGTTCTTCCAATGATACACAAGTCTTCTAATGATATGCAGATCTTCCAATGATACACAGGTCTTCCAATGATACACAGGTCTTCCAATGGTACACAGGTCTTCCAATGATACACAGTTCTTCCAATGGTACACATGTCTTCCAATGATACACAGGTCTTCCAATGATACACAGGTCTTCCCATGATACACAGTTCTTCCAATGGTACACATGTCTTCCAATGATACACAGGTCTTCCAATGGTACACAGTTCTTCCAATGATACACAAGTCTTCCAATGATACGCAGATCTTCCAGTGATACACAGGTCTTTTAATGATACACAGGTCTTCCAATGATACACCGGTCTTCCAATGATACACAGTTCTTTCAATGATACACAGTTCTTCCAATGGTACACAGTTCTTCCAATGATACACAGTTCTTCCAATGATACACAGGTCTTCCAATGATGCACAGTTCTTCCAATGATATACAGGTCTTCAAATGATACACAGTTCTTCCAATCGTATACAGTTCTTCCAATGATACACAGGTCTTCCAATGATACACAGTTCTTCCAATTATGCACAGGTTCCAATGATACACAGGTCTTCAAATGATACACAGTTCTTCCAATGATACACAGGTCTTCTTATGATACACAGGTCTTCCAATGATACACAGGTCTTCCCATGATACTGACAGAGCAAATAAAGAATGTGCTTCATTGAAGTCATTCTTACTGAAAGTGAAGTGGCATATGGTGATTGTGTTACAGATCTTTAGTTATAGTTCTTTGGACCATATTGCCTGAATTTGAACAGGTCTTCCAATGATACACAGTTCATCCAATGGTACATAGGTCTTCCAATGATACACAGGTCTTCCAATGATACACAGGTCTTCCAATGGTACACAGGTCTTCCAATGATACACAGGTCTTCCAATGATACACAGTTCTTCCAATTATACACAGGTCTTCCAATGTTACACAATTCTTCCAATAATACACAGTTCTTCCAATGATACAAAGGTCTTCCAATGATACACAGATCTTCCAATGATGCACAGGTCTTCCAATGATACACAGGTCTTCCAATGATACACAGTTCTTCCAATGATACACAATTCTTCCAATGATACACAGTTCTTCCAATGATGCACAGGTCTTCCAATGATACACATGTCTTCCAATGATACACAGGTCTTCCAATGATACACAGGTCTTCCAATGATACACAGTTCTTCCAATGATACACAGTTCTTCCAATGATACACAGTTCTTCCAATGATGCACAGGTCTTCCAATGATGCACAGGTCTTCCAATGATACACAGTTCTTCCAATGATACACAGGTCTTCCAATGATACACAGTTCTTCCAATGATACACAGGTCTTCCAATGATACACAGTTCTTCCAATGATACACAGGTCTTCCAATGATACACAGGTCTTCCAATGGTACACAGTTCTTCCAATGGTACACAATTCTTCCAATGATACACAGGTCTTCCAATGGTACACAGTTCCTCCAATGATACACAGTTCTTCCAATGATACACAGTTCTTCCAATGATACACAGTTCTGCCAATGATATACAGTTCTTCCCATGATACACAGGTCTTCCAATAATACACATTTCTTCCAATGATACACAGGTCTTCCAATGATACACAGGTCTTCCAATGATACACAGTTCTTCCAATGATACACAGGTCTTCCAATGATACACAGGTCTTCAGGTCTTCCAATGGTACACAGGTCTTCCAATGATACACAGTTCTTCCAATGATACACATGTCTTCCTATGAAACACAGGTCTTCCAATGATACACAGTTCTTCAAATGATACACAATTCTTCCAATGATGCACAGGTCTTCCAATGATACACAGGTCTTCCAATGGTACACAGTTCTTTCAATGATACACAGGTCTTCCAATGATACACAGTTCTTCCAATGATACACAGGTCTTCCAATGTGGTACACAGGTCTTCCAATGATACACAGTTCTTCCAATGATACACATGACTGCCAATGATACACAGGTCTTTCAATGATACACAGGTCTTCCAATGGTACACAGGTCTTCCAATGAAACACAGGTTTTCCAATGATACACAGGTCTTCCAATGATACACAGGTCTTCCAATGATACACATGTCTTCCAATGATACACAGGTCTTCCAATGATACACAGGTCTTCCAATGGTACACAGGTCTTCCAATGATACACAGTTCCTCCAATGATACACAGGTATTCCAATGATACACAGGTCTTCCAATGATACACAGGTCTTCCAATGGTACACAGGTCTTCCAATGATACACAGGTCTTCCAATGATACACAGTTCTTCCAATTGTACACAGGTCTTCCAATGATACACAGGTCTTCCAATGATACACAGGTCTTCCAATGATACACAGTTCTTCAAATAGTACACAGGTCTTCCAATGATACACAGTTCTTCCACTGATTAACAGTTCTTCCAATGGTATTCAGGTATTCCAATGATACACAGGTCTTCCAATGGTACACAGTTCTTCCAATGATACACAAGTCTTCTAATGATATGCAGGTCTTCCAATGATACACAGGTCTTCCAATGATACACAAGTCTTCCAATGATACGCAGGTCTTCCAATGATACACAGGTCTTCCAATGATACACATGTCTTCCAATGGTACACAGTTCTTCCAATGATACACAAGTCTTCCAATGATACACAGGTCTTCCATTGATACACAGGTCTTCCAATGGTACACAGGTCTTCCAATGATACACAGGTCTTCCAATGATACACTTGTCTTCCAATGATACACATGTCTTCCAATGATACACAGGTCTTCCAATGGTACACAGGTCTTCCAATGATACACAGATCTTCCAATGATACACAGGTCTTCCAATGATACACAGGTCTTCCAATGAGACACAGTTCTTCCAATGATACACAGGTCTTCCAATGGAACACAGGTCTTCCAATGCTACACAGGTCTTCCCATGATACACAGGTCTTTCAATGATACACATGTCTTCCAATGACACACAGGTCTTCCAATGATACACAGGTCTTCCAATGATACACAGGTCTTCCAATGGTACACAGTTCTTCCAATGATACACAGTTCTTCCAATGGTACACAGGTCTTCAAATGATACACAGGTCTTTCAATGATACACAGTTCTTTCAATCGTACACAGTTCTTCCAATGATACACAGGTCTTCCATTGATACACAGGTCTTCCAATGATACACAGGTCTTGCAACGGTACACAGTTCTTCCAATGATACACAGGTCTTCCAATGATACACACATCTTCCAATGATACACAGTTCTTCCAATGATACACAGTTCTTTCAATGGTACACAGGTCTTTCAATGATACACAGGTCTTCCAATGATACACAGGTCTTCCAATGATACTCAGGTCTTCCAATGACACACAGGTCTTCCAATGATACACAGGTCTTCCAATGGTACACAGTTCTTCCAATGATACACAGTTCTTCAAATGATACACAGTTCTTCCAATGATACACAGGTCTTCCAATCGTACACAGTTCTTCCAATGATACACATGTCTTCCAATGATACACAGTTCTTCCAATGATACACAGGTCTTCCAATCGTACACAGTTCTTCCAATGATACACAGGTCTTCCAATGATACACAGTTCTTTCAATGATACACAGGTCTTCCAATCGTACACAGTTCTTCCAATGATACACAGGTCTTCCAATCGTACACAGTTCTTCCAATGATACACAGTTCTTCCAATGATACACAGGTCTTCCAATGATACACAGTTCTTCCTATGATACACAGGTCTTCCAATGATGCACAGGTCTTCCAATGATACACAGGTCTTCCAATGATACACAGGTCTTCCAATGATACACAATTCTTCCAATGATACAGAGTTCTTCCAATGATGCACAGGTCTTCCAATGATACAGAGTTCTTCCAATGATACACACTTCTTCCAATGATACACAGGTCTTCCAATGATACACAGGTCTTCCAATGATACACAGTTCTTCCAATGATGCACAGGTCTTCCAATGATACACACTTCTTCCAATGATACACAGGTCTTCCAATGATACACAGGTCTTCCAATGATACACAGTTCTTCCAATGATACACAGGTCTTCCAATGATACACAGGTCTTCCAATGATACAGAGTTCTTCCAATGATACACAGTTCTTCCAATGATACACAGGTCTTCCAATGATACACAGGTCTAATAATACACAGTTCTTCCAATGATGCACAGGTCTTCCAATGATACACAGGTCTTCCAATTATACACAGGTCTTCCAATGATACACACTTCTTTCAATGATACACAGTTCTTCCAATGATACACAGTTCTTCCAATGATGCACAGGTCTTCCAATGATACGCAGGTCTTCCAATGATACACAGTTCTTCCAATGATACACAGGTCTTCCAATGCTACACCAGTGATAAAGTTTGCCATATAACACACTTTTTATTGAATTTGGAATTTCTGACACTTAACCATTGACTCTAGCAATTATTTCAATAAAGGAGAAGTAATACTGGAAGATTTTCTCAGATTATGTGCATCAAATACCATACTTTCAAAAAATAATAATGAATAAATAATAATTCCATAGTTACCACTTTGAAATTTTGTCAATTTTGTTACAATTGTGGACACTTTATTGTGAAACTGCCATATAGAAAAGCCTCAGAATAACACTGATGCAATAGAAGAAAATGCTTATAATCAGTATTTTCTCCTTTTGCCTCAATATTTTTCAGGCTATAAAGGCTAGAAAATTATTTTGATTCACCATTTATTTTGCCAGCTGCAGCTGTTTTGCAGTTGAGCACTCCGAAAGGGTTAATTTTGCCATATGCTATGTTTTACAGGTAGAGCTAGCTACAGAATACGATAAATCACTCAGCTCCAGCAAATCTGCCTTACGGGTAAGTACCCACTACATAGGGGTTTACAGATATTACAATTATCTCAATTCACAAACTTTTCAAATTCACTTCCAGAATTATACATTAACCCTTTCCTAAACAAGACCTGGTTTTGACGTCTCTAATAGAAAAGGCTTGGGAAAACATTGAAACAAAAGAAGAAACTGCTGATAACCAGCAGTTTCTCCTTTTGTCTCAATATTTTCTAAGTCATATTTTACACAAATCCTATCTTTGATAACATCCATTTTGTCATTTGTGGCAGTTTTTGAAGTGGATCACTCTAAAATTTTGCTGTTTGGGAAAGGGTTAAAGGAAAATATTTAAACAGGGCTTTCCCTAGGCATAAGAATCTTGGGATCATTGTGACCCCCTTGCATTCAAAGTTAGGGGTCATTTCTCCAATTTTGTTGGTCAAATTTTACAAAACACCCTTGTACTCAAGTATCATAAGAAAAGTTGGATTTTAAAAATTGCTTCATTAATGACCCTCAGATAAATTTCTGAGGGGGTCATTTGTTTTTGAATTGTGATATTAAAAAAGTACATGATTTGGGCATCATGGAAAACCCTGATTAAGATGAAAAGAAAACGGTATTTAAATGGGGATATCAAGTAAGATTCTTTTGTATGTGTAGGTGCCCATTTGGAACTCCTCAGAGAATTCTATCGAACCATTGCCTCGGAAATGTGTGTATGAAGAGATGTTAAAAAAAAAGTGATTTCTTAGCCGCTTCATTAAGGTTTACGAACTGAGAATGAAAACACCACTTTCTAGCCATAAGAAATGCATCAAATTACACACAAGTGTAAATACACTTCACATAATTTCATTCACCAAGCCAGATTTCAAGATTATGCTTCAAGAAGAAATTAATTTACAAAAAATATTTTACTCTATATTCATATGCAAGAGAGGTAATTTTGAACATTTTTGTCAAATATTTCCATATATATGCATTAAATCAAAATTCTAAACCATACAAAATTCTTATGTTTGTATTTAGAATGGAAATGTAACACAGTTTAGGAATTACTAGCACTTTTCAAATTTCGCCTCTGGCTCTGCCTTTCATTCTCAGTTCGTAAACCTTAAGAAGTTTTCATCCAAATGAACAACCATGGCAACTTCCGGGACTTGCAGGTTGTAATCATTCTAAAAAGAGAGGACACTGGAACTGCAAACAATGCATTTCAGTATCATTGTCGCTTCATTGTTGACATTAGTCATAAACGAACATTTTGTGTTGTTGTTGTTCTATTCTATTCATAGTCTGAAAGTAGTTCCACGACTTACATCCAAGGTATTATTCAACAGAATTGTCTGAGGTGTTCCAAATGCCCTCTTGTGTGACATCTTTCATATTACTGTTCATCCTAGATTGTTAATAGACACGCAACAATGAATCAACGCTCATTACAACCCATCGATATGCTCTTGTTTTCATTTCAGATCAACTTTTTATTATGCTCCCCGAAAAATTTTCGGGGGAGCATATAGTCGCCATGCTGTCCGTCCGTCCGTCTGTCTGTCCGTCCGTGTGTCCGTCTGTCCGTGTGTCCGTCCGTCCACAGCCAGATCTCAGCAACCCTTGGGCCAAATTCAATGAAACTTCACATGTGAACTCCCTGGGATAATCCCTAGGGACATTTTTCTCCGTTTCATGATTTGAGGCTGCGTCATGGAAAAAGGGGCCTTAATGTAAACATTAGTTTTTCTCAAATTTCTCTTCATCTAATGGGCAGAATGTAATGAAATTTTGCAATTATGTGATAAATGAGATGTCCTAGACCATATTGTAAAAATAATGTGTGTACAAAAAAATCTGTCATGGGAAAAGGGGGCTTATTGTATGATAGTTTTTATTTTGTGACAAACACTTATTCGGGGAGCATAATCCGTCTGTGACGGCTCTTGTTCATTCTGTACTACCTTGTTGAGCAGTCATTAATATTACTATGTTTGGGTTGTTTGAGGTATAAGCTATGAATTTTAAATTCTTGGTCTTTCTGGGTGGAAAACACTGTGGGAAATGAAGAAATTGCTTATAAAAAGCAATTTCTTCATTTTCCACAATGTTTTCTGACTCCTGTTTCTTTATGGGTGTCAAAAAGTGATACTGTGTGGTAATGGGCTAATTAAAAGACATACAACCTATGAATCAACATCACAACCAATCAATTTGCTCTTGTTTCATTTCAGATCATCAACTTTCTATTTATTCTGTACTACCTTGTTGAGCAGTCATTAATATTACTATGTTTGGGTTGGAGGAGATATACATACAGCTATGCTAATGTGTATGATTGCTGTATTGTGGTACTTTTGTTGGTGAGTCAATACTAATACTTTTCCAATCAATTCATTTTAGTGCCACAATTTAAACGCAGTTGATAGCGCATATGGCTCTAAATTATGGATCTTGGGTTTGATCCCTAATCATGGCAAATATCCCTTCTGACATTTGTCAATCGGTAGATAATCATAAATCTAAGTAATATTTGTCGTCTTTGAAAGAGTTGACAGTATTGTACAAAAGAAAACTGTATACTGGTTTTGTTTCACAAATGAATTGAATCTTTTCTCAAACAGGAAAGGTATCTATTTTTGAAAAGAGACTGTTAAGGAATTCATTGTACAGGGTGTCCCCCCCAAAAAAAACGGAACCCATTTTTGAAAGTGAATTTCTCAAGTATCAAGTGATGTATTTCCACCAAATTTAGATATGCAATGGAAGTAACATTTTTCTATTAGCAGTTTAAATTTTGTTGAAAAATTTCCATTAGCTTTGAAGATATTGGTATTCAAGTGAATGCACCCGAAAAACCATTTTAACACGATATCGATCTTTCCGTTTTGCAGCGTGCTCCTACACTCATTGAATAAATTGACGCTTCACAATTGGTTAATATATTCAATACAATACAAAAGTGATTTTGAAACATTGTATTCACAATAGTGCATTTTTATTTAATCTTTCTGCTAATAAATCAACTGTTAGAGAAGAGCTGCGATGTAACTAAAATTAATACAAACAAAATTTCAAAGTGTATCACAGATCCATAATATAATCATATGCACTTATTTTATTACTGACTAACATGCTGGTCAGCGCTCAAATGACAAGTACTTTAAAATCAATTCAACTAGCCACCATATGGACTCAATTTTTATGTGTGGCATGTGTATATATTAAAGTTTTAGAAAAATCGGTACTTAAATGCACCACGGTAAAGAATTCAACAGCTGAGCGTCAGCACGCTTTTATGAACAAACAATGCGTAAAAACCAATATCATGTCAGAGCAGTTTTTTAGTGCTATTATTAAATTGCATATAACTTTTGAACCAATGCATATTTTGAGGTGAAAATTGGAACACTTTTGCAGAAATAGTGTATCTTTAGTACTGCAAATTCAAAAATTAGATTCTTAGCTTGCGCTTTAAAATATTTGACTTTTAAATAGGGTTCCGTTTTTATTGGGACACCCTGTAGTCCAAACAAATGAAAATTTATATTTCTTATAATTATATCTACTTACTTAAATACATTAGTATTTTTGTTTTAAAAAAGGTTAATTACATTTCAGTGTACAGAACTGATAGCTGTGGCTTTGTATGGCTTTCCCTTTTTCACGTAAGTTAAAGCATACCATTGTTAATGAAAGTTATATTAACCCTTCCTCAAAGAAGTCATAGTTTTAATGTCCCTAATAGAAATGACCTTGGAAAATATTGAGACAAAAGATGAAAATGCTGGTAACCAGCATTTTCTCCTTTTGCCTCTATATTTTTGTGCTGTATTGTACACAAATTATTACTATTAACATCCATTTTGTGGTCAACAGCAGCTTTCATGTTGGAATACCCTGCAATTTTGGTGTTTAGGAAAGGGTTTAAAATTTCAGCTAAAATAAGATACATAAGCTTATTTCATTTATTTGGACCTATTGGTTAAAGTGAAGCTTTAAAAGCATTTGAAATATTGATGATAAAAAATGAACATACATGTATTTTCAACTGGTATTTCAGTATTATTTCTTGTAATGTATAATTATATCATTTCCAAGTATTTGAATTTGAATTAGATATTCATTTTGGGTTTGTTATTCTCTTCAGGAACAAAGAGACTCATGGGAACCTTGCATTATGGAATATAGTTAGGTTGATCAATATACTCATCATGTTTAGACTGTTACGGGTTATATGGCATATAAAGGTAAGTTTTCACTGAAGTTGACTAATTTATAAATAATTTATGAAAAAAGAGTGATATTTGTCTGTCCACCTGTATTTCTGTGTGTGCTTTCCATTTTTATGCTCCCCGCAAAAATTTCGGGGGAGCATAAAGTCGCCACGCCGTCCGTCCGTGCGTCCGTCCTTCCGTCCGTCCACAGCCATATCTTAGCAACCCTTGGACCAAATTCAATGAAACTTCACATGTGAACTCCCTGGGTCAATACATAGAGATTCTTTTCTCCGTTTGTAAATTTAAGGCTGTGTCATGGAAAAAGGGATCTTAGTGTAAAAATTAGTTTTTCTCTTATTTCTCTTCATCTAATGGGCAGAATTTAATGAAATTTTGTGCTCATGTAATAAATAGGATGTTCTAGACCATATTCTATAAATAATGTGTGTACAAAAAAGCTGTCATGGGAAAAGGGGGCTTAATGTATGATAGTTTTTATTTTGTGACAAACACTTATTCGGGGAGCAAAATCCGTCTGTGACGGCTTTTGTGCATGTAAAAATGTAACAGAGATTGCTGATTTGATCCATTGCCACTCCAGTCTTTTGGACTTTCCTTGAAACTGAGGTCACATGTCATCTCTATCACCATGTAAAACTATTCAATCCATTAGAACCTTTTCTTTCGTTGTCTAGAATGGCTGTTAATACAAACCAATTTAATAATTGGCAAGGATGAGTTTGTGATCAAGGTTTTGTTGTAAGGTACTATATTTATTTTCTTTCCTCTATTCAATTTCATGTTATTATTTTTCAGACAATGGCGATTGTGGCGCATACATTATTTGATCTGATTAGAAACCTGAAGTCATTTGGAGGGATTCTCATTGTAAGTATGAGAAGATTTGATTGTCATTTCCTGTAAAGCTGGAAGAAATGCAACATTTTTATGCTCCCCGAAGGGAGAGCATATAGTCGCCGCTTCGTCCGTCCGTCCTGTCCGTCATTCCGTCCGTCCGTCCGTCCGTCCGTCCGTCCATCCGAAGCAATATCTCCATAACCCTTGGGCCAAATCAAATGAAACTTACCATGTGAACTCCCTGTGACAAAATGCCGATGTACTTTTCCCCGTTCTTGGATTTGAGGCCTTGTCATGGGAAAAGGGGACTTATGGTGAAATATAGTTTTTCTCTAATTTCTCCTAGTCTAATGGTCAGAATTTGATGAAATTTCATATTTGAGTAGCAAATCAGATGCCCTTGACAATAAAGTGCTCTCCATGGCATACATTTATTGTGACAATGCCTTATTCGGGGAGCATTGTCCGTCTCTGACGGCCCTTGTTTCATGTACCAAGGATATGCCAATTAAAGTCGAAAATTGTGGAAAGCAACATTGTTAACCAGTTTATCTTACCATATCCAAAGTTCTCTGGTTTGATTATTATCAGATTAGTAACAAATTGATACTGTTTTTGCTTTTTCAAGACTTTGTTTCAGTATTTAGTTTTGTTGTGAAACAGCTACGGTGATAATGTCTTGCTAGTAATTTCTTTAAAGTTTTATCCAAGATAAGGTTTCACCATATTTATTGCCACTTAACTATGTTTTCCTGGTTGATATTTGATCATAAACCTCTTAAACTTTTCCCAATCAAGACCTGGTTTTGAGGTCTCTAACAAAAAAAGGATTGAGGAAAACATTGAGGCAGAAGAAGAGGATGAGTAATCAGCATTTTCTCCTTTTGCTTTAATATTTTCTAGACTATATTACATACAAATCCAATTTTATTGGCATCTAGTTTGTTGTCTGCAGCAACTTTTGGTATGGACCTTCCTAAAATTTGGCCATTTGGAACGGAGTTAACCCTTTCCCAAACAATCAAAATTTGGATTGTTTCAATTTGAAAGATACTACAGACAAAAAAGATACATATCGATAAAGGTAGGATGTGTGCAAAACATATGACAGAAAATATTGAAGCAAAAGGAGAAACTGCTGGTTATCAGCAGTTTCTTCTTTTGTTTCAATATTTTCCCAAGCCTTCTCTAATAGGCACATAAAAACCAGCTCTTGTATGGGAAAGAGTTAATTTAGTTTATTCTTCTTTCCAGGGCCGAGCCCGGATAGCTCAGTCGGTTACGTCGGAGTTTGTCAATCCAGGGGTCTCGAGTTTGAACCCTGGCTCAGCCAGTATCCATTCTGACATTTGACAAAAGTCATTTGTCTCTCACCAATGTGAGAGAGCAGCTGGAGGCTCGGTTTGGATATTGTGGTTGTACTGGTGCGAGAAATACCAGGAACCCACGGTTAGGTGCTCCAGCCGCCGCGATATGACCCTGGTAGTTGAAAACGGCGTAAAACCCCAATAAACTCAAACTCTTCTTTCCAGGTGATTTATTATTTCTTTGCCATGTTGGGTATGGAACTGTTTCAAGATGTGATAAAATACAGCAATACGACAGACAGGTCAGTTTGAAGCTTATTACAGTTGAGAACATCATGAAATTGACATTAATTCCATTCCATTCCGATCAAAATCACTCCATTCAAGCGTTCATTCATTCCGCTCACAAAACCATTCATAGCGCTCAAGGAACGTTTAAAACGCTCACAGGTTTAATTGGTTGTTATAAAAAGAAGGCATTTCATTGGCTGAAATATTATCGTGGGCGTATTATCGATAAACTTTCATACCTTTAATATTGGTAAATTTCCGATATCGAGCTGTTACTATTTTAAGATTACGTTTGATTGGTTGACAGGTTATCGTGGGTGTGTTATCGATTTTCTAAATACACAAAATCATTCAAAACGCTCATTCCATTCATCCGTTCGTCCGCTCATAAAACATTCCCATTCCACTCAGAATGTCAATTTCATGATGTTCTCAACTGTAACCCTTTCCCAAACGACAAAATTTTAGGGAGGTCCAATTTGAGAGCCCCTGCAAACGACAAAATGGTTGTGAATAAACACATAATTTGTGTATATTTTAGCACAGAAAATATTGAGACAAAAGGAGAAACTGCTGGTTATCAGCAGTTTCTTCTTTTGTCTCAATGTTTTCCCAAACCATATCTATTAGGGACGTCAAAACCAGGTATTGTTTGGGAAAGGGTTAATTTTTTACCCCCACAAAATGAATGTTTTCGAGGGTATACTGGAATCAGCCTGTCCGTCTCTCCATCTGTGTACAAAATACGTAAGTGGAGCATATCTCTGAAAGTAAAGTAGCTATGATCGTTAAAGTTCGTGGGTAGATAGATCTCACTAAGAAGTGTGGTGTACAAGGAGCATATCTTTACCTTTCTTATTTTGTGAGTTAATGCCCTTTGTTGTCCGGACAAATGTAGTGGCTGCAGTATTTTATTACCTTTACTGATAGATTCCTAGTTATTATTGTAGTAAGTCTATATTCTTGTGTCCAAAGTCTTAATATTTTCAGATTTTTAAAGCTTCGTTATCACACATCGCAAAAGCTAAAAGTATAAATATATTTGCTCCTCTTTCTATTTACAGTCGACACTTGTTGTGTCAAAGTCAGAGGGACCGTCAAAATACCTCGACATATCTGGAGTTAGACTCATCCGATTTTGTTCGGCGTTGAGAAAGTTAAGATTTGACCGGTTTTGAAACTTATCAAGTATGATTATTATTGAAATATAGTAGGAAAAGGAAAGAAATTGCTCGTGTCGAGCAATTTCTATCCTTTTCCTACTATATTTCAGTGGCTATATTCAGTTCGAAATTATTTCGTTTTGAAAAAATTATGTCCATTGATGAGGACCAGATTTAAACTTCGACTAAAGCGAAAAAGTTGACTTATCTGATGTCGACATAACAATTGTCAACTGTATTATGGACAATGCTACAGCATCTTCTTGATTTTTACAGCTCAAAGTGTGGAACATACGAACAGCTAGATTACTGGGCCAACAATTTTGATGATTTTGCTGTAAGTATACTGTATACCATTCAGACAAATTATTAAACAATTGTCACTTTATAAGTCATTGCCAAAAAAAAAGAGTTCAGCAAAACTATGGGAAAATAGATAATGTAATATTTTTTGTTGTGTTGTCAAAATTACAGGTTGTAGACCTTCACAGATTTAATCTATAAAAAAAATATTGTTTGTTATGGAAACGAATTGCTTATTTAGGTTTTTTATGCTCCCCGAAGGGAGAGCATATAGTCGCCGCTTTGTCTGTCCGTCCGTCCGTCCTGTCCGTCCGTCCGTCCGTCCGTCCGAAGTGATTTCTCCATAACCCTTGGGCCAAATCAAATCAAACTTACCATGTGAACTCCCTATGACAAAATGCCGATGTACTTTTCCCGGTTTTTGGATTTGAGGCCTCGTCATGGGAAAAGGGGACTTAAGGTTAAATACAGTTTTTCTCTAATTTCTCCTAGTCTAATGGTCAGAATTTGATGAAATTTCATATTTGATTAGCAAATCAGATACCCTTGACAATAAACTATTTAAAATTTGCGTATACAAAATATGTCATGCAAAAAGGGGGCTTAACATTTGTTAGCTTTATATTAGCTCTGCATGCCATATATTTATTGTGACAATGCCTTATTCGGGGAGCATTGTCCGTCTCTGACGGCTCTTGTTTCCCTAGGCACTTAAGTTTCTTGTGTTTCATTTTTATCCAGCACGTATCTCTAATGTTGGTATTGATTTTCTTCTGTGCCTTTAAAAATGAAATAACTTTGGAGACTTAATAAAGTTTTTAAAGGAATAACATTTAATTAAATTTCAGGCTTCCATAGTTGTGTTATGGGATGTAATGGTTGTCAATAACTGGTTTGTCTTCCTAGATGCCTATGCTAAATATACTTCACAGTAAGTCATTCAATGAATCTTTCAATCTGAAAAAAATGAGTTTGCTATGGTCAACAAATGAGCTATAGAAATAGGTCAGAAGTACATGCAGTTCAAAACTGTTTATAACAAAAGGTTTTATATTGCACTTACAGTCTTTAGAGTATCTGAATCTGTAAATCTTAGTCAAGAAAAAAAAGAAGATGATATGGCTATATAATTATTTCCCAAACAAATAATTTCAACTATCCCATCTGAAAATTGATGCAAAAGACCGAACAGGTGTTTATGATATTGGTAGGATTTGGGCACAGAAAATATCAAGGCGAATGGAAAAATTCTAATTTGGACCAGGACTAAATTCTTCTGTTTGGAAAATGGTTAACCCTTTCCTAAACAAGAACTGGTTTTGACGTCCCTAATAGAAAAGGCTTGGGAAAACATTGAAACAAAAGAAGAAACTGCTGATAACCAGCAGTTTCTCCTTTTGTCTCAATATTTTCTATGCCATATTTTACACAAATTCTATCTTTAATAACTTCCATTTTGTCATTTGTGGCAGTTTTTAAAGTGGATCACCCTAAAATTTTGTTGTTCATAAAATGTGTAAAAAAAATAACATCCCTGTTGTTGTTTCAGATGGGCTTACCTATTTTTCATTGCCTGGTGGTTGATATCAGTGGTTCTAGCACTCAACTTGTTTACTGCTCTCATTCTAGAGGTAAGATTTCTTTAACCCTTTCCCAAACGGCAGCATTTTAGGGTGATCCACTTCAAAAACAAATGACAAAATAGAAGTTATTCAAGATAGAATTTGTGTTGATATATGGCATAGAAAATATTGAGACAAAAGGAGAAACTGCTGGTTATCAGCAGTTTCTTCTTTTGTTTCAATGTTTTCCCAAGCATTTTCTAATAGGAACGTGAAAACCAGGTCTTGTTTGGTAAAGGGTTAATGTGATTTTCTTGTTCATGAAAAGCTTTTGTAATTCTGAATATTTTTGGTAAACAATCTTTTATTTCTTGACTAAATGATAAATCATCATTATAAAAAAAACAAATCAAGCCAGTGAAGGTCTTTGTCAATAAATAAAGTTCTAACCCATTCTCACATGATGACGCTTTTTGACACCTGCAATATAAAGACTTTGGAAAACATTGTGGAAATGAAGAAATTACACAAAAAGATAAATAAATGTAGAAATAGATTCACTTTAAATTGTCATCTACATCTTTGGATTTGGATGAGTCCAAAATTTTGCTGTCTGTTTATGGGTCCAGGTTCTTTGGATGACACTGTAGATATATAGAGAATAGTTGATTCATTCTTTGGATGATGTAAGTCTTTTGGACGAAGCAGAAGAATTAATTGGGCCATAAAGTCATAGAATTCATATCATTATGCTTCCTTTTGAAAAAATGTGGGTATATTGTTTTGCAAGTGTTGTTCGGTCGGATGGTCAGTCTGTAGACCAACCTTGTCCTGAGCAAAAGGTTTTGCCATCAGTTTGTCATACATTGCACTTGATAAATACCGCCATTGGACTGTTTCAATTGTTAGATTGGCACATGTGGTGGCATAGATTATTTACAAACATCCCATGTTATTTCAGAATTTTATCATGAAGTGGGACAGATTCAGCGAACAATCTTCAGAGCCTCGAGCTAGGCTGGGATCTCTGAGCACACAGTTTAGTATGGATACCCTGACAGTCCATGACATATTCAGGTACATTTTCGTGAGATGATTCACAACTTAGGTGGGATATGGAAAAACAGACCTTATGGCTTTTGAGACCACCATGGATTAATTTGTTGGTGGTATTCTTATTCCCTGTATGACAGTTTAATAATATTACAATTAATCTGATTTGTCCAAGACATGTGTCCTGTCCAATCAGAATCAGTTGGCTTGTAATGTTATTAAGAATAAGATATTCCATGCTCAATCGCTTGTGATTACTGTCTAAGACCAGCTTGTGCCAAAGTGCAGTATTGTCTTGATTCAACCCTTTCTCATTAAGCTATTATAGGCAAAAAACCTATGAGCTATTATAGGGTTAATTCACGTTTTTGAGGTCGTTAACATTCTCAGAGGCCCAAAAAATGCGTTATCGCCTGAGACCGGAGGTCGAAGGCGATAACCCATTTTGTGGGCCTCTGAGAATGTTAACGACCGAAAAAACGTGAATTGACACTATTATTGCATAAAATATGAATAATTTGCAAAGAAATGTAATAAAATAAGACGAATAACTAAAAAACTTAGTGAAAATTTAGCCACATTTACACCGACAGATACCAGAGTTTTCCGGCATTCGACTCGACATACATCGAGTAAGTATGTTATCCACCAGACGGGCCGTTAGATTTTCATCGTGTAGCTATATAGTCAAGTTTCATCGCATTTTTACTGACATAATCTTCATTTGGGTTGGCGAAATCCTAACAATATTCGACTTAGTTTTCTTTTGGAAACATGCTCCGGATATCCTAACGTTCATTTCAGTGCGAGTAATAAATTAAAAGGTCGGAATTTCCAAGGTAGATCTCTGGACCGTTTGGTTCGTTTCAGACATTCGTTCATTTCAATAAAAACAAAGTTGTAAAGGAAAAATTGCAGTAACTAAAAGAAGAACAAGAAACAAATAGGCTTACCACCACATTTGACCTAGACCACAACCACTCAATTCTAATTTCTATCCTTCCATGTCCACGAAATACACTTTTAGTTTAAAATCTGTCAGCTGCCCGTTTGTTTACTTTTTGATTCCAAGAATTAAACCTACGTCACTATAATTATTACGTCATCAGCTATGGTTACACTGGGAGACCTAGTTTATTTATTGGGATGTAAACTGGAAATGGGGTCTTACAAGAATTTACATCGCGGAAAAGGGAAATGACAAAATTTCGGCTTTATTTTCAATTTTCTGAAGCACTCACAACAAATCCCCGATCAAGGATATTTGAGTGCAAAACTGGTCCGATATCGCACGTGAATCTGCCGATTAATGCACGATTTCTCTGGATATCCGCCCGCTTTCTGCTGGTTATACAATGCCAATAACAGACTGAAAACACACATTTTAGGCAATAATAGTTATTATGTAGATCTTGGTCAGAATGCAGGCTTTTTTGTGGGAAATGCTATAAGGGTCATTTACCAGTATTCCAGCATATTTGATTTATAATTCTTCAATACAGAATTTATGGTAAAATTGTCTTTGCTAAAGGATTATGAAATTGTTTTTCTAGAGTCCTCTATCAAAGCAATTGCCTAATACGGACAAATTGGTGTTTATAGAGCCTTTAGAGTTGTTAGGCTTGGGCATTCTCTTCTTTTGACTCAATAATTTCTACGCTATATTGTAAACATATTCTATCCTTATTAATATCTCTTTTGTCTTCTGTTAACTTCTTCAAATATGTTTAGATCGCTGATAACTACATGTATTGAATCTGATGTTTTTATCTCTTTTATTTCAGACCAAACCTGAAAGAGCCTACAGAACAAGAAATTCTACACCAACTATGCAAATTGCATCAAATAGACTTGCACTCAAATACTTGATAATAATTTTTGTGCACTGAATTTGATACATATTTTTTACAACATTTTACTTTTGTATGCCACTACAGGTTAGAAAGCTTATGGTAAACAATTATGAATTCACAAAATAAATAATCAAACTGAAAAAATGTTTGTAAAAGATAATGGGAAATTCTATGAAGATATGGAATGCTGTATAAGGTAAAAAGATAGGTTTGCTGCTGCCTAAAAGGTTATTCCTGGCAGAATTTTTTTCAAAGTGTTTAGAAAAAAGGTTGTTTGGCAAAGGGTTAATGTCTCATGCAAAAATACTTGAGTGTCATAGGATTGAATAAGCAACCTCTGATTACCTGTAGATATTTGGGCTAGCCTGTTACCAAAGTGTATAATCCACCTCTTATAACTTTACAAAATGAGGATAATATTTTTGCTGGCATTACAGGCAATCTTTAAAGATCTGACTTCATGTTAATTTTGTTCCATGATTTGTTGTTGATTTTATGTTAATGTGTAATATTTTGTTGATAAAATACTCAAACTGCATGACAATAATGGTCAGACCATAACTAATCTGAAAACATTTTAGAAAGAGAAAAATGCTGATGGTTAACATTTTCTCTATTTTAACCATTTTAACTCATTCTGTTCCAGAATGTGTCACCTGGGGAAGTATATTGATTTAAAGGGGTTTAACACCTTATTAACCCATTCCCAAACATTGACGCTTTTTGACTGCCCTCAAGATAAAGGCTTTGGAAAACATTGTGGAAAATGAAGAAATTGCTTTCTTCATTTCCCAAAGTGTTTTCTACACAGAAAGACCAAAGAATATATCAATATATTCACTTGGAATTGTTGTCTGCATCATCTTTGAATTTTGAACTGTCCATAATTTTGCTGTCTGGTAATGGGTTTAACAATATTTCTGTCATATCATGGCAGCTGTTGCACCTATACATGGATCTCTTTCAATTCTCGTACCAGTAATGCTACACCATCCTTTCAAAGCCTCCAGCTGCTCATCCTGTTTTAGTTTATGATAATCCATCCATTAACCCTTTCCCAAATGACAAAATTTTGGACTGGTCCAATTTGAAAGCTGCTGCAGACGACAAAATAAATGTTGATAGTTATAGTAGTAGTGTAAAATAATCCACAGAAAATATTGAGACAAAAGGAGAACTGCTGGTTATCAGCAGTTTCTTCTTTTGTTTCAATGTTTTCCCAAGCACTTTCTATTAGAGACGTCAAAACAAGGTCTTGTTTGGGAAAGGGTTAAACCATTCCCACGAAAGGACACCTACATGATTATGGCTTCGGAATACATAGTGGCAAATGAAGAAATTTCTTGTGAAAAGGAATCTTCATTTCCTATGATGTTTTCCACCCAAAGAGACCAAAAGAAGATAGATTTTCTTCATTTTGAATTTTCGTCTGCATGCAACATCTTTGAATTTGGACAAGTCGAAGATTTTGCCGTTTGGTAATGGATTAACTGGTGATAGATGTCAGGATATTTGCTGTGGCCAGGGATCAAACATCAGACTCCATGATTAATAGTCCAACATACCACCAACTGTTCCTTGGGTTGTGGAAAGTTTTTTTTATAAAAGAAAGTTTACAATTTGATGTTCAATTGTAGTCGTTTTGTGTTACTATTGGGTATATCATTTATGTGGGATGAAGAGCTGATGAATAAGATTGGATGTTGTGTTTATACTGATGTAAAAATTGTAAGGAACAAATGCATAGGTGTACCAGCTGCGTTGTAAACTGAATTCCTTTTTATTCAGTGTTTAAAAGACTTTTGAATGAAGTCATGTACAATTGTGTATACATGATCACAATATGTGCCTAATACTTTATTCTACATACCTTAATGGTAATCCTGGAACATTTTCACTACATTGGTAGATAGCACACCAAGATCAGCTTGTATTTGAGCAAGGTTCTGGAAAAAGGTCCTTTATAAAGGCTTTTTGAGACCAACATTGTTGATTACTATCAGGAATCAGTTAAAACAGCGACAAACGTGACTAAATTGAAACTTTTAATTGACAGGAAGTAGCGAGGAACATAGAACAACAAAACATTATAGACTAGCACCAAATATGTTTACAATCCATAGACTGGATTCTTTATCATTCAACAAACATAGTCCTAGATTAGCCTGCATATACACACAGTCTGATCAAGAACCATGTTGCTTCTTCGTGACCTGTGGTAACTGTAACAGAGTTGCATGGATCCCTTTAACCCTTTTCGCAAACAAGACCTGGTTTTGAACTCTTCAATGGAAAAGGCTTGGGAAAACATAGAGACAAAAGAAGAAAATGCTGATGAACAGCATTTTCTCCTTTTGCCTCAATATTTTCTATTCCGTAATGTAAACAAATTCGATCTTAATCTAGACCTATTTTGTTGTTTTCATTAATTTTTGAATTTGGTCACCCTTAAATTTTGTCGTTTGGGAAAGGGTCAAGACTCCATTTAGGTACAAGCTAGTCATGAAACATGATTGTCTAAAAAGCTATTAAGGACCTTTTTCCACATCCTCGGATACCCCAGGGTCTTGCTATGCTACATGTAGCATAGCAGACCCGGGGTATCCGAGAACATGTTTTTCCAGATCTCAGCTTATTTGTAGTCTTACCTCATTCCACACTCATACTCCCTACTAGCTTGTTTTATGTCAGCATGACAAAGATAACTCTTTCTGTTGTTTTTGTTATACAGATAATCAATGGTCCAACATTCAAGTCAACATTCAAGTCCACAATTCCAAAATATGCCAAATATATGTACTTTGTGTTCAAGAAAAATTTGTTTGTTCTGAGAACAAATAAGCTCTTGAATTTGTAACTTTATGCTGTGATATAGCTGTTTGTATTGTGTAATCAAATTTTAAAAATGAAAATATTTTTCGAGAATATTATAGTATCATTGTTTATTCAACCTTTTTTAGCTCACCTGAGCAACATGTTCAAGGTGAGCTTTTGTGATCACCCTGTGTCCAGCATGCGTCATCAACAATTTCTTTAAACATCTTCTTCTCCTTAACCACTGGGCCAATCCTAACCAAACTTGGCAGGCATGTTCTCTGAAACTGACAGCAAATTCTTTTATGCTCCACTTCTTTCAAGCTTTGATCTTATAGAGCATCAAAAGGTTTCACTATAATGGAAATTGGTCAAGGTGTATTTGCTTTGCCACAAAATTATTGCAAAATTTTGCTTTTCTCTTACAGCAAAAATTGCTTGTGATCTGACGTGGTCACTCGTTGTCCAACTGTCCATAGTTTGCTGGTTACATTCTATCATCAATACATATTGACCAAACTTAGTATGAATATTAGTTACCATTACATGTATCATATCGGCAATTGTATTTAACCCATTACCAAACTGCAAAAATGTAGACTGGTCCAAATTCAAAGTCTCGAAGATGGTGCAGACAATAATTTTAATTGAATGCAATGGAAGATGTTTTGGTCTTTTGTGTAGAAAACATTGTGGGAAATGAAGAAATTGCTTGTCACAAGCAATTTCTTCATTTTCAACAATGTTTTCCAAAGCAATTATCTTCTAGGGAGTCAAAAGGAGTCATTGTATGATAATGGGTTAACTCAGATGCTTGAATTGAAAACCCTTTCCAAAACAACAAAATTACAGACTTTTACAAATAAGAAATCAATATGGATTACAAAATAAAGAAGTTTTGATCTGGAAAAAGGCTCTCAAGGCATTTTAAACTACAGTGGATCCAGATCAGATTGTACCTTAATGCATTCTGATCATGATCCTTGCTGCCATCCTAGATATGCTAAAGGTTATGAAGAACCTATAATACACAGGCTGGTCAGGACCCATGCTGGTCTCTCACTGAGGCACATCAAAACTAGATTTTGTGTGGTGATGGGATTAATTGATTGCGTAAAGTAACCATTTCCAATTATGCTCATAGAGAGCCAACATTTTTGCTTTTTTAAGTAAAGGAAATTAATTGGCAACAGGCATAAATAATAGGCGACTAGATTGTTTCTAAAACATTTAATAGTACAAATTTCAAATACAACATTGTTTGGATATCTCAACATACATGTATAATAAGCAAAACTTAGAACTACTAAACAAAATTAATATCTTACTGAAATGTGCTTTCTAAGGTAAATCAACCTTTTCCCAAATGGAAAAAACTTGGACTGCTAAAATTTGAAAGCTTCTGCAAATGACAAAAAATGTGAGTTGAAAAAGAACCGTTTTGTGGACTTTTAGCCTAGAAAATATTGATGCAAAAGGAGAAAATGCTGATTGTCAGCATTTTCTTCTTTTGCTTTAATGTTTTCTTAATCCTTTTGTTAGGGACATTAAAACAATGTCTTGTTTGGGAAGAGATTATTAGGAATAGAATTACCCCTTTTTCAAATGACAGAATTTTAATGTGGCCGAAAACAAAAGGTGTTGTAGACAACAAAATTTATGTTACACAAAGCAGAGTATAATTATGACCATCATGCCATGGAAAACATTTTCCCTCAGTGCTGTCAAAAACATCTATTGAAATTTGGAGATGCCAAAATCAGGGCCCATATTCACCAACAATTCAAAATACATTTTTTTATGCTAATTTACATAGCAAGCCATCCTATTGGAAGAGACATATGTCTCGGCCAATTGGATGGATTGTTGCGTAACTTTGAAGCTATATTGGGAATTACACTAATTGGTGAATACCGCCCTAGGTCTGGTTTATCTAGGTTGACACATTGGTAATTGCTGTTGGGTAAGGTAGAATGACTATTTCCAGATACAGAAGATGCAACAAATAAAAAGCAAGTTAGTCAAATTTCACAGAAGGATTTGATTTGATTTATTGGGGTTTTACGCCGTTTTCAATTACTAAGGTCATATCGCGGCGGCTGGAGCACCTAACCATGGATTCCTGGCGTTTCTCATACCAGTACTACCACAACACCCTTACCGAGTCTCCAGCTATTCCACCACATAGGTTCACAATATCTAACCATTGATGGGTGACATTTTTGTCAGTAAGGGTATTTGCCGCGACCGGGTATCGAACCCGAGACCTCTCAAATGAGAGCCAGATGCGCTACCAACTGCACCATGGCCGCAGCCTTCACAGAAAGAAGAGAATTGATATTTTTTCCACTTATTATATCTAATTATCAGCATTTTCCCTGCCACTTTTCTCTAAATCTTTTTCAAAAGCATTGAACTTCCTTCTCATTACCAAAACCTATCACTGCATAAAAAGGCTTAACCCTTTTCCAAACGACAAAATGTTTGAATGATCAAATTTGAAAGCTATTGCAGACGATAAAATTGATGATAATAAAGATATGATTTGTGTAAAATATGGCACAGAAAATATTGAGACAAAAGGAGAAACTGCTGGTTATCAGCAGTTTCTTCTTTTGTCTCAATGTTTTCAAAAGCCTTTTCTATTAGAGACATCAAAATTGGGTTTTGTTTAGGAAAGGGTTAAACCTTTCCCAAACAAGACCTGGTTTTGACATCCCTATTAGAAAATGTTTGGGAATTTCGAAAACATTGTAACAAAAGAAGAAACTGCTGATAACCAGCAGTTTCTCCTTTTGTCTCAATATTTTCTATGCCATATTTTACACAAATTCTATCTTAAATAACTTCCATTTTGTCATTTATGGCAGTTTTTGAAGTGGATAACCCTAAAATTTTGCCGTTTGGGAAAGGGTTAAAAGAAGCAACATGATGAATTCATCAGATATTAGAAGGACATAATTTAGTGCTTTCCCAAACATGACCTGGTTTTTATGTATAATAGAAATCCTTGTAATACATTGAGACACAGGAAGATTTGACTTGATTTTATTGGGGTTTTATGCCGTTTTCAACTTCTATAGTCATATCGCGGCGGCTGGAGTACCTAACCATGGGTCCCTGGTATTTCTCGCACCAGTATAACCACAATATCCAAACTGAGCCTCCAGCTACTCTCTCACATAGATGATTCACACCCATTGGTGAGAGACAAATGACTTTTGTCAAATGTCAGAATGGATACTGGCCGAGCCAGAGTTCGAACTCGAGACCTCTGGATTGGAGACAAAGGAAGAAAATGCTGTTCACTTACATTTACTCCTTATACCTAAAATTTCGACACCTGGGATAGCACTATTACAAACACAACAAGTATCTGGTGTTGTATGCAACACATAAAGTCCCCTACCGGCTTCACATTGACTCAATATGGTAATCAATAATAGATTAAGTTGCAGGATCCATTTTTTGCCATATTTTCACTATTTCCGTTACCATAGCAACCGCACTTTTCGTCAAAGAACAAAGATAAAATGATGTGCATAATCTACACATTGCCATCTAGTCATATACCAAGTCTCATCAAATTAGCTTGCTTACTTATTAACTTATCGCAGGATCCAATATTTTTTGCCATATTTTCACTATTTCCGTAACCATAGCAACAACAATTTTAGTCTAAAAACAAAAATAAAATGATGTGCATAATCTACACATTGCCATATAGTCATATACCAAGTCTCATCAAACTAGCTTGCTTAGTTATTATCTTATCGCAGGATCCCATTTTTGGCCATATTTTCACTATTTCTGTAACCATAGCAACCTCAATTTAAGTCGAAAAACAAAAATAAAACTAGAACTGTCGCAAAGCGGACAAATACCCCCCACTAGCGTCTTGTCACTGAAAAAGTGCTATAGGTCAACCGGTTCTTGACTTAGAGCACGGAAACGGATTTTAAACAAAGTCTGATTGTGACCTTGACCTTTGACCTTCGTGACCCAAAAACAATAGGGCACCTCCTTGAGTCATGGGCAACAACTGTGTAAAGTTTCATGATCCTAGGTCAACCGGTTCTTGACTTAGAGCACGGAAACGGATTTTAAACAAAGTCCGATTGTGACCTTCACCTTTGAACTTTGTGACCCCAAAACAATAGGGCACCTCCTTGGGTCATGGGCAACAACTGTGTAAAGTTTCATGATCCTAGGTCAACCGGTTCTTGACTTAGAGCACGGAAACGGATTTTAAACAAAGTCCGATTGTGACCTTCACCTTTGACCTTGGTGACCCAAAAACAATAGGGCACCTACTTGGGTCATGGGCAACAACTGCGTAAAGTTTCATGATCCTAGGTCAACCGGTTCTTGACTTAGAGCACGGAAACGTATTTTAAACAAAGTCCGATTGTGACCTTGACCTTTGACTTTGGTGACCCAAATACAATAGGGCACCTCCTTGGGTCATGGGCAACAACTGTGTAAAATTTCATGATCCTAGGTCAACCGGTTCATGACTTAGAGCACGGAAACGGATTTTAAACAAAGTCTGATTGTGACCTTGACCTTTGACCTTTGTGACCCAAAAACGATAGGGCACCTCCTTGGGTCATGGGCAACAACTGTGTAAAGTTTCATGATCCTAGGTCAAACGGTTCTCGAGTTAGAGCACAGAAACGAAAAAGTCTACGGACGGACGGATGGACGGACGGACGGAAGGACGGACAGACAGACAGACATGGTGAAGTGAAGGACGGACAGACGGACGGACAGACGGAGGGCAAACCTATAGTCCCCTCCGGTGTGAACACCGGTAGGGGACTAATAATGGACAAGTCTGATAATAGAATGACATAAGTTAAATTTACTATCCAAAATATCTAGTCAGATCTCTGTATGGATAAAGTTCAGTTCAACACATTGTACATCACTAACTCCATAAGTCTTCCGTCCTTCCAAACTTGAAAATTATTGTGCTGAAAGGAAGGAAAAGATTTGGAATTAATATTCATGCACTAGTACAAGAAATATGAAAAAAAAACTTTAGGCCTGTTAATGAAACACAAATGATGTGTCAAGTTTTCACAGTAAGGTAGTCCACCAAAAATGAGGTTTGCCTGATGTCAGAACTAATTGGGCAACATCGTAAACATTAGGATGTCGCCAAAATAGGCTCAGATACATAACGAATGTTAAAGACACTGCACAAAGAGCAGCATGGGAATCTCATAAGGGGTGGACTACCTTATGTTTCAAACAGATAGACAACTGTAAAACAACCTGATCTTTCTAAACTTGGGTACAAGTATTCATTTTCAGCAGGTTTGTATGGCGTTTTACTGCTTCAACTATTTGGGCAATAGCATGCATATAGACTGGTATATTTAATGTGAGAACAAATTTCATCTCTTTCCAAACAGAGACCTTTTTGAAACAGATTTAGAAAACCTTACAGGAAAAGAGAAATTTGAAAGTAATCCTTTTCTTCTTATTTTTACAGATTATTATGCTAACACATGGAGATTAACATTAATTTTGTCAAATTTTTACTAAAGAAAATACCAAATACTGGTACTTTTGTCCTTCACATTTAGATATTCCCTTAAAAATTATTCTATAGACAGTTAATAATATATATAAGTCTCAAAAACACTTGGCGATGTTGGAAAATGTTAATGTGCAGAGTAAATACCTGTAGTACATCGTCAGTGTAAATGCAAAACCTCGTATGTCGATTGGTGCGATTTTCAAAGTACAAACTTGTGTGCCATGTGTAGACGATTCTCCCAGGTTTTAAGATATTTTGACTGATCAGTATTATTGACACATTATTTATTAACAATATGTCCAAATTTCAAGTAAGACATTTCTGTTTGGGAAAAGTTACTACAATTTTTTCCCTCCCCTTTAAAATTTTCCAAAACCGAGATACGAGGTTTTGCATTTACAACGACGACATGTATTATTATGAGATGGCTATATACTTTTAAGGAAAAAGAAGATGCTGAACAAATTTTATATGTGAATAAATTTACAGAAGCCAGGTAGAGTAAAGGGCAATTATACTTTCGTAATCAGTAATCTTGCAAATCAAAAGGGATGTTGATTTGGGAAAAATTGGATCCCAGCTCTTAAATCCACCATATGACAGATGCTTGAGCTAGCATCTGGAAAAAAGGACCTTATGACATTCGAGAAAAACATGGATCCAGATCAGCCTGCATACCAACAGTCTGGTCAGCGCCTACATTGCTTTCTAAATGCTCCTTTACAGGCCCGTAGGAACAAGGGGGGCTAGGACGGCTAAGCCCCCCTCCCCCCATGTCGGCCAAAAATGCCAAATTTTCCTTATTTTACACTGAAAAATTAGGGAAAATCAGAATTAGCCCAATATATTCAGAGACCAGGGCCCCGTTTTACTAACGATCTCACGATCATGTTGTTGTGAAAACAGTGTAACAAGGCATATGATTGCACGAAAAATCGGATTAGGCCAATCAAGTTTGTTGTTACAAGTAATTACGCAAAAAATAATCGTAAGTTCGTTAGTAAAACGGGCCCCAGGGCTTCAGCCGCCCCAATATGAAATTGCTTCCTACGGGCCTGCTTTATGACATGTAGCAACAGTAAGAGTCTGAGAACAGCATTCATAAATCCTGGTCAGGCTGCGGAGATACCAGTTGATCTGGAAACACATTAGTCTTAAGTGCAAACAAGAGGCCCAGGAGGGCCTGAATCGCTCCACTGGTTAAAGTGGAAGAATTATCCCATGATTTCTTGTTAGCCTTACATAGCGGCAGCCAAATCTTGATATTTGTGAATAAATTTTGAAGAGAGACTCAAAGAACATTCTTGCAAAGTCTGGTTCAAATTGGCCCTATGGTTGATTTTTAAAGAATTTTCTTATGATTTCTTTAAGTCTGATAAGCCCCTTTCTCCCTGCCACGGCCACATTTTTTGACAAATGTAAAAATTTGTGAACACATTTTGAAAAGAATGACTCAAGGCACATTCCTGCCAGGTTTGGTTCAAATTGGCCCAATGGTTGATTTTTAAAGAATTTTCTTATGATTTCTTAAGTCTGATAAGCCCCTTTCTCCCTGCCACGGCCACATTTTTTGACAAATGTAAAACTTTGTGAACAAATTTTGAAAAGAATGACTCGAGGCACATTCCTGCCAGGTTTGGTTCAAATTGGCCCAATGGTTGATTTTTAAAGAATTTTCTTAGGATTTCTCTAAGTCTGATAAGCCCCGCCCTGCCACGCCCACATTTTTTGACGAATCAAAAATTCACGAACAAATTTTGAAAAGAGTCACCCAAGGAACATTCCTGCCAAGTTTGGTCAAAATTGGCCCACTGGTATAAGAGGAGAAGATGTTTAAAGAAAAAGTTAACGGACGCACGGACGGACGGACGCACGGACGGACACAACGCCATGACAATAGCCCGCTGGCCTTCGGCCAGTGGAGCTAAAAACCTATATGGGAAAGCATTAAAATCAGGATTTCTTCTTTAGTCTCAATAATTTCTGATTCATTTTGCACACAATATCTTCATTTTTCAACATCCAGTTTGTTGACTGCAGCAGCTTTGAATCTGGAACACACCTAAATTGTGTCATTTTGGAAATGGCTTAGTTATTCAGTATTTTAAGATTACTTTGTAGTAAAAAAATACAAAATGATAAATGTTGTTGTTAATTTGTATCAAAACAGATCACAGCTCAAGTTTACTTCAACCCATCCCAAACAAGACCTGGTTTCAACGTCCCTAATAGTAACGGCATGGAAAAACATTGAGACAAAAGAAGAAACTGCTGATAACCAGCAGTTTATCCTTTTGCCTCAATATTTTCTTGGCTATAACAATTAACATTTTGGCCTTTTGCGATCATTTACTTTATTGTCTGCAGCAGCTTTCAAATTGGACCGCCTTAAAATTGAAACTTAAAATGTTGTTTGGGAAAGGGTTAAGGTGGAAAGTAAACTATTCTTAAATGTCAGCCTTAATGTCATGAATAAACAGAGCATAGGAAAATGATGTGTAGAAGAAACTGCTTGTAGTCAGCATTTTATCTACCTTCAAAAAATTTCAAGACAGACCTTTTGGAATATTTCGGTATTATTAGGGATTCTATATGACGCGTAATTACTACAGGAAAATGAAACTGGAAGTAATAAAGGTTGTGGAAATGGCAAGGTAGGAAAGTAACTTTACAGAGTAGAGCAAAACATACTTCTTGCAGAGTCTCTCTATATTTTTCACAATACACTAAAGGTATAGTTTGGACACTTCAGCTTATGAGCTTGGGAGAATACTTCTGATTTTCAAGACTTTCGAAACATGCTTGTATGTTTTACTCTATCACTGTACCAGAAAGTTAAGATATATGACACTAACTATGAGTATTTTATGGTTAGTAGAAGAGATAAGATCAGTTCATTCCCACAAATCTTCGGCACGACCAAATTTAAACACCATTGCACTGCAAAACAACCAGAACATGCTTTGTATCACAACATTTTGTATTATTAGATCAAGAATGGGAATAAAGACTATTGATTTTGTTGAATACTTGGTACCCAGTTTGGCGTATGACCTTATATTATGATATGAAATTTCTAGATACCATAATTATTCTAATAAACATCTGGGAATCGTGGTCGATGGAAAAGTAGGAGGTGGGCGTTTTATTACAGATATTCGGATTTTGTTAGTCAAAATTTGCAAATCAAGAGTCAATTTATGGACTATATGTTCAGCAAGTCGAAATTTGGTAAATTTTGGTTATAAGGACTTCAAAATACAGTTTTTCGATGATATTCCTTCATTGCAAAAGTACTGTAAACAGTTTGAGGGCTGGGCATCCTCTTTTTCATTGCTTTTGGAAATGATCATTGTTTAAGACTTACATTATCTTATTCTGTAATCAGGGGATGGGCGTTTATTAGAATATGGGCGTTTATTAGAATAATTACAGTATATGTGTTCCATAACGCAAAAAAGGACCATCCTGGAAGTATGTCACAATGATATATTAAAAGTACCCACAACACAGGTCTATGATTTGAAAAGAAAAAAATAGAATTTCTTCACCTTCTTTACCTCCTCTAATAGAATGCCCTGTTCTAGTTTCAGAAAATCATCTTGGCAAAAGTTTCAACCATGCAAATAGACAAGGGTAATTATTTATACACTTTCAAGTTCTTATATGGTCCTTTTTTGCAAGAATGTGTCTCATATATGTTTACATAAGATGTCTCTAAGTTAAAAAAAAAATTACTATTTTGAAAGACCATCACCAAAGCATGGAAGTTTTTACAGATAATGAAAACAGACCAACAAGAAGACGTCATGCTATTCTATGAATAGTTGAGCTTAGCCCTTCACAAGACAAAAACTAATTAAGATGTGTTTGTGAAACACAAATGCCCCTGATTTTTCTAAAATGTTAAGTTTTCGTGTAAAGGGTTGATAAGGGTTAACAGATGACCTTGAAGAAGGTCACATGGAACAGATATCACTGAAAGAAAGTTACATACCGAATTTGAGCTTTGTATGTCCAATACTTTTGGAGAAAAGGCAAATGTTAAGTTTTTGGACAGACAGACGGACGGACAGACAGACAGACAAACACAAGTAAAACAATACGCCCCAATCTTTCAATACATGGGCATGAAAATTGTCTGAGCTCAATGGGCAGAAAACAAAAGTTGACATTTGTTATATAGAAGAAGTATTTTTTAAAGGTTACAAAAAGTTGAAGAAAAAAAAGAAGTACCCGAGAGGAAAGACCTATGATAAATGCATAAACGATGCACGCTTGTATATGTAAGTAAATAAATAAGCAGAGCTACAGATAAGAGGGGTTAAAGGCATTTCAACATGCAATATTTTGTTTACTGTTCACCGAACCCTATGTTGTGGGTACTCAATGGAAGCATCTCATTGAGATGATTCCAATGAGTACCCACAACATAGGGTTTCGTTTTTAAATAACAAAGTTTGAATGTGTATAACCCCTCTTATCTGTAGATCTGAAATAAGGCGACAATGTGATCAAAGTACATACATACCTGAAGAAAATGAGAGCATTCTGTAAGAAGACAGCAATACCCGGCCATTCTGGTTTATCTGTAATAGAAACTAGACAGTTACAGTAACAATACACAGTGGACACTCGTTATGTCGAAGTCAGAGGGGCCGTCAAAATACCTCGACATATCCGGAGTTCGACTAATCCGATTTTGATTATTTTCGACGAAAACGTTATATAAGCATTTTTGATGAGCATCATATGTGTCCATGATTGAAATATAGTAGGGAAAGGAAAGAAATTGCTCGAAACGAGCAATTTCTATCCTTTTCCTACTAAATTTCAATGGCTGTATTTGTTTCGGAATTAATTTTGATATCCGAATGTTGAGGATGGGACACGACTTTCACTTTGACTTAAGCGGAATTTCGACTTATCCGATGTCGAGATAACGAGTGTCGACTGTATGCTGCTTTTATCGATGTAACAGATTACCAGAAACTAAATTGTTAGACTTGTCCAAATTCAAAGATGTTGCAGACAACAATTTCAATGAACAATTGACAGAACTATATCTTTTTGTCTTTTATGGTAGAAAACATCATGGAGAATGAAAAAATTTGCTCTTGGCAGTTGGCACAATTTTCAATGATATTTACATCACCTTTATCTAGTTCAGCGTCAAAATGCGTCACTGTTATTGGGTTAATTAATGTTTTTGAGGTTGTTGAGATTTACAGTGTCCCAAGAAATAAGTAAACGCCAGATAAGAGCGAAATTATTTGTATGAGCTTAGGATTACAAAGATATTAAATGTTAATCCATTACAAAACAGCAAAATTTTAAACTATTCCAAATTCAAAGATGTTGCAGACAATTTCAAGTGAAACAAAATTCATTTGTTTTGGCCTTTCTTGAAAGAAAACATTGTAGAAAATGAAGAAATGGTTTGTCACAAGTAAGTTCTTCATTTTCCACAATGTTTTCTAAACTCTTACACTTGTTGAGCATCATAAGGTGTATCTGTGCTAATGAGTTAATTCACATTTTTGCAACCGTTTACATTCACAGATGAAATATAATACCACCCGAGAGCCAAACTATTTGCATAAGCTTAGAATGATAAGGATGTAACATATCAAAATAGATTAACCCTTTCCCACACATTGACGCTTTTGGACACCCCACAAAATAAATGCTTTGGAAAACATTGTGGAAAATGAAGAAATTGCTTGTGACAAGCAATTTCTTCATTTCCCACAATGTTTTCTACCAAGAAAGACCAAAAATAATGTTAAATTTTGTTCAATGGAAATTGCCGTCTGCAACACCTATGAGTTTGGACTAGGCTAAAATTTTGTTGTTTGGTAATGGGATGTTGAATGCAATTTCAAGTGATCTTACCATTAGGGACGACATAGACTCCAAACAAGATCCATGAAGCAGCAATCAAAGCTCCAAAACCAAACAGGAAACCTATAAATAGCCATACTCTGGCTCCTGAAAAACACAAGAGAAATTACATTGCACAAAATAACCCTCGTCCAAACAAGCCATTATTTTACATACCTCTGAGAAAAAGTTTGGGGGAATATTGAGACAAAAGAAGGGAATGCTAATAATCAGCACTTTCTCCTTTTGCCTTAATATTTTCTTTTCTATATCAAACAATAATCCTATCTTTAGCAACATCCATACTATCATCTGCAGTTCCTTTGAATTTTGAGCACCCTAAACTTGATTTATTTGTGGAAGAAAACTAAACAGTAAGTGGCTTAGAGAATATTAGATCTATATATCTTTATGCTTGGAAGAGACCAGGTGTTAGTAAAAAGGTCTGAATCCGAACCACAAGATGCTCACTCCACTGAGATAATTCATAATCAATTCCTCTATAGACAACAGCAAACAACTTCTGTCAAATCTCAGAAAGGATATTAGTTAAACCAGGATTTGAACATAAATCAAAACATCCCAGGATTGTTGTGATTACAGAACTTACCAGTTTGTCCTAGACAGCCTGTACTGTAAGAGTCACCACGAATCTGACCATTCGATACAGAGTTGATTCTGTAATATGAACAACATATATTTTTAGTTTACAACCCTAGACCAGAGCAACAGATAAAGTAGTAAAGACATTCTAAATGTGTTATTTCTAATCCAAGGGCAGACCCAGGATTTTTTCCAGGGGTGGGGTGTGGGGTGTTCCAGGGGTGTGGGGGTCCAAGCCAAAAATTTATTCCAGGCGGGTGTCCAAGCCCAAATAATGGCTCAAAATGTGGTAAATATGTTACATTACACTAAATTTATATAGTCAAAACTCAATATAATATATTCTTAACCCTTTCCCAAACGGCAAAATTTTAGGGTGATACTCTTCAAAAACTGCCAAAATGACAAAATGGAAGTTATTAAAGATAGAATTTGTGTAAAATATTGCATGGAAAATATTGAAACAAAAGGAGAAACTGCTGGTTAACAGCAGTTTATCCTTTTGTTTCAATGTTTTCCCAAGCCATTTTTATAACAGACGTCAAAACCAGGTCTTGTTTGGGAAATGGTTAATATCAGAAATAGCTCTTCATTTGATATGAACATGATACCTTATGCTTTCACCAGTGACAGTCCCTCTAGTACACTGTATACATATGACCTGGAAAAGGGTCTCTTATAGCATCAGTGTGGATCCAGATCAGTTTGTACCTCAAAACAGTCTGATCAAGATCAATGATGTCACCTTTAAGTTACCACAGTTCATAAAGAAGCTATTTATTAAAGAACACAATTTCACAAAAATTATTCAGTAGGGAATGTAATAAATACACTATAAAATAACTTGTGACTAAATATTTTGGCAATTGCCTTTATGAAGAGAAATGGAGCCTCTTTTTTTCATCATTTCTCTTGATAAAGGCAATTGCCGAAATATTGAGTCGCAGGTTTTTTATAGCGTATTATAGAACATTTCAAATACCATAAGGGACCTTTTTCCAGATCTTGGCTCATATGTAGGATGATCCACATTGGTACCATAGTACATGTGATGCCAGTGACATTGGGGAAAATTCAATATAAGCAAGTATGTGTACACTGTCGTCATTTTCTTATTCTGTGATGAACTCTCGCTCTCTAAATTCCTAAACCTTCTACAAATATCTAGTAAGGTTTTGAGTAGTTTTTTTTTCAGTTTTGATTTGCCGATTTAAAATGGTCAAAAAGTTCCACTAATACAAAGTAGGGCAGGCACAAGTTTGGACTACCAAATTATTGTCTACAATGTTTGACCATTTTTACCATAGATCTAGGACTACTATGTACTCACAAGAAGAATGCCAGCGTCCCTATGACCCCGCAGGTATGACAGGCGTGATGGAAATCACTCTGGTCTGGATACATGACGGACGCATCAATCACAATCCACCAGCCACTGAAAAACTGAAAAACAATCAGATTAACCCTTTCTTAATCCTTTCCCAAACAGCAAAATTTGAGGGTAGTCAAACTCAAAATCTGCTGAGCATGACAAAATAGATCAACAAAGATTGGATTTGTGTATACTGTAAACAAGAAAATGTTGAGGCAAAAGGAGAAACTGCTGGTTATCAGCAGTTTCTTCTTTTGTCTTAAGTTACTCTTAACATTTTCCTAAGCCTTTTCTCTCAGGGACATCAAAACCAGGTCTTCTTCGGGAAAGGGTAAATGTTCCAAGTTGAAAGCTGCTGCAGATGACAAAACGAATGTTGATAAAGATACAATTAAATTGTACATTATGGTTTTAAAAATATTGAGACAAAAGGAGAAAATGCTGATTATCAGCATTTTCTTCTTTTGCCTCAATGTTTTCCCAAACTTTTCCCTAGCAGATTATGTTTGGGAAAGGGTTGAAAATACTGACTGCTTGACAAACATATTCTTGAGCTGATGTGTTTTACAATGCAAAGATCTGATAAAAATACGAGGGTCATCCAATAATAAGTGAGACTGTTGTCATATCTCAAAAACTGTCTGACAGAATTAAATGAAACTTGGCACATATATGGCCTAATATGTTAGCTATAGAAAAATTGCACCAAATGTTGTTATGTTATTACGTCACGTTTATGATGTCACTTCCTGTGACACAAACAATTGTAACGTGGACGCGTCTCATGCGGCTTTGCGGAAGACAAAAATGTGTATGTATAAAAATTGCGTTATTTTAGGGCAAAACTAGGACGGAGATCTTTCAAATCTAACTAAAAATCATTTTTGACAAAGCCTTGTCATGTACAGATATTTTCTGGTGGGTTCCAAAGTTAAATGACGAAAGGAGTAGTGGGCAGAAGCAACCCACCTTTGGTTGATAAACAAAAGCGTAAAGTGAAGAAAAATATCCAAAAAGACGATTTTTGTCCATGTTAATCAGCGCATATCATCTGAAAATTGGTCCTATCTGAGAAAGCAATCAATATACAGTGTTATTGTATACTTTAATGCCTGTCTTGAGATCTTTCTGTTACAAGAAACGACCAAAGCTGAATGAATGTACGATTTCGGTTCTGCATGACGTCAAAAGGCAGGTAGGGTGACGTCACTTTTGACGCTCTATAAGTGGAATATTTTAGTGCAACCTCAAAATTTTCTATACATAAGTCCTCCAGACTTTGATCATTGTTCTAAGTTAAAAGAATGATCGCGATATGTGAGTTTTGAGGATTTAAATGCATTGGAAGTAGACGTGGCCAGTCTTAGAATGTGACACATTATTTCTGGTTGCCTAGCAACCAAAATTAGAAGAATTTCCCGCTGATTGAAATCTGTCATTATAAAGGGAAGATCTTATATTGAAGGAATATAGGGACTTTGAAAGCATATAAGTTAAGGTATTTCCGCAATAGGAACAGTCTCACTATTTATTGGATGACCCACGTATCTGTTACTTTCTTTCCTATTACTTATTATACTAGATGCAAAATTAAGACTTCTTTGGTAACTTTTTCCCTTTACTTTCTATCTAGATAAAAAGAGGTGAAGACATTCTAAATTTCTTGTGCCAAATCTAAACTTTAAGGTGTGGGCACTCAAAATAACTGTCATGGAAACAAATTCTTATTTAAAATCTGTAATCGCAAAATAGAGTTTGCTGTCCAAGATCATGAGTGAAACATGGTATAACTTGTCTGCAGCAGCTTAAAAAACTTTCAAAAAGTTTAGGAAATATAAAACGGTTTTATCACATTTGGTCCAGTTCAAATAATGGTAGAGACTTTGTGTGGTGTATGTCGTCTAGAGATAGAGCATCAGCTTTGTCACCAAGAGGAACTTCCCATACTAGTTTAACCCCCAGTAGCGAAGGTAGTTCTTCAAGTTTTCATTGGCCCACACATTTGGTGTGAGTACTAGTATTGTTTCCAGGAAACAAAACAGAGAGGGAATAAAACATGTTGTATTATAAACTTTCTTCCCAATCGATGTAATATAAATATGTTCAAAGAAACACAAGTGGAGAAGTTTAAAGTGAGTGTTGATAAGGATTGAATAGCAATAAAAACAGAGTGGGGTTTCCTGTTATGTTTTAATACAGTCATGGCGAAGACCGTCGGACCGGCAGACATGTCTGATGAAAATTCCCTGGGTCTGATGATTTTTTGGCTACTGTAAGTCCAACTGTCTGACGTAAATTTTGATCTGTAAGATAATGGATTATATTTCGGTCTGACAAAAATTTATTCAGTCTGACAGATTATTTGGCACTGTCAGACCGAATGTCTGACAAAGATTTCTGGTTCTTGGCCATGTCTGTTAATAAGATTTCAGGTAATTTCGGTAAAATTCATTTTCGGTAAAATGAATTTATATAGTAATAAAATGGATACTTCGGTAAAAAGGTAATTATAGTGTAATTATCACCTTGACAGCGGGGTTTATCGATTGATTCAGTTATTTGATAAAGTATTTCTATTTTTATCTATTGAAATATTTTATTTATATCATATTTATTAAAATTCTTATCTCCAGAGTTTTTATCCAAATGATAAATTTATTCTAGATCTATTAAAATCAGGGTTGGCAATCGACCGGTCACCCGGTTTTAACCGGGCGGTTTTAACCGGTTAAAACCGCCCCGGTCAATACTCCAAGTGGTCAATTGGTGGTCGATTGGTGGTCGATTGAGAAAATCTAATGGTCAATTGGTGGTCGATTGGTGGTCAATTGAAAAATTTCAATGGTCAATTGACCATTTTTAATGGTCAATTGAAAAAATTCTGATGGTCAATTAAAAAAACTTTAATGGTAATTTATTCTTTTTGTTTTCTGATTTATTATTTATATTCTTGAAATTGAAAAATTGACAGTTATAACCTGTCAAGGGTACTCATCAGGTGGCTTTTGACCAGATAGGGTCCTTTGGCTTTATTTTAACACAACAGTTACTCTTGTTTTGACACTTAGATTAAATGTCCAGTAATGTCCAGTTAACTGACCAATAACAGATAGCAGAATGATCACACTTTCACACATCTAAATAAACAAAGGTGTCAGTTTCACAACCCATATATTTCAGCCCCTCTCATTGGTCAACCTTACAAGCTGGACACACCTTCCATAGGTTTGAGTGACAGGTCCAGTGTTTTGACAGTTTTGATTGGCCATTCTTAATTGTTTGTCAAAAGGCAATTACTGTTATTAAGATTAGGTCATCCTCTTTGATGTGTTGGCTAACAATTTGAACCAGCAGTACTCTTCAAAGTAGTGTGTCATTTTTGTACAATCAAATTTTGATCGAGTCAATGTTTGTTTGTTTGATTGCTTTTCATGATTTTGATGGGCACTTTTAAACCCTTTCTTACACTTCTTATTACACTTCTCTTTTCTTCTCTTTTTTTCTCTTCTTCTTTACATGGCAATGTATATATTGAACTAGAACAACCTGAACTGAAATTGATGAGAATAATTCAAAAGTTTACTGATTCATGAAACAGACCTCTTTGAAATAGCCATAGTCTTGAACAACAGAAAGTCAGAATCTCTAATTTGCAGTGATATTCTTATATTATGTAGGGTCTATTAAGTAGGGTTATCATATATGAGTATTTTCCAACCAACCATTTCAATTGACCACCAATCGACCAGTATTGACCGGTATTGACCAGTATTGACCGGTTAAAACCAGTATTGACCGCCGGCCCGGTCAATACTCATATTGACCGGTCGATTGCCAACCCTGATTAAAATACGAATAGATCTGTTATGTGCAACTAAGTCTTGCACCAATCTAGTAAGTAATTTGACTGATTTCTCATCTCGACAAACAATTCTAAATCATACTCATCTATTTTAGACATCGATCATATCTTTCTTTTCTCTAAGAAAACAAGTCCATATCTCATCACATTGCGAAAACAGTCTATTTTTTCAAGCTTTTTCTATTTAAGTTCTGTACAGTGGCCCTTCAAATTCCGGACAATTCATTGTCAAAGATAAGACGTTAGAAATTCAAGAAGGTCCACGGAAAATAAGAAGATGCGTGGGACCATGAAGAAGATGAGATAACAACATCATCACTCCTGCGCCTGGTGGCCAACATCATCGGCCTGGCCCCACTTACTACATACAGCATGCCGGAAGATCAATGAGAGGGGCTTATCAGTAAAATTGGCCATTTTTTTTCAATTCAAGGACAGATAATTCAAACATGAAAATTATAAAAAATTTGATTGCACAACCAGATACCATAGAGATCCATTGTGGTTAGTTTGATTGAATGCTGGTTGAAAATGTAGGAGTTGCGCACAGGAGAAAATTGGCATTTTTCAGAAAATGGGCATTTTTCCTTAAATTCAAGGGCAGATAATTCAAGAACGAAAACAGCTATCGGAATTCCGTAAGTGGGGTGCACAACTAGACACCATGGAATAACTTAATTCATTAATCATATAGCTGTTTATGAAAAGATCGTAGAAAACGAAGAAAGTATTTCTTCATTCACCACAATGTTTTCTATCGAATTAATTTCAAATTTCGTTCACATCATCTGCAACAAATTTTGTCGTAACAATCTTAAATGTTGTCTTTTGCTAATGCGATATTATTTTTCTTCAATTGGACCTCATCAAAATCTGAAAAAGGGTAAAACATATTTCATTTATTACATTTCTTTTATTCCAACTGTATGTAGATATATGTAGGCCTAGGCCTAAATATATGTATTAATTTATAATTTGTCATACGATCGATCGATAAATTAACATTTTCAAATAAATATATTTTAGTTTTACTTATTAAATGAATAGAAGTTCAATTTCTTGTTTGTCCATCAGTTACTCAAATAAATCAGTTCAATTCTTGTTTGTCCATCATTTACTCAAATAAATCACTTAATTTCATGTTTGATACAAACTGCCAAAAAATAATTTACTAGACTCGTGTCTCAATGTGATAATTACACTATAATTACCTTTTTACCGAAGTATCCATTTTATTACTATATAAAATCATTTTACCGAAATTGTATTTTTCCGAAATTACCATCATCCGTTAATAAACCATTGATGTTGTTATAAATTCTTGTAACTACAGCTTGATTGAAGCTGTAGCTACGGGATTTTAGAACAGCAAAGACAAAATACTATTGTTTGTCCAAAACTATGTCACAGTTTACATGAAAAAAAAAAATGAACTCTAAGTCTATTTATGTACTAATGTAGCATGAAAATATTGGGGGGAAAAAATGCTGATAATCAGCATTTTAATTCACTTGTCTCAATGTTTCCCAAGTCATGTCTGCTAGGGCCGCCAAAAACAGGCTTTGTTTGGGAATGGATTAACATAGAAGTCTTGAAGGATGCTTACTAGAACACCAGAAATGATGGAGGCCACCAAATTTCGTCGCTCGCCCAACTCAATACAATCACATCTTGGAATTTGACAGTTGTCTAGAAACCCAGACATTTTGTTAGAGGATTAGAAAATAATGCAGGAAAAGAATTTAAGTCTCAAAATAACGTCAAGATCACGATCAAATGACCGTTGAGTCAGTCCTTAACATTTTCTGGATTTTGACAGTTGTGACACTTCCGGTTTGATTATTTTGCGGATAGTTTTGCCATGTGCTGTAGACTGGAAGCGTCGGGCCGGGACAACTAGTCTATATTTGATGTATCCCGGCTTCGTCCAAAATAAAGATGTGGATGCTTGTTTTGATTTTAGCGTTTGTTATAGTTTTCTCGTATTTGCCGTCATATTCTTCCAAAATTTCATCAAGTGTGAGTAATTTTGGAACACATCTAGTATACCGGTCCCTATTTTCTAGGAACTATTTTTGGGGGCTACCGCCCCCACACCCCCGCTTTATTTTATTTTGAAATTATTTATGGGAGCTGCTGCCCCCCACACCCCCGCTCATTTTCTCTTTTTTTGATGAAAAATTACTATTTTGTCACTTTACTGGCGACCATTTAGTTTGGGGACCGGCTAACTAGAAACTTCCCGTAATTTTACACCAAAAAACATTCAGTTCTAGAATTTTCCTTAATCTGAAAAGTTGCATTCTACCAAAAATGCATTCCCTATGTTCACTCGTAGGGGTCTGTAATTTCATTATTTGACCCTTGACACCTTCTAGTCATTACTTTTCACTAAAAAGTAAGTACTAAAAAAAGGTTCATTACGTGCTAGGAGTCAAATTAGAGACCCCTTTGGCCAATTTTTTTAGATAATTACACAAGATCTTCTTTAATTAGCTCCATACATAGTTATTTAGCAAAAATTCGGTGATCTGTACACATAACAATCAGAGTTTTTCGTGACAGGGGCCGGTTTCTCGACAAAAGGTTCGAAATTGCCCTGGACGACGTATCCGCGGTACCTCTGCTTCTACGAGTTAACCTGCTATTCTGTACATGATCGTGGTCTAAACATGCATTAAATTTAAAACGATCAAATACAATAAAATCTCTCACCAACCTTCGTTGTTGAATAATAACACATAGAATACAGCTTTGATTTGTTGAATGTTTTGCAGACTCAACGAATTTTAGAGATTTTGGCCATTTTAGGCGCTGCGGCGTTCGTTTGTTACTCTGGTGAGTGTTTGTGTCACAATGTTCCCCTTGACTTTCATACGAAACAGAACTGTTCAGTTCAAAATTTCACCGAAATTGTCTACAGCAAGGCAATTAGCTGGACTCTTCCGAGAGTTGCTTCCTTGCATCTCACACACTGCCTTCTAAACAGGTAGATGCATGTCACCAACGTCCATACAGGCAAACAGCTAACACCACAGAAGACAAACAGTCCTGCGAGCAGCATCGCTGCTCGGATGAAGCAATAACAGAGCAGGTCTTTAATTAAAGACTGCCTTTGTTCACCCTCACAGAATAAATGACAATGTTGCTCTGCAACAGCAGTAGCATCTCAGGGGTCTGGTAAACGGTGAAGCAAGTCTAGGAAGACCAGCTTACCAACCTCAATAGGGATAAATGTCCCATCATAAGAGAAGCAACTCTTCCAGGTCTCAGTCATTAAGAAGCATGTCTCGAGGCAACTCGTCAGCCAGAAATTGTCTACAGCAAGGCAATTAGCTGGACTCTTCTGAGAATTGCTTCCTTGCATCTCACACACTGCCTTCTAAACAGGTAGAAGCATGTCACCAACGTCCATACAGGCAAACAGCTAATACCACAGAAGACAAACAGTCCTGCGAGCAGCATCGCTGCTCGGATAAAGCAATAACAGAGCAGGTCTGTAATTAAAGACTGCCTTTGTTCACCCTCACAGAATAAATGACAATGTTGCTCTGCAACAGCAGTAGCATCTCAGAGGTCTGGTAAACGGTGAAGCAAGTCTAGGAAGACCAGCTTACCAACCTCAATAGGGATAAATGTCCCATCATAAGAGAAGCAACTCTTCCAGGTCTCAGTCATTAAGAAGCATGCCTTGAGGCAACTCGTCAGCCAATTCATATTATGATGTTGAATTAAAGTGATCCAGATTAACAAAAGTAAAAGCTTGTTTTTATGTCAGACATTTCTTTTTGAGTATCATCTGATAGACCTGCACTGAAAATACTGACTACCTTGTAACTCTTTCCTATAAACAAGACTTGGTTTTGATGTCCTCAATAGATGAAGCTTAGGAAAACAATGAGGTAAAAGAAGAAAGTGCTGATGATCAGCACTTTCTCCTTTTGCCTCAATATTTTCTCAACTATTTTGCTCACAAATCCCTCCTTTAGCAGCATGCATTTTGTCTGCTGCAGCAGATTTCAAATGGGACTACCCTAAAATTTTGCCGTTTGGGAAAGGGTTAATTTTACAACAGTAAACATCTTCCTGTGCTGGTTTATATTTTCAGATTGGGAGTTACTTCATACAGCTGAAAGATGAAGAACGAAATCTACGACAACAGGTCCGTGACTTGAAAGCCGAACAAGGATCAATCAGCATGACAGACGAGTTTGCCAAATATATGAAACTACAGCGTAAAATAGAGAAACTGGTAGACCATATCAAGAAAATGGGTATAAACTATAAACTCTGAGCAATAGAGAACAGGGGATGAAGACATTCTAATCTAATTTTTTATTTCAAATTCAAACCCTATATTGTGGGTACTCATTAGACTCCTCTCGACGAAACAATTCAAATAAGTACCCACAACATAGGGTTTGATGAACATTCAGTTAAAAATCAAATATTTCGTTTTGAAAGGCCATCACCCCTCTTATCTGTAGCTCTGTAACTTCTTTCCCAAATGACAGTCTGGTTAAAGATTTAAAAGAGAAGGGACAATAAGAGATTTCAAAAAAAAAATCATGTAATTATTTATTTTATGTTGATTAACCCTTTCCCAAACGACAAAGTTTTAAGGTGTTCCAATTTGAAAGTAGCAACAGACAACAAAATAGATGTTGATAAAGCTAGAAATAGTATACAATATAGCATGGAAAATATTGAGACAAAAGGAGAAACTGCTGATTATCAGCAGTTTCTTCTTTTGTCTCAATGTTTTCCCAGGCAATTTTTATTGAGGATGTCAAAAGCAGGTCTTGTTTGGGAAAAGGTTAAATAAAGTCTTATATTAGCCCCTCTTTACTACTTGACTAAGAATGTATAATACAAAGCTAATAAAGATGAGGTTAAACCTGTTAGTCTGGTACAAATTTAACCCTTTACCAAACAACAAAATTTTAGGGTGCTCCACTTCAAAAACCGCCACAAATGACAAAATGGAAGCTATTTTTAAGATAGAAATTGTGTAAAATAGGGCATAGAAAATATTGAGACAAAAGGAGAAACTGCTGGTTGGCAGCAGTTTTTTAGCTCACCTGAGCACGAAGTGCTCAAGGTGAGCTATTGTGGTCGCTTTTTGTCCGTCGGCGTCCGTCTGTCTGTCCGTCTGTCCGTCCGTCTGTTCACATTTTGTTGTTACCACTCTAGCAACCACAAATATTGACTAATCTTAACCAAACTTGGTCAAAATATGTATGACCATATGTTCTCGGATGAGTTTGATTTTGAGTCAGATCGGACAAGGACGTTTAGAGTTATGTGCCCTTGAATGTCAAAAATGGCTAGTTTTGACTTTGTTACCACTCTAGCATCTACAAATGTTGACCAATCTTAACCAAACTTGGTCAAAATATGTATGACCATAAGTTCTCGGATGAGTTCAATTTTGGGTCAGATCGGACCAGGAAGTCTGGAGTTATGTGCCCTTGAACGTCAAAAATGGTTAGTTTTGACTTTGTTACCACTCTAGCATCTACAAATATTGACCATTCTTAATCAAACTTGGTCAAAATATGTATGACTATAAGTTCTCGAATGAGTTCAATTTTGAGTCAGATAAGACCAGGAAGTCTGGAGTTATGTGCCCTTGAACGTCAAAAATGGCTAGTTTTGACTTTGTTACCACTCTAGCATCTACAAATATTGACCATTCTTAATCAAACTTGGTCAAAATATTTATGACCATAAGCTCTCCGATGAGTTTAATTTTGAGTCAGATCAGACCAGGAAGTCTGGAGTTATGTCAATTCCCTTGAATGTCAAAAATGGCAAGTTTTGACTTTGTTACCACTCTAGCATCTACAAATATTGACCGATCAAAACAAAACTTTGCAACAATGTTGGTAACTATATCGAGGGCTCAGTGCAAAACTATTGTAACTACATATTTTCAAGAAATTCACTTTTTTGCATTTTCTGGATCTTTAGGATGCAATACATCATGTGTTCTAATATTAAGTTTCAAATCTGTATACCTAAAAAGATATTTTATTTTTAAAAACATTTTTTCCTCTTTAACTTTGAGAAAGTCAATAAGTTTTTTCCCTCTCCTGTAAAATTTTACAAAATGTAGTTACAATAGTTTTGCACCAAGCCCTCGATATGTTCTCAGATGAATTCGATTTTGAGTCAGATCTTACTAGGAAGTCTGGAGTTATGTGCCCTTGAACTTCAAAAATGGCTAGTTTTGACTAGCATCTACATATAATGACCGATCAAGACAAAACTTGGCCACAATGTTGGTGACTTCGATTTTCAGTCCGATTGAAGTAGGAAGTCTGGAGTTATGTGCCCTTGAATTTGACAAAATTGCTGTTTTCAACTTTGTTTACACTGTAGCATCTACATTTATTGACTAATCAAAACAAAACTTGGCCACAATGTTGGTGGCCATAAGATCCTGGATGAGTGAAACTTTCAGCTTGATTTGACTAGAAAAACCAGAGTTATTGGCCCTTGAATTTCACAAAATTACAGTTTTCCATCTTATTTTCACTCTAACAATATTTCAAGATTATGAAAGCAGTTTTCAGCTGGATCATAATCTCACATTTTAAATTATGTGCTCTTGACAACATTGTGATTTTCATTCTATCTAGGTTCAGGTGAGCGATTAAGGACCATCATGGTCCTCTTGTTCTTTTGTTTCAATGTTTTCCCAAGCCTTTTCTATTAGGGACGTCAAAACCAGGTTTTGTTTGGGAAAAGGTTAATGGACAAAACGAGGTTTTGTTTGGGAAAGGGTTAAAGATGCAGGCGACAATTTCAAGTGAATGAATTTTAACATTTTTTGGTCTCTCTGTGTAGAAAACTCTGTGGGAAAAAAGGAAATTGCTTGTCGCAAGGAAATTCCTCATTTTGCACAATGTTTTCATAAGCATGTTTCTTGATGGGTGCCAAAAAGCTTCACTGTGTGATAAAGAGTTAAAAAAAATTATGTGTGTTTTATAGGTTCCTCCAGGTCTCAGAAACTGGCCATGTTTTCTATGGGAGTCAAAGTGGCCATAAATATGATCCATGTAAGTAAACAAAGATAAATCTGTCCAGCACAGATAGCTCAGTCGTTTAAGTTAGAGTCTTATCAATCCACTGGTCATTGGTTTGAACCTTTGCCTGTCTACTATCTTTTCTGACAGAAACAGAACAGAAGTCATTTGTTTCACAACTATGGATTTGAACCATTTGAGCAGCTTGTGGCTTGGATTTGATGTTTTGGTTTTCCTGGTGCAGTAAATACCAGCTGTGGCAATATCACTGGAAACTTGTAGAATGCAGTTTTAAATCCCATTTAATCTAAACCATGATAAAGAGTTGTTGTTTATGGTCAAAAACATTGTATCAAAATGTTATGCCAATAAATAAATTCCAAAAAATGAATAAATGTTCTTAAATTAGAATATAATTAAACATTAATTTCATTCACAGACTTTGTGAATATTTCTACAATGTCTGGGTATGAGCAATCATAACAAAACTTATTTTTATGCCCCTGTATCAAATAATCGGGGGCATATTGTTTTATCATTGACAGTCTGTCTGTCAGCTAGACACTCTGTTAGGATGTTGTTGTAGTACTGGTATTAGAAAGGACAGGAGTACATTGATAGGTGCTCCAGTCACCCGATTTGACCATAGCATTTCAAACTGGCGTTAAACCCCAGTAAATTAAAACAAACCATCAGCCTGTCGGAAGTAAAGCTACAACTTAATGTGAAAACTTAAGACAGGGGCATTAGTGTTCCACAAACACATCTTGTTGATATCAAAACTTTGGTTAAGATAAAACATAAGTGACAAGTGTAGGCATTTGAACTTGAAGAATTTTGTCTTTGATTAAAAGTTTGTTTCTTCTTTCCTTGTACTGTACAGAACCAGATTATTCTTAATTCTTTATTATTTCTTCTTATGCAGCATTTATATTGTCATATGGTTTTGAATTTCAAAATCATCTTATGATGTCCAACATGAATGCTGCATAAAAGGAAATAATTAAAAAAAATGAATTCTTGATAATTATTTCCATGAATGTTTGTTACAGGGTATCATGATGATATCCATGATCATCATGTACAAGAATGAACCTCTCTATATGCTACCAGAAGTTTGAATTCTGGATAATTATTTCCATGAATGTTTGTTTCAGGGTATCGTGATGATATCCATGATCATCATGTACAAGAATGAACCTCTCTATATGCTACCAGAAGTTTGAATTCTGGATAATTATTTTCATGAATGTTTGTTTCAGGGTATCGTGATGATATCCATGATCATCATGTACAAGAATGAACCTCTCTATATGCTACCAGAAGTTTGAATTCTGGATAATTATTTTCATGAATGTTTGTTTCAGGGTATCGTGATGATATCCATGATCATCATGTACAAGAATGAACCTCTCTATATGCTACCAGAAGTTTGAATTCTGGATAATTATTTTCATGAATGTTTGTTTCAGGGTATCGTGATGATATCCATGATCATCATGTACAAGAATGAACCTCTCTATATGCTACCAGAAGTTTGAATTCTGGATAATTATTTTCATGAATGTTTGTTTCAGGGTATCGTGATGATATCCATGATCATCATGTACAAGAATGAACCTCTCTATATGCTACCAGAAGAATGGTTTGTGCCAGTCAACAGAATTATCGCTTTTCCTTCCGGTATTCCAGGTAAAGTTACAGTCGACACTCGTTATGTCGACATCGGATAAGTCGAATTTTCGCTTAGGTCGAAGTTCAAATCTGGTCCCGTCCTCATCAATGGACATATTTTTTTTTTCAAAATAAAATAATTTCGAACTAAATATAGCCATTGAAATATAGTAGGAAAAGGATAGAAATTGCTCGAAACGAGCAATTTCTTTCCTTTTCCTACTAAATTTCAATAATAATCATACTTGATTAGTTGAAGAAAAAAAAAAACGGTCAAATATCAACTTTATCTAAGCCAAACAAAATCGGATGAGTCGAACTCCGGATATGTCAAGATATTTTGACGGTCCCTCCGACTTTGACTCAATGAGTGTCGACTGTATATTATTCCAACCATAGGGGTCTGTAATTTGACTCCCAGCACCTAATGAACCTTTATTTAGTAAATAAAGGTTCATTAGGTGCTGGGAGTCAACTTACGGACCCCTATGATTCCAACTACAAAATTCTTAATTCAAATACATTATAGCCAAACCTTATTCATGTGGCTCAGTCGGTAACATCGAAGGCTTTTAACCCTCTTCCAAACAAGCTCTGGTTTTGACGTCTTTAATAGAATAGGCTTGGGAAAACATTGAGACAAAAGAAGAAACTGCTGATAACCAGCAGTTTCTCCTTTTGTCTCAATATTTTCTGTGCCATATTTTACACAAATTCTATTTGTTATTAAACCCATTTTGTCAATTGTGGCAGTTTTTGAAGTGGATCACCCAAAAATTTTGTCGATTGGGAAAGGGTTAATCATTGCACAGAGCAGCAGATTAGAGAGGGAAATGATTTCAAAATGCAAAATATCTTTGAACATATTGTTTATCAAACCCTGTGTTTCGGATACTAATTTTAACCCTCTCCCAAACGGCCAACTTTTAGGGTGATCCACTTCAAAAACTGCCAAAAATGACAAAATTGAAGTTATTAAAAATATAATTTGTGTAAAATATGGGATAGAAAATATTTAGACGAAAGAAGAAACTGCTGGTTTTCAGCAGTTTCTTCTTTTGTTTCAATGTTTTCCCAAACTTTTTCTATTAGGGACTTCAGAACCAGGTCTTGTTTGGGAAAGGGTTAATCACCAAATTATAGTGTTGAAATGAGTACCCACTGATTGGTGTTTGGATTTGAAATTGCATTTTAGAATACATTTTCCCTGTCTTGTTTGTTGCTCTACAGCATTTTATTCAGCTTGGCCAATGTCTTTCTAATATTTGATGACTCATGATGAGACATCTTGTCTCTCTTTAATAGACAAACCATTAGCCCATTACCAAACGGCAAAATTTTAGACTTTTCCAAATTCAAAGATGATGCAGATGACAATTTTAAGTGAATGAAATTTTAAGATTTTGGGTCTTTTTGGGTAGAAAACATTGTGGTAATAAAGAAATTGATTGTCACAAACAATTTCTTCATTTTCCACAATGTTTTCCAAATCCATGATATTGTAGAGAGTCAAAATGAGTCATTCTGTGGTAATGGATTAACAAGGGAGGAGCAGCTTATGGCTCAGATTGGATGTTTGTACTGGAACCAGAAATTTCAGAAGTACATTGGTAGGAGCACCAGATGGCACTATTCATTTCTGAGAATTTGTCCATAGACTCTTTCCAAAACAAGGCCTGTTTTGATGTCCCAAGAAGAAAAGGCTTGAGAAAACTTAACATTGCAGCTTTTTTCCTTCAAACTATGCTATGAATTAATAGATTTCCTATCACCAATGGATTAATTTCGACTATTATAGATGTACCTTTTGAAGGGAGAAAACTCCAATCACTCATTAATTGAATTGTTGCTGTTAACACAATAAATTGTTAGGCATTTATACCTTTGTATATATCTTTCAGGTGGTATAGGTGTAACATGTTGGATACTGGTATGCAGCTCTGTGGTGTATCGTATCAAGTCTTTTGTGAACATTCAACCCTCCTCACAGGAACTCAAACTCGACTCATGACAGGACAGAATTTGTATTTTATCAACAGGAAACAATAATTAGTTACTGTCTCAAATACACAGGATTTTAACAGTTACATGGTATTTTAACTCTTTCCCAAACAAGACCTGGTTTTGAAGTCCTTATTAGAAAAGGCTTAGGAAAACATTGGTGCAACAGAAGAAAATGCTGATAATCACCATTTTCTCCTTTTGCCTCAATATTTTCAATACTATATTTCATACAAATCCAGTCTTTTTCAACATCTGTTTTGATGTTTGCAGCAGCATTTGAATTGGACTACCCTTAAATTTTGTCATTTGGGAAAGGATGAATCAAACCTTAATTGCGCAAGTGAAATGCCAAAAATTGAAAGCTACTACTGATGACAAAGTTTATGCTGATATAGAAAAGTTTTGTTAACAGTATAAGACAAAAAATGAGACCAAAAGAAAATGCTGATTATATGCACTTTCTTATGTTGCCCTTATGCTATTCCAAACCTTTTCTATTATGGATGTTTGAACTAGGCTTGTTTGGGAGAGTTCATGAGTAGTGGAGAACATTTAACAAATTACTAGTTGAATGTGATAGAGAAGTTGGTGATTTGTGCATGATTCAACCAGTTTTACTTGTATTTGTGAACATAGTCTGTATGCAATGAGAAAAATAACGAGATAAAAATCCTCTGTGTTGGTGAATTGTATGCCTTCATATTGAAATATTGGGTAATATCGTCGGTGTAAATGCAAGATCTCGTATGACGATTTTTGCGACTTTCAAAGTAAAACTTTGCGTATTATAAATTTATATTGACCCCGGAATGACCTACCTCGTTTAAATAATTGCACATTTGAAACCAGGTAAATCAGGTTGAACATGTAATAAGCGAAGAACGATATTTTCACTCTTTGTAATGTCTTATGAAGTTTCACAAGTCTGGTTAGCTCAATGGGGTGCGCGGTGGCTTGGTAACCTGATCGTCCCAGGTTCAAGTCCCAAGCCAGCCTCTTTCTTTTACCTTTCGGAAGGACCTTTATTTCATACTCAGTTCCAAAAGAAAGTGTGCACTTTCGCTTTTTGCTTTTACCTTTATTTTCACGAAGTTAATGACAGTTTAGGGAATAACAGTGATATCACCCTTCAAATTATATCTTAGAGAAAATTAGCATCAAAACACACGTCGATATGATTGATCATACTGCATACATGCAGCCAGATCATTATGGTGCTGATGGTGTTGAAATTTGCACTCTTTGCAGCTTTTCCTCTGGAAGAAGCTATACGCTTATATGCCGTTGTAGGGTTTGACCAGGCCTTCAAAGTCATTTCCACACGAAAATTAGAAACGTTCAGGACTGTAGACGTTATGTGTGCGTCAACATTAGTAAACGCTACATTAGTAGTCTAGTAAATTGTCGTCGAACAGTGAAACAACGTTCTACAACAAATGTGTATGCCTTTAAGATGCCATACAAATGGACATTTGCTATTAGAACATAAATACTGTACAAATTCAAATTTGTTGAGAGCTTTTGTTTTCACTAGGTTCAGTCCTGTTCACCGACGTTAATTGTAATTCGTCTGACGCTAATGCGCTATGTACAAATGTAATGAAAATGTGTTTTTATGCTAATGTATGTCAAAAGGACTGCAGTAAGTTTCATTTCAGATCGATAACTCATCCAGCATGTGAGGTATACATGAAACACAAAAAATGCAAAGTTACAACCAAGCCGAAAATTCGTGCGTTCTATGTGATTTCTTCACTAATATATCGTTTGTCAATGGTCTTGCGATGTGTCGTACAAAATTCCCTGACGGTAGGTGGTATACTTTTCGAGATATTCAAAATTTAAAAGTGCACACTTTCTTTTGGAACTGAGTATACTTTTCCTATGCATATTATCCTATTGGAACCATAAAGGTCACGATTTTTATGCTTTTGCCCAATATTAAAGTAAGCATAATTTGTAAATATTGACTTGAAATATTGTCAGTGATATAATATATAGACGTGAAAAAAAAAAATCCATGGACGACCAATGTCACTAAAAAGCACAGGCCTTTGGACCAATGGCAAAAGAATTAGTTTAGTCAATTTGTGAAATAGGAGTAGAACTACAACAGCAAGTCAACTTCGACCTATGTAGACCAAACATTGTTCAGAAGCCACTGGGATCAGTAAAATCGTGACTTATCATAAGATAAGGAAGGAGCTCGAAGGCTGATGGCGTCTCCATGTCACCAACTAGGGAGTAAGAGATGAACTGAATTGCACAATTAACTAAGATAAAAATAAAATATCGGCTTTTTGGTTCAGTGGGGATTCGAACCCCGGTCATCTTAATTCCTACACCAATGTCTCTACCAGTTGAGCTATCGAGCAGTCAATATTTTACGCACACTTTGAGGGTAGAGAATCTCGTGCAAGTTATCTGAATAATACCGGCATACCTTTTATCGGATAAACTCGTCCAAATAAGTATGCAAATGAAGCAGGTCATTCCGCGGTCTATTGAAAAAGTCAATACCCAGTTAAGACAATTTTTGTAGGTTTTGAAATGTTTTTACTAATCGGTATTCATGACATATTATTTGTGAACAAAACATCCAAATTTCAAGTAAAACCTTTCAGTTTGGGGAAAGTTATTACACTTTTTTCCGTCCCATTTAAAATTTTCCAAAAACGAGATACGAGGTTTTGCATTTACAATGATGATATTGTTTTACTGTTTGTTGTCTGTCTGTCAGAAATTTAACCCTTTCCAAAACAAGACCTGGTTTTCACGTCCCTAATATAAAAGGCTTGGGAAAACATTGAGGCAAGAGAAGAAAATGCTGATTATCAGCATTTTTAGCTCACCTGAGCACAAAGTGCTCAAGGTGAGCTATTGTGGTCGCTTTTTGTCCGTCATCCGTCCGTCTGTCCGTCCATCTGTCCGTCCGTCCGTTCACAGTTTCTTTCAACATCTTCTCCTCCTAAACCATTGGGCCAATTTTTACCAAACTTGGCAGGAATGTTCCTTGAGTGACCCTCCTCAAAACTTGTTCGCGGATTTTTGATTCGTTAAAAAATGTGGCTGTGGCAGGGAGAAAGGGGCTTATTAGACTTCAAGAAATCATAAGAAAATTCTTTAAAAATCAACCATTGGGCCAATTTGAACCAGACCTTGCATGAATGTGCCTTGAGTCATTCTTTTCAAAATTTGTTCACAATTTTTTTCATTTGCGAAAAAATGTGGCCGTGGCAGGGAGAAAGGGGCTTATTAGACTTAGAGAAATCATAAGAAAATTCTTTAAAAATCAACCATTGTGCCAATTTGAACCAGACCTTGCAGGAATGTGCCTTGAGTCATTCTTTTTAAAATTTGTTCACATTTTTTTTCATTTGTCAAAAATTGTGGCCGTGGCAGGGAAAAAGGGGCTTATCAGACTTGGAGAAATCATAAGAATATTCTTTAAAAATCAACCATTGGGCCAATTTGAACCATACTTGGCAGGAATGTGCCTTAAGTCGTTCTTTTCAAAATTTGTTCACAATTTTTTACACTTGAAAAAAAAAAGTGGCCATGGCAGGGAAAAAGGGGCTTATTAGACTTAGAGAAATCATAAGAAAATTCTTTAAAAATCAACCATTAGGCCAAATTGAAGCAGACTTTGTAGGAATGTTCTTTGAGTCTTTCTTTTCAAAATTTATTCACAATTATTTACATTTGTCAAAAAATGTTGGCGTGGCAAGGAGGAAGGGGCTTATCAGACTTAAAGAAATCATAAAAATTCTTTAAAAATCAACCATTGTGCCCAATTGAACCAGACTTTACTGGAATGTTCCTTGAGTTACTCTTTTCAAAATGTGTTCACAAATTTTTCCATTGGTCAAAAAATGTGGGCATGGCAGGGAGGAAGGGCTTATCAGACTTAGAGAAAATTCTTTAAAAATCAACCATTGGGCCAATTTTCTATTTCCCTTATCTGTTGCTCTCAGGCTGGCCCCATATTTATCTTATGTAAACAAATAAGGGATTAGCTTTAGCTTATCAGATGGTAATCTTTCACTATATTCTATCAATCACAGACAAAATCTTGTTAATTGAGCCTATCATAAATGATCAATCTCTAACAGGTCAGTATGCTTTGAAAATTAGCCCTATGTTGTATATTGCGAAATCATGAAATAATTGTTGAAAATAAACTAACTCAACAATTCTGCTAATTCATACCCAACCTTACAGGATCGATTGGAACAAAATAATTACTTAATTGTTTCCTAACAGAAAGTCCTTATAAGTTTCATGCCTTTGAATTTGACAAAATTGCCATTATCACTCTTGTCATCTTGATTCAGGTGAGCGATTTAGGACCATCATGGTCCTCTTGTCTTCTTTTGCCTCAATATTTTCCATGCTATACTGTACACCAAAAGCCCATCTTTTTCAACATCCATTTTGTAGTCTGCAACAGCTTTCAAATTGGACCACCCTAAAATTTTGTCGTTTGGGAAAGGGTTAACAAGAAAACTTATTATGAAAACTTGACACAGAAGTGGCATTTGTGCTTCCAGAGCATCTCAGAATTGGTTACAAAGCCAATCTGAATTCGCTTTTTATGCCTTCGTATGGAGAGATCATGGGCATATTGTTTTATTTGTGTCCATCTGTCTGTCTGTCTGAAAACTTAACATTAGCCTTTTCTTCATAAGTATTCAACATATAAAGCTCTAAAGCTATGTAACCTTCTTTCAATGATTATCTATCTGTTACACACAATATGACCTCCCTGGGGGTGGGGGATGGGTTTGAATATACAGATAGGGGGGTTCGTTTTCCTAGTATTACACAATTTTGACTGAATTTCTGCATGAAAATGAAAGAATCAGATTGCAAAGGTGGGGGGTTTGAACCACCCAAACTCCATCTGGATCCGCCACTGCTCCCTCAAGGTCATTCTTTATCCCTTATCAACCCTTAACACGAAAACTTGGCATTTTAGAAAAATGGCCATTTCGGGACATTCACGTTTTACAAACACATCTTGTTCAAGCTGTAGTTACAAGGATGTGACCTGCCACTGACAATTTATTTCTTTTCTGCATCTCCTGCCAATTTTGACTAGTCCAAAATTTTGTCATCTGGTATTGTTTTTTTTAGGGTTTTTTTCGAAGTAAATGTGTTGCTTTGCTGTATCATTATTTTATCTGTAGATATTCAATGAAAAAAATCCTTTAACCCTTTCCCAAATGGCTTATTTTAGGATGGTCCAACTAAAAGGCTCTACATACAACAAAATGATGGTAGATAACAATAGGATTTGTTTACGATATAGAACTTAAAGAAAATATTTAGGCATAAGAAGAAAATGCTGACATCAACATTTTCTTCCTTTGTCTCAATGTTTTCCCAAGCCAGTTCTATTAGGGATGTCAAAACCAGGTCTTGTTTGGGAAAGGGTTGAAAATGTTTGTCAATTTTGCCTTAGATATTTATTCACCTTTTGTGCAATAAAAAATGTAATTTGATTTTTGTGGTGTTTTTGTGCCTCACTTAATTTTGTTTCCCAAAAACGACCAGGCCTGTATTCACCAAAATTTATAATTTGTTGGTGAATAGGGCCCTGGTTTTGACGTCCCTAAAAGAAAAAGCTTAGGTAGCTTCCTAGACTGAACCTTTTCCCAAAGGGCGAAAATTTTAGACTGGAAATGCTCGTGACAGACAGAAGGATGAACAGACAGACAAATTTCGTTTACTTGGAATTGTTGTCTGCAACACCTGACCTTTGAATTTGGACCAGTCTGAAATTTTGTCTAGGATTGGGTTAAATTTATGGATAAATAATTATTGACAGATGTACAGCATTGCGTAGTTTGTTTGCTTTTTCAGACATTTCGAAATTTATTTCAAAATTCTAAATTACATTACTTGCCATCTGATTTAAAGAGACATGTGTCCTGGCCAATCTGATTGTTTTGTAATTTCAATAGTAATAAATTTTGTGCTAAAAATAGACCAAGTTTAACGTCATGTTATGATAAACCGTTGGCCTGGTTATAAAATCTGGTAACTACAGCTTGTATCAAGCCGTATTTACAAGATTTTATAACAACACCTATGAAATACTTTTGTTTGTCCGAAATTATGTGACACTTAAATGGATAATAATGTTCCGCATTGATTGTCAGGTAATTTCAAAGGTATAGTGGGAACTCATAAGTGAATACCTCCACATGCTAGAGATAAGAGGGCTGTGATGGCTTTTCATATTTCACCAAATGTTCATCAAAACCTATGTTGTGGCTACTCATTAGAATCGTCTCGTCGTGATGATTCAAATGAGTACCAACAACATAGGGTTTTGAATTGAAATAACAGTTAGAATGTCCTCAACCCCACTTAACTGTAGCTCTGCCAACCCCAGTCTATAACCCATGTTGAAATCCCATCTACATGGTTCATGATGATCATGGTGAATATTCATGTGATACAACAATTTCAGAAAATCTTCAAAACAATTGTCAATACGAGATTGATTTGAATTTGGTTTGAAGCAGAAAAGGTGGACAGACATCACACCTTAGATGGACGTAATGGACTTATGAACAATCAGCTGATAAAAAAAAGTTATTGAAGATCAACCAAAAATTTGGTTGATCTTCAATAAATTTTGTCATTTCATATTAAAAAAATCCACCCCCAGCTACTTCCTGATATTTTCCAACCTTCTCTGCTCCAAACCGAATTAAAATTGGACAAATATTAACCAAAATGATTATGATTTTCTGAAATTCTGAGTCACAAGATTATCCACCGTGATGATAGTATCAGAGCGTCGGCAGATCCAGGAATTCTGTGAATGGGGTTAGAACATTCTAAGGGGATGTTCATTTCCCTTGTATTACACAATTTTGACTGAATTTCTGCCAGAAAACAAAATAATCAGACTATGTGCAGAAGGGGTTCATTTGAAACAGTTGGAACTTGAAAGCTGCAGACAAAATGGGATTTTGACATTGACAGGATATTTGTACAATAAAGCACAGAAAATATTGAGGCAAAATGGAGAAAACGCTGGTTATCATCTTTATCCTCTATTGCCTCATCTAAGGCTTTTTCTGTTAACCCTTTCCAAAAACGACAGAATTTTAGGGTGTTTCTACTCAAAAGCATCTGAAGATGACATAATGGATGTTAATAGAAACAGAATTTGAGTATAATCTAGCTCAGAAAATATTGAGGCAAAAGGAGAAACTGCTGGTTATCAGCAGTTTCTTCTTTTGTCTCAATGGACAAAATCTATTATATCTATTATGGACGTCAAAACCCGGTCTTGTTTGCGAAACTCAAAGGGTTAAATCAAAAAAAGGTCTTGTTTGGGAAAGGGGTTAGAATGAAATGAGAAACAAGTCTTCATGTACATATAATCTATAATTATCTTAAATAAATAAATGTTATAAAAACATGATATAAATAAATATGTAAACAATTCAACTTTATATTAAGTATGAAATCAGATCTGTTATAGCTTATCAGGAAGCTTTAAAAGCTCTGAGTCAACAAAAATTTAGACCAATTTGCTCAAATATGAAATGAGGTTGAGGTAATCTCAATAAATCCAATTTAAAGCAAAAATTTATTTCTAAGTTAAAAGAAATTGAGGGGAAAGAAGAAAAGGTTATCAGCATTTTATAATTATTTACTAATTATGTCAATATATGGAATGTCAAAATCGGGTGCTTTTAAAAAGAGGTAAAAGAATGAGAATGAAATCAATTTCTAATTACAATGTATCAAATCTTCCTCTGTTGAATTTGTTTTTGTCAAAATTGGATACCGAAATCAAAAACTCTTCAAGCTAGGAAGAGAATTCAAGAAACTGTGACATTGCTCCTGTTTAATGTCATAGAGTAGCCTATAACTTCCCTATTTGGCAAAAGCCTTTTATGCCAAGCCTTCAATTGCTCGCCAACATAGTTTTATGATTATCCAACCATTAGTGACAAATGACAGACAAGACATTTGCCGTAGCCAGGATCGGACCCAGGACCTTGTGAGGGAGAGTCTGATTCCCTATTTTACTTTGAACTTTGAGAAGTAACAGGAATATTGTAAGCTTTCATAACTTTTTCAGACATACGGACAGTGCTACAACAAAATTCTTGCATTGTCATTTGCATTTTTTTTTTCAAGCTTGGCACATCATATTTTCAAATTTGTAAACACTAACTATAAATCTGTTGCTAGGATACTGGAATAATAACACCTTGTTTCTGCAGTACCCGTAAAACCTCTAAAATTGAGTCTAATTCCATCCTAAATTTCTGAATCTCATTATTTTTTGTTTCCACCAGTTTTTTCCATCCACTCACTTCCTTGTCAAGTTCAATGGAAGCGTTTTGTTTATGATTCATGATTATTTGCTGTAATTCCTGTTCCCTCGAAGTGTGCTTGTTTTCTATCTGGATGATTTTATCTTGGAGGGCTTCGAAGTGGCGCATTTCCTGGAGAAAAAGAAATATATGTTTATTTAATCTTGAACCAATAATTTTTTTTTCACAAAAAATGAGGATAAATTCATTCTTTCCCACACAATCTCTAGTTTACCCTTATCCAAATGACAAAATTATAGGGTTGGCCAATTTAAAGGATGTTGTAGATGACAATTTTAATTGAATGAAATTTGACATTTTGGGGGCTTTTTGGTTAAAAAATTAAATTAAAATTAAATGTGGGAATGGGTTAACTCTTTCGATGCCAATGTCGCCTTTTGGCGACATACTAGGAGACTGCCAATGTCGCCTTTCGGCGACCTGACGATCACGTTTCTTTACACATGTTTTTAACATGTTTTACGGCATCAATTATTTACGACTTTTGACTCATTTACGGCAAATAAGTTTGTTTACGGCATCCAACCAGGAAATTAGATTATTTTCTGGAATTTCGATGAATTTGAAGCTGTTTCTAGACGACAAATTCTCAGATCAGTGAGGACCAACAAAATGGCGACTCGCCTCACTGTGGATGAAGTTCTGACATTGATTGCAAACGATTTAGACTCAAGATCGGAGTTAAAATTTATGGAAAATGTATGTTTACAATTTTTACTGACTTATTTGTACATTCTTCATGTTTATTTCGTAAAATACCGTACTTTATTCTGTTCTCACCTGTACATAATGTGTTAAGCTAAAACCCTTTACCTACCTATGATGAAAAACTTGCCAGTCTCGTCTATTTTGATAATAGATATTCACCTACTTTGATTTTCTTCTCTAAACATTTGATTAGATGTTTGTACAAAATTTTAACCGTACTTTTATCTGGTTGAAGGTGTGCACTGTCTACACAAAGTGATTTCAGAGGATTTTTGTCATTATTTTTATATAATCTGGCAGCCCTTGGTGTGTAATAAATGTATAAAAAGTGTTTAGTTTTACTCATAAGTATTAGTTTGGTAATGTATTAGACAGGTATTCCTTAAAACTGATTTTTTTAGTAGATTTGTCCATACCAAATAACTTTTTTTTACATAAAAACACCATTTTTTCTATTTTTCAAGGTCAGCCAAGGTCACGGTCAAGGTCAAGGTCATACAATCACATATTTGAAAGCATATTTATTAAGCATAACATATAAACTTAATTTCCTGAAAGTTTCATTACAATCTAACAACAAATAAATATTTTAGAGTAATTTCTTTATATAGAGTATAATTTTTGGAATTTCCTGGAATTTAATTGGCACTGAGGAGTCTGTTTTCTAAGAAAATTTGGCAGCGAAAGAGTTAAATCAATAAGCCTTATAAAGAGCTGTAAACAACAAGAGGGAATCTCGAAATACATCATTTCAATTTCTCTCAACTTTTCTCTGTCACCACCTGGAATTAACCCTTTCCCAAACAAGACCTGCTTTTGACATCCCTAATACAAGGTGGGTAACCCACGTGACTTTTGGGAAGCGTTCACGCCGAAAAAATCGTCCGCTTCAAGGTATGTTTGTTTAATTTCTCAGCTGATACGCCACGGATTTTGACGAGATAAAGTGCACGGAACGCGCCTTTGAGAGGGCTATTCCCGCGATAGCTTTCAAATTGGACCACTCGAAAATTTTGTCGTTTGTGAAAGGGTTAATGTAATTATATACATTCATGTTGACATATATTTACAACTCAATAATCATCTGATATACATGTATAATTCTACAGTCATCATTAAAGTGACATTTCACGATTATTTTTACCTAAATTTCACTTTTATTCAATCTGAAAGAGCATCATGTTTTCTTATGAAAATTCTGAAAATTTCAAGCCAAAATATTGAATCGTTTACGAGAAATATATATTTTTGTGCTAAAATTAAACAAATTGTTGTGGACAACAGTTCAGGTTTGTATAGAATTTATCGCTTCTGTCTCAACTTTGAAGGCGAATTTTTCGCTTATAAATAACAACTTTTAAAAACTGATAGCATTTCTACGCATTAGAATAAACAAACTTTTCATCAAGACATACTTTTAAAAAATGAAATAAATGTGAAATTATCATGTAAGACTTATTATTCCCAGATTGACCACTATTGGAAATGAAACTGCATAAACCTTAAGGTATTCCTAAACACTATTTGGAATAAATTATAATTTCATGTGATTTCAAGGTTTCTTTATTCATGAAGCTACAGACACTCGCATTTCCATAACATTATATTAACCCATTACCACACAGTGACACCTTTTGACTCCTTACAAGATAATGGTTTGGGAAAACAATGTGGAAAATGAAGAAATTGCTTGTAACAAGCAATTTCTTCATTTACCACAATGTTTTCTACACAAAAATACCACAAAAATTTAATTTCTATTCATATAAAATTGTCGTCTGCAAAATCTTTGAATTTGGAATGGTCTAAAATTTTGCCGTCTGGTAAAGGGTTAACACTTACTGGTGAATGAGATTTCTTGGCCTCCTTCAGATCATTCTGTAGAGATTTAATGGTCTCTTCCAGTCTTGTCTGTTTTATTCGTAACACCGACGCTGTCTCTGCCTCAACTTCCAATCTGGCTTGTTGTTCTCGCAAATGTTTGATCATCACCTGGGATGCAAAAACATTTAAACCTATACCAAAACTAGACCTGGTTTTGACGTCCCTAATAGAAAAGGCTTGGGAAAACATTGAAACAAAAGAAGAAACTGCTGATAACCAGCAGTTTCTCCTTTTGTCTCAATGTTTTCTATGCTATATTATACATAAATTTAATCATAGTCAACATCCATTTTCCTGTCTTCAGCAGGTTTTGAATTGGATCTCCCTAAAATTTTGTTGTTTGGAAAAGGGTTAAACCTATACCAAACTAGACCTAGTTTTGTTGTCCCTATCAGAGAAAGCTTCATTCGCAGATATTGAATATCTCAAAACCTTGAGACAAAAGAAGAAATTTCTGATAATCAGCATTTACTCCTTTCCCCTCAATATTTTCCATGCTCTGTTATACACAAATTCTATCTTTATCAACATCTTTTTTGATATGGACAGCAGCTTTTAAATCATTCTCCCCTAAACTTTTGCTATTTGGGAATGAATTAAAGATCAAAGATTACATTTTCATATCGAGGGCTCAGTGCAAAACTATTGTAACTACATATCTTTCAGAAATTCACTTTTTTGCATTTTCTGCATCTTTAGGAACTTATACACCATGTGTTCTAATATCAGGTTTCAATTCTGTATACTTAAAAAGATATTAACAATTTTGAAAACATTTTTCCTCTTTAACTCTGAGAAAGTCAATAAGTTTTTTCCCTCTCCTGTAAAATTTTACAAAATGTAGTTACAATAGTTTTGCACCAAGCCCTCGATATGCAGTTAACACATAAGTCCTGGCATATGTATATGATGTCACAATAGATATACTTATTCTATGAATAATAACCATAATTGTGTCCCTAAATCCTTTTAATTACCAACAAAAATAAATGTTAATCCTCCAAAAATATAGACTGGCCTAAAAAAAAAAAATATTGAAGTAATCTGAATGAATACATGTACCAGTGGCGGATCCAGAATTTCTGTAAGGGGGTTCAAATATACAATGAGGGGGGTTCGTTTTCCTATTATTAAACAATTTTGACTGAATTCTGCATGAAAATGAAATAATTGGGCTTCAGAGGGGGGTTCGTTTGAACCCCCCGAACCCCCTCTGGATCCGCCACTGTGTACTATTAACAAAAGTTTTTTCACACCTGATCAGGTAGGACACATTTACACAGTAATCACATGACACAGCAATTTCAGAAAATCTTCAATAACTTGGTTAATACTTGACCAATTTGCTCGAAGGTGTGAAAACTCCAGTAATTGGATGCATATGGTAGATCTTTTAAGAATCAGCTAATAAATATATTGCCGACCAACTGAAATTAAATTTCGGTTGGTCAACAATAACTTTTTTATAAGCTGATTTTTTAAATATCTACTATATCCATATAATCCCTGCATGTTTCCACCTTCTCTGCTTCTAACCATTTTCAAATCGGTCACATATTAACCCATTACCAAACAACATAATTCTAGACTTGTCCAAATTCAAAGATGTTGCAGAGTATGCAGACGACAATTTAAATTGAATGAAATTTTAGTTTTTGTATAGAAAATGTTGTGGGAAATGAAGAAATTGCTTGTGACAAGCAATTTCTTCCTTTTCCACAATGTTTTCCAAAGCCTTAATCTTGTAAGGAGTCAAAAAGAGTCATATTGTGGTAATGGGTTAACAACACTTGAATATTTTCTGAAATTGCTGCGTCATATGATTACCCAGTGTGAATTAGGCCTAAAAATATACCTCTTGTGTATCCACTTTACTATGAAGTTCAGCCATCTTGGATGTAGAATGTTGTAGGGCTTGTTGTGCTAGGATCTTCTTTACTTCTTGTTGATGGGTCGTCCTTACAGATTCTAGTTTCTCCGAATATTCATCGCGAGTCTGCCGTAACAATGACTCATTCTCTGCCAATGATTTTCTGTAATCAACCCTCTGTTGGTCAAGTTGAAGTTGTAAACGATCAATCTGTAGTTAAGAAAGATTTAACTATTAACCTGAGGCATTATAGGGCTAGGTTCACGAATAGCTAAAAATGGCTTTGTAGAATGGCATTTTGAAATCTCAATGAAGCATTTTTGTACAAAATATTCTCCCTGCTTAACAACTACATTACAAATCTTCTCTGGCTCTCTTTAATTATTCCATAAAAACAACCCAAATACCCTCTTTTACACTGAATTAGCACACTTTTACTGATTTTTGTGTAAAATTATCCCGTAATAATTATGTTCCCATATATGCGACACAAGTTTTCTGTATATTTCTAGATTATATCAATTTGCATCAGTGGTAAAAATATCAAGTCATCCAATTCATGCCAAAATAGTTTTGTGGCCCTCAGATCTTTAGTCAAAAGTATTCCTTTACCTTTGTTTTCATGTCTTCATTTTCCTTGATGACATCAGATATATGTGTGTCCTCAAACACTTTAGGCTGGTACTCCTTCTCATGCAAATTTGGCAGTGAAGCTGGTTCCTCGAGATTACGTTCTAATGTATCTAACTTTGAACCCTTCCCTTTTAACTTCTGTTTCTTACCTGTTTGAGAGAAAACAAGAGAAGTTTGTAAAACACAATAAGAGATATTTGTAAAATATACTAAAACTTAAAGGGACCTTATCCGAACTCCAAAAATCCAAATTTTGACAAACTTGTCAGACTCAGCTAAGTTCAACCAGATCCAGTATGCCAAAAATGAACATATAGTAAGATAGGGAAAACATTCCAGATTTAGAAAATTACATAAAAGTGACAGACTGACTAGGGTCGACATTTTTCACACTTCCTATAAGGTCCCTTTTAGCGTGACAGGTCACATATATGCCCCCTCAAGGGCCTACCTTTAATGTAGCCATCTAACAATTGAAGTAATCTAGTTGTAGCATTTTATCAAGTATGAAAATAAACAAACGGCAATAACTACATAGATATGGCCCCCGTTTCTTGAAAAAACTTAAGTATATTCTCATGAGAACAACTTCAAAGGGATACTCTTCAACGTTGAAGGGTATTTAATTGAAGTTCACGTGGATTTCGTGCGATTTGAGCACAGTGCTCAGATTTGAGCATGAGAATGTACTTAAGACTTTTCGAGAAACCGGGGCATGGTCTGCGGAGTTCTGATTCTTGTGCAGTTCACTGCACTTCTCGTTGATGAGGTCTATCTGCCTATGAAGTTTCATGATTGTGACTTGCATACTTTTTCAAGTTTTGCTCCATAAAAGGTTTGGTCTACGAACCGACTGACCAACCATGTCCATCCATCTGACCGACCATCTGAATGACACTTGCAAACCAAAATACCCCCATTTCTTTCAAAAGCGAGCATAAATATCAAAAGTGAAATGATATTTATTCTCATTACAAGGCTCACACTGAAATACTTGTACACAATGTTGTTGATATTTAAGTAACTAGATCTATTTTACACTTTCATAATAGTTTAAAACTATTTAGGCCAGAAAGTTTGATATTCATGCAATCCTTTCAATCTGTATGATTGTAAAAAAATTTCTTCAGAAGAGATTTAGTCGTTTCCAAAATCTAGTGTTGACATCACTAAAACAAACGGCCAATAAACATTCATAATTGATAAACAGTATTTTCTCCATTTGCCTCAACACTTTCTGTGCTGTAACATATTTACAAATCCTATTATTATGAATACACTCGTTATGTCGACATCGGATTAGTCGAATTTCCGCTTAAGTCGAAGTGAAAGTCTGGACCCGTCCTCAAAAATGGATATCAAAACGTTAAATAGAATAATTTCCAAATAAATATAGCCATTGAAATTTAGTATGAAAAGGATAGAAATTGCTCGTTTCGAGCAATTTCTTTCCTTTTCCTACTATATTTCAATTATTAACGCACTTGATGAGCAACGAAAATGGTCAAATGGCATTCAATTGAACAAAATCGGATGAGCCGAACTCCGGATATGTCGAGATAATTTGACGGCCCCTCTGACTTCGACACAACGAGTGTCGACTGTATCCATGTTGCAATCTATGCAGAATTCAATTTGAATCTGTGAAAATTTTGTTATTTTGTAATGGATTAAAAATACTTACCCAGATCAGGTTGAAATGAAGTTTGTTTTTCTTTGCGTAGTCGTTCTAGAGATTTCTGCATGACCTGAAGATCATGATTCTTGTTCTCTACCTCCAGTTGTAGAGATTTAACAAGGGCACGTAACTCACTGTCCGACTCTTTTTTGGACTGAGTCTCAGTTTTAGCACTAGCTGCAATAAAGCCAGAGAAAAGCTGTTATTTCATTCCATAATGTAAAAGTATTTTTGAAACACCGATATAGCAGTTTATGTAATTCAAAGGGATGTGAAGCTATAGGAAAATGCACTCAGACAGGAAGACAATAAAACAACAGTCAAATTATCTCCTTGGTTGACCTTGTAGAGCAAAGTAGTTGCTTTGTGTGAACATCCATTAAATTTTGATTGTACATGTAATTTTCATTAAGATCTGTACATGTAATTTTCATTAAGATCTGTACAGCCTTTTGGGAGGAGTTGCGCTCACAGGAAATGTGGAAAGACTGATGGACAGGCAGGTTGATGAATACATACCTCCCTACTATGTTTACCGGAGTGGGGGGGGATTATAATGAAGAAAATGCTTGTCCCAAGCAATATCTGCATTTTCCACAATATTTTCAGTAGCATTATCTTGTTGGGCATCAAAAAGCATCATTATGTGGTAATGGCTAAAGTAGTGAGTCAGACCATTAATTTTGTATTACCTTCCTCCTGTCTTTTAGCCTTTGTAAGTTCCAAATTAAGCCTGTCAATTTCAGAGTTCAAATCTTTCAGTTGCTGTTTGTATCTTTCTCGTACACTCTCTAATTCTCTCTCCAGGGCCACGGCATGTGTATGTGGATGCACATGATCTGCCTGGCCCTGGTAGATGGATAGTTGTAACTCTAGCTCCTTTATTCTGTCTTCAAACTGGATCTGAAATTACGACTGATACTCTCATCACATGTAACATTTACTTCTTTCAGTAATTAATAAGACATTTTGGCACGGTAGACAAGTTTCTTTTTAATTCTTTTGAATACTTTCCCAAATTTTTAAAAGCTGCTTCCTGCAAAACAATTAATACAACGAATATTATAGAGAAAGCTTGTGAGAGCAAGCATTTTCTCAGTTTGCCTTAACCCATTACCACACATTGACTCTTTTTGACTCCCTTAAAGATAAAGGGTTTGGAAAACATTGTGGAAAATGAAGAAATTGCTTGTGACAAGCAATTTCTTCATTTCCCACAATGTTTTCTACCAAAAAAAGACCAAAAGATTTTAATTTTCCTAAAATTGAAATTGTCGTCTGCAACATCTTTGAATTTGGACCAGTCCAAAATGTGTCGTTTGGTAATGGGTTAATATTTTCTGTACTATCCATTTTGTCATCTGCAGTAGCTGGTAATCTAAGGTCTAAATTCTTGCCATTTGGAAAAGGTTTAACCAAAGTGACTGGAACAGTTCCCTTATTTTTCAAGTTTATAAAGTTAACAAGTCTGTACCTTAATGGTTTGATTTATCTGTCCCATCCCCTGTTGGAATAGATCCCACCTTTTTAAGTTTATCAGAATAGCTCAACTATTTTTGAAGTTAGTAAAGCTAACAGGTGTGTACCTTAATTGTGTGATATTTCTGCTCCACCCCTCGTAACAGTTTATCAGACTCAGCATCCTTAGTATCTAACTCTGCCTCTAGTTTACTGACACGTTTCTCGAGAACTTCAGTGTAAGCTGTTCTATTGTTAGGTTGATTATTGTCTGGAGCTGCAGCCGCTGCAATCATCAATGAAGGCAGGGAGTTGGGGTTTCTTCTCTTTAAAATCTGCTCCATTTCTTTCACCTATAAAGCAGAGTTACAGATAACAAAATGCAAAATATCTAAATCTTCCTCAAACCAAATGTTGAAGGTACTCATGGGAATCATCTCATCGAGACCAGGTCTATCTGTCCCTCTAGTTTACTAGGTCTATCTCTCCTCAGATTTACTGACATGTTTCTCTAGAACTTCTATGTAAGCTGTTCTATTGTTAGATTGATTATTGTCCGGAGCTGCAGCCGCTGCGATCATCAAAGAAGGCAGGGAGTTGGGGTTTCTTCTCTTTAAAATCTGCTCCATTTCTTTAACCTATAAAGCAGAGTTACAGATAACAAAATGCAGAATATCTAAATCTTCCTCAAACCAAATGTTGTGGGTACTCATTGGAATCATCTCATCGAGACAATTCGAATGAGTAATCACAACATATGGTTTGAATTTAAACCATCTCTATCTCTGCCTCTAGTTTACAGACACGTTTCTCTAGAACTTCTATGTAAGCTGTTCTATTGTTAGATTGATTATTGTCCGGAGCTGCAGCCGCTGCGATCATCAAAGAAGGCAGGGAGTTGGGGTTTCTTCTCTTTAAAATCTGCTCCATTTCTTTAACCTATAAAGCAGAGTTACAGATAACAAAATGTAAAATATCTAAATCTTCCTCAAACCAAATGTTGAAGGTACTCATGGGAATCATCTCATCGAGACGATTCGAATGAGTAATCACAATATATGGTTTGGATTTAAACCAGGTCTATCTCTCCTCAGATTTACTGACACGTTTCTCGAGCATTCCATGTACAAAGTTCTATTGTTAGGTTGAGTATTGTCCGAAGTTGCAGCAGCTGCAATCATCAATGAAGGCAGGGAGTTGGGGTTTCTTCTTTTTAAAATCTGCTCCATTTCTTTAACCTGCAATTTTTTATAAATGAAATAGAACAATTCACTGTGGGAGTGTATGGATAAGTCTTTGTCACCTTTGGCAGCTTTATTACTTTTTTGTACTATGAATAAGGATTCTAACCCATTACCAGACCACAAAATCTTGGACTGTTCCAAATTCAAAGATGCTGCAGACGACAGTGTGAATTGAACGAAATTTCGCATTCTTTGATCTTTCTGTGTAGAAAAAATTGTGGGAAATGAAGAAATTGCTTGTTACAAGCAATTTCTCCATTTTCCACAATATTTTTCAAAGCCAATATCTTTTAGGGAGTCAAAAAGAGTCATTTTGTGGTAATGGGTTAAAAGGATTGTTAACAAGAGTGCCATGGTCACAATATACAACACCCAGAGACTAAGTTATAAGGGGAAATAACTCAGGCAAAAATAAATGAAACATAAAATCCTTTCTTCATGCATATCTACCAATTGGGGTGATAACATTGACCAAGTTTCAAAAAGATCTAGCCAGAAACCTAGGAGTTGCGCTCACAAGAAAAGAGGACGTACGTACAGACGGATAGATGGACGGACAGACAGACAGAGCAGATGACGCCAATATACGTCTGCCTCAGGCGGGGTATAAAATAAAGTTTTTTTATGATGATGATGATGATTACAAACCTGTCTCTGCAGGTCCTGTATTTTCTTGGTGTCTGCTGCTCTCTCTCTGGCTCTGACCTTGCTGTCTTCTACACGCTTTCCTGACTGTAAAGGTAAAAAAAATTTTCAAATAAGCCATTTCCCAAACAGTCATTCCTTTTGAAAGCTTTGGAAAATATGCTTTGGAAAATATTGAAGGAAGAAAATTGCTGCTTTTCATCAAAAACCTCGTAACTGCAGCTTGTTTTAAGCTGCAGTTACAAGGGTTTTGTTGAAAAGCGATGAAATGCCGATTACAGGTGTTTTCTACATGTTCCTCAATATTTCCCACCTTATCACAAAGAATATTCATCAGACAGGTTGATTAATTTTTTTGCCTGCAGCATCTTTTGAATATGAAGTGGCTGAAAATTTTGTAATTTGGGAATGGAAAAAGACTTCGTGTTTGATATCTAATTATAGCTTAACAAGAGATGTTTGTAAAACATATATGCCCCCCTCAAGGGCCTACATTTGATGTAGGTCAAAGTCCAAGGTCAAGTTAACAAGGTCCAAGGTCATGGTCAAATATAAAAGGTCTTGGTAGGAGGTGTCTATGTGTGAAATATCAAAGCTGTATATGTAAAAGTAAAATGAAACATAGGCCAGGTTAAAGTTTTTAAAAGTAGGCCAAATGCAAAGGTCAAGGTCAAATGTGAAAGGTCTTGGTTGGATGTGTCCATGTGTGAAATATCAAGCTTGTAGGTGTAAAAGGACATGATATATATGCCTGGTTTCAGTCTTTTTAAAAGTAGGTCAAACTCCAAGGTCAAGGTAGCAATATTCAAGGTCATGGTCAAATGTGAAAGGTCTTGGTAGGAGGTGTCTATGTGTGAAATATCAAGGCTGTAGGTGTAATAGGACATAAGATAAAGGCTAGGTTAAATATTTCTTAAAGAATGTAAAAATCAAAGGTCAAGGTCACACAGGCCAAGGTCATGGTCAAATGTGAAAGGTCTTGGTAGGAGGTGTCCATGTGTAAAATATTGAGACTGTATAGGTAACAGGACATGAGATATAGGCCTAGTTTAAGTTTTTTAAAAGTAGGTCAAACTCCAAGGTCAAGGTCCAAGGTCATGGTCAAAAGTGAAATATCTTGGTTGGAAGTGACCATGTGTGAAATATCAAGGCTGTATATGTAAAATGACATGAAATATAGGCCAGGTTAATGTATTATTAAAGTAGGTCTAACACCAAGGTCAAGGTCACAAGGTCCAAGGTCATGGTCAAATGTGAAAGGTCTTGGTCGTAGGTGTCCATGTGTCAAATATCAAGACTGTATGTGTAAAAGGACATGATATATCGGCTAGGTTAAAGTTTTTTTTAAAGTAGGTCAAAGTCCAAGGTCATAGTCACAAGGTCCAAGGTCATGGTCAAATGTGAAAGGTCTTGGTAAGATGTGTCCATGTGTGAAATACCAAGGCTGTATGTGTAATAGCACATAAGATATAGGCCCAGTTTAATTTTTTTAAAAGTAGGTCAAACTCCAAGGTCAAGGCCACATGGTCCAAGGTCATAGTCGTATGTGATAGGTCTAGGTCGGAGGTTTCCATGTGTCAAATATCAAGGCTGTATGAGTAAATGGACATGATATATCGGCCAGGTTAAAGTTTTTTAAAAGTAGGTCAAACTCCAAGGTCAAGGTCACAAAGTCCAAGGTCATGGTCAATTGTGAATGGTCTTGGTAAGATGTGTCCATGTGTGAAATATCAAGGCTGTATTTGTAAAAGGTCATGAGATATATGCCGGGTTTATTTTTTTTAAAGTAGGTCAAACTCCAAGGTCAAGGTCACAAGGTCCAAGGTCATGGTTAAATGTGAACGATGTTGATAGGAGGTATCTATGTGTGAGATATCAAGGCTGTATGTGTAAAAGGACACGGGATATAGGCAAGGTTAAGAATTAAGCGTAAAAATCAACAAAGGGCAATAACTCCAAAAATTTGATTGGCAGAATCACAGTTCTTGTGCACTGCACCTCTCAATAATGAAATCTATTCACCTGTGAAGTTTCATGATTCTACCTTACATGTTTTTTGAGTTGTGCTCCGGACAAGAATTAAGTTATAAAATCAACAAAGGGCAATAACTCACAAAATTTGATCAGCAGAGTTACGGTTCTTGTGCACTGCACCTCTCCATAATGAGATCTATCCACCTCAAAAGTTTCATGATTATACCTTACATACTTTTTGAGTTATGCACCGGAAAATAATCAAGTTTGAAAATCAACAAAGGGCAATAACTCAAAAAATATGATCAGCAGAGTTACGGTTCTTGTACACTGCACCTCTCCATAATGAGATCTATCCACCTGTAAAGTTTCATGATTCTACCTAACATAGTTTTTGAGTTATGCTCCGGACAAGAATCAAGTTTGAAAATCAACAAAGGGCAATAACTCAAAAAATTTTATCAGCAGAGTTACAGTTCTTGTGCACTGCACCTCTCCATAATGAGAGCTATCCACCTGTGAAGTTTCATGATTCTACCTTACATACTTTTTGAGTAATGCTCCGGACAAGAATCAAGTTTGAAAATCAACAAAGGGCAATAACTCAAAAAATTTGATCGACAGAGTTACGGTTCTTGTGCACTGCACCTCTCCATAATGAGATCTATCCACCTGTAAAGTTTCATGATTCTACCTTACATACTTTTTGAGTTATGCTCCGGACAAGAATCAATTTATAAAATCAACAAAGGGCAATAACTCAAAAAATTTGATCGGCAGAGTTACAGTTCTTGTGCACTGCACCTCTCCTAAATGAGATCTATCCACCTGTGAAGTTTCATGATTCTACCTTACATACTTTTTGAGTTATGCTCCGGACAAGAATCAAGTTATAAAATCAACAAAGGGCAATAACTCAAAAAATTTGATCGGCAGAGTTACGGTTCTTGTGCACTGCACCTCTCCATAATGAGATCTATCCACCTATAAAGTTTCATGATTCTACCTTACATACTTTTTGAGTTATTCTCCGGACAAGAATCAAGTTAAAAAATCAACAAAGGGCAATAACTCAAAAAATTTGATCGGCAGAGTTACGGTTCTTGTGCACTGCACCTCTCCATAATGAGATCTATCCACCTGTGAAGTTTCATGATTCTACCTTTAATACTTTTTGAGTTATGCTCCGGACAAAATTTGGTCTACGGACAGTCCGACCGACCTACGGACAGACCGACCGACCGACCGACCGACCTTCCGACCGACCGACCGACACTTGCAAAACAATATACCCCCATTTTCTTCGAAAGGGGGCATAATAACATAGATTTTATTCCAATTTGGTAAAGTAATAGTGAATCAAATAATGTTTTTTCTGCCAATAAGTTTTTTTTTCTGCTATACATGTAAGTCAAAGTTATAAGTCTCATAGTTTTCAGATTTGCCAGTTGTAGTCTATGTATACGAAACAAAGAAGAGTAAAATCAATTTCAGAATAGGTATCAATTGAGAATTTGTCTTAACATAAACTAGAAATCTATCAATAAAGGTGATAAAAATACCCCGCCACTTTATTTGTCCTGACAGCTGTTTTTGTTGAAAACAAAGGGCAATAAAAATAAGCAAAAAGGTACAGTTATGCTTTTTGTACACTGCACTTCTCTTTAGAGATCTATATATCCTTAAGATTTCATTTCTACTTTACTTTCTTGAGTCACTAGGCTCCAGATAAGTATTTTGTACATGGATGGAAAGACAGACAGTCAGGGGTATAAAAACACGATAGAAAGACCTGAAGGTCTTGAGTCGCTCCACAGGCCTGAATTTCTTTTAATATTAAATAAAAATTTTGACTAGATTTTTGATTACTTGTGGTTCTTACAGCAAAAACAAAGTCAAATGCAGCAATCACATGGTCAATGCAAAAAGAAAGTAAATGATTGACTAATATTTTAGGGATGTTGGAGCGATAATAAAATTGATAACTGTGATTTTGCCAAATTCAAGGACACATAATTCAGTATGTATATCTAAAATCAAATAAAAAATTAAACACATGCAAGATCTTATGGTCACTATCATTCTGTTCAAATTTTGTCTACATTAGTCAATATTCGTGGCTTCAAGAGTGGAAAAAGTGTCAAAAATTGAAATTTTGTCAATTTCAAGGGCACATAACTCAGATTGTAACAGTGTGATCATGTTGAAAATTACACATAAGCAAGATCTTGTTGTCAACAAGATTCTTTCTAAGTTTCATCTTGATAGGTTAACATTTATGGTTGATAGAGTGAAAACAAAGTCGAAAATGGCAATTTTGTCAAATTCAAGGGCACATTACTCATGATGTAAGGTTCCAATCAAGCTGAAAATTACACCCAGGCAGCATATAATGCTTATATATATATTCTGTCCAAGTTTTGTCTTGATTGGTAAATAATTGTAGATTTTAGAGTAAAAGTAAAGTCAAAACCAGCAAAATAGAGCCGAAAATGGCAATTTTTGGCAATTTCAAGGGCACATAACTCATGATATAAAATTCAGATCAAGCTGAAACTTTTACCAAGGTAAGATCTTATAGTCAGCATCATTCTGTCAAAGTTTTGTCTTGTTAAGTCAATATTTGTAATATTTGTAGTTGCTAAAGTGAAAACAAAGTCAAAATACAGCCGAAAATGGCAATTCTGTCAATTTCAAGGGCACATAACTCATGATGTAAAATTCAGATCAAGCTGAAAATTTTACCAAGGCAAGATCTTGTAGTCAGCATCATTCTGTCAAAATTTTGTCTTCATTGTTCAATGTTTGTAGATTTTAGAAGAAAAGTAAAGTCAAAACCTGCTATTTTTGATATTCAAGGGCAGATAACTCACATTATTCCAGTTCAATCCATATTCTTTGAAGGAATCTGAGAAAGGGTTACCCAAGGATCATTCCTGTGAAGTTTGGTTGAAATCCATCTGATAGTTTTTGAGAAGAAGATTTTTAAAGAAAAAGTTTACGGACGCACCCACGCGCGGACGGACAGACGCACACACAACGGACACACCGCCATGACAACAGCCCGCTGGCCTGAAAGGCCAGTGGAGCTAAAAATGAAAAGGCAAAAAGGAAAATCAAATACCTCAGTCTGCAGTTCTTCAATCCTAAGTTTCAGGTTATGAATATTATCATCTTTATGTTTAAGTTGTTTGGCACTTTTATCTAAATATTCCTGGTTCTCTGCATACCATTTTAACTTGTTCTTCAATTTCTCTATCTCCCCTTCATACTTCAACTCTAATGCCTGAAAAAAATTTGAGACAGGATCTGGAAAAGGATTTTCTCCTTTTGTCTTAATGTTTTCACAAGTCATTACTACTACCAACATAACAAGGGCCGTCAGAGACAGACAATGCTCCCCGAATAAGGCATTGTCACAATAAATGTATGCCATCGAGAGCACTTTATTGTCAAGGGCATCTGATTTGCTACTCAAATATGAAATTTCATCAAATTCTGACCATTAGACTAGGAGTAATTAGAGAAAAACTGTATTTAACCTTAAGTTCCCTTTTCCCATGACAAGGCCTCAAATCCAAAAACGGGGAAAAGTACATCGGCATTATGTCATAGGGAGTTCACATGGTAAGTTTCATTTGATTTGGCCCAAGGGTTATGGAGATATTGCTTCGGACGGACGGACGGACGGACGGAATGACGGATGGACAGGACGGACGGACAGACAGAGCGGCGACTATATGCTCTCCCTACGGGGAGCATAAAAACCCGAACTAGTTTGGGAAAGGGTTAGAAACTGTATGAGCAAATATAATTTAAATTTCAAACAAGCTAATCTATCTTTTCCTCTTGTTTTCTAATCCTACATAGTCATGCACATTCAAGTGTTTACATATTTCTTGAAATTTATTATATGAACAATTCTGCCTACCCTAGCTTCTTCAGATTTCATTGTTTTAGATTCCTCAAGCCTCTTATTCATCTCTTCTCTTTCTATCACCAATTTTTCTACATGTTTCTCTAGTTCAACTCTAGATTGTTGTAAAATCATCATCTCTCGGTTAACAGCATCTGCAGATCTCTACAATAAAAGGGCACAACACTAGATAAATTGATAGATAGATTAAAGCTGTTTTCCATTGTATTTTCAAAACTTTTCTCTTTTAGAGTCATTATTTATAAGCAGGGATTGTTAAATGAAGGCTTAATGGGCCTCTTTTTCTTATCTAAACAGAAAACTGACACCAAGTTAAAGCTTGAAAAATATATGTACTCATAATCTATAAGTGGGTAACTTCCCTTTATACCAAATTTATCCCATTACCACACAATGACTCTGTTTGACTCCACACAAGATAATTGCCTTAGAAAACATCATGGAAAATTAAGAAATTGCTTGTACAATTTAGCAATTTCTTCATTTCCTACAATGTTTCTATCCAAAATGACCAACAAATTTTAAATTCCATTCACTTGATATTGTCGTCTGCAACATCTTAGACTTCTGACTAGTCTAAAATTTTGTTGTTTGGTAAGACCCTCCCTCTTATCCAGCCATGATTTTGCCTCTCAAATTAGGCTTTTCTGGAAAAGTAGTACAAATGTAGTGAAGGCCCTATGCCCAACCATGGGCGAAGAGGAATAAGAAAGTAAGTATAAATGTACAAATGTAGTACAAAGCTTATATTCTAGAAGCTGGGTTTCAAATGTAGTTACAGCCCCCCCCCCCCCATCATTGTTACCAGCAACTAACATTTGTTGTGCAGCCACCCCTGTTACAAGACCACTCTTCTTATAAGACCAACCCTATTATCCAGCCATGCTTTTGCATTAGGATTTTTGGACAAGGTACTAGCAATTTCTTACCTTAGATTCCAGTAGCTGGTTTTCAAGTGTAGTTATAACCCCATCATTGATACCAGCAGCTAACATTTGTTGTGCAGCCACCCCTGTTATAGGACCACCCTTCTTATAAGACCTACCCTATTATCAAGTCATGCTTTTGCATTAGGATTTTCGGTCAAGGTACTAGCAATTTCTTACCTTAGATTCCAGTAGCTGGTTTTCAAGTGTAGTTATAACCCCATCATTGATACCAGCAGCTAACATTTGTTGTGCAGCCACCCCTGTTATAGGACCACCCTTCTTATAAGACCTACCCTATTATCCAGCCATGCTTTTGCATTAGGATTTTTGGACAAGGTACTAGCAATTTCTTACCTTAGATTCCAGTAGCTGGTTTTCAAGTGTAGTTATAACCCCATCATTGTTGCCAGCAGCTAACATTTGTTGTGCAGCCACCCCTGTTACAAGACCACCCTTCTTATAAGACCTACCCTATTATCAAGTCATGCTTTTGCATTAGGATTTTCGGTCAAGGTACTAGCAATTTCTTACCTTAGATTCCAGTAGCTGGTTTTCAAGTGTAGTTATAACCCCATCATTGTTGCCAGCAGCTAACATTTGTTGTGCAGCCACCCCTGTTATAGGACCACCCTTCTTATAAGACCAACCCTATTATCCAGCCATGCTTTTGCATTAGGATTTTCGGACAAGGTACTAGCAATTTCTTACCTTAGATTCCAGTAGCTGGTTTTCAAGTGTAGTTATAACCCCATCATTGTTGCCAGCAGCTAACATTTGTTGTGCAGCCACCCCTGTTACAAGACCACCCTTCTTATAAGACCTACCCTATTATCCAGCCATGCTTTTGCATTAGGATTTTCGGACAAGGTACTAGCAATTTCTTACCTTAGATTCCAGTAGCTGGTTTTCAAGTGTAGTTATAACCCCATCATTGTTGCCAGCAGCTAACATTTGTTGTGCAGCCACCCCTGTTATAGGACCACCCTTCTTATAAGACCAACCCTATTATCCAGCCATGCTTTTGCATTAGGATTTTCGGACAAGGTACTAGCAATTTCTTACCTTAGATTCCAGTAGCTGGTTTTCAAGTGTAGTTATAACCCCATCATTGTTGCCAGCAGCTAACATTTGTTGTGCAGCCACCCCTGTTATAAGACCACGGTTCCTGATCTCATCTTCTTTCTTTTCTAGTTGACTCCTAGAAATTAAATACATATGGACAGATCAGCATTTTTTTAATTAAACAGTTAACCCCTCCATTAGTAATGGCTTAAAGTGGATCAATCTAGCTAAATATTCAACAAAGTCAGGCAAAATTGAAAAGAAGATATCTTCATTAATTCAAGCTGTTTATTTGAATTCTCTTTTACACAAGTTATATCAATAGTTTCTTGCAAAATTCAACTCACAATAAAAGTCCTTGACTAATGCATTTCATCACCACATTATGGCATATACATACTAAGACGCATCCATGATAGTAATGTACTCTCAAAAAGCAAGTATCAAAAATTTCTATATGAGCAGTTAAATGGCTAAGTACAAAACTATTAGAGTCTTTATATACACTAACAAAATGTTCGTCATAAATGCTTTATTTTCATTTAGAATAACAATAAAGAAATAAAGGTCTAGCTCTTTCTTAGGCTTGAAATGAAGGAAGTCTAGCATTCTACATAAATCATTATAAATCATTCTGCTAAAGCAACAAAATAAAAGACTGCGCCAAAGTCAAAGGTGATGCATAAAACATCAAAATTTGTCCAGCTGTTTAAGATTTGATTTATTGGGTTTTTACGCTGTTTTCAACAACTAAGGTCATATCATGGCGGCTGGAACACCTAACCATGGATTCCTGGCATTTCTCATACCAGTACTACCACAACACCCTTACCGTGCCTCCAGCTGCTCCCCCACATAGGTTCACGATATCAAACCATTGATCCAGCTGTTTAGGAGGAGTTGCGCAAATGAGAAATGTGGAGGGACAAGCAAACACAGACAAACAGACAGGGTTATATGAATGAACAAGACCAGTCTTTTTCTTTACTTATTTCCCAAGCCAGACCTGGTTTTGACATATCTATCCAAAAATGTTTTGGAAAGCACCAGGAGGAAAGAAGAAAATCCAGGAAAACAAACCTGTACTTTCTCCTTTTCTTTCAATGATTACAATTGTATAAAATTCCATATGTTAAATGGCATTCAATGTTGTCTGCCATATTGAAGCCATATTTATAACTTGGGAAAATGTTAATAATTAACAAATGTTACCATCAAAATAATCATATCATCCTGACATAGGTCATAAGCTTTAAGGACGTTCGCGCCTATGCACGTCAAAAAGGGCGGTCTCTCAGAAATGTATTATATTCAGACATATTTTAGATAAATATTTCGTGACTTTGTTTCTGCTTTTATTTTTCCGATTTATCACCTGTCCTTTAAGTTACAACGCCACCTGTCGGCATACCGTAAAACGTCAGATTTTCGACGTTTACGACCTATAATACTCAGACAGGGGACCCATTTCATATGAAAAATACATGTATCGATTAATCTTTTATTTTATATTTTAAAACATGTCTTATAAATGTCGAAATACGCACATATTTTTGACTACGGACGTTTTCTGAATACAACCCAGAGCGAATAAAATCCCGAAAAAACGCTTACAGACGGCGTTTGAACGTCCACAGACAAAACAATCGAACGATGACCCCATACTTTCATTGTTTTAAATTATTCTCGAATTAAAAACGAATAGTTTAAGCCAATAAAAACGGGGGTACTCTCGTGAAGTGTTTGTCAAAAATCGCGTTGAAATTAGATTACACGCGCAGAAAGTGACGTTTTGAATGGCGTATTTTATGTACGTCGACGTCATACTTTAATCGGAACGTCACATGGATAAATTGATGAATGTTTACTGAATTGTTGAACATTTAAAATAAAATTTATATAAAAAAAATGTTATTTTTGAATTGCAGTGTATTTTGTGCTAAAACAGACTGGGTTCTTCGTTTTGTTATGATAAACTGCCGGTGTTGTTATAAAATCTCGTAACTTCATCTTCAATCAAGCTGCATTTACAGGGTATTAGAATGACACCGTCGACATACTTTTGTTTGTCCGTTTAAATGCCAATGTTTACTTGAATATGAAATGAAAAATTGAACCCTATTACATGTACATGAATAATCTGATTTTAATAAACCCGTTGACAAGTCATAATAAATGTTTATAATAATTTAATAATTATTCAATAATTCTATTATTGAAGGAATGAATAAACACTATTTTAATTCGTGAAATTGTGAAAGTAAAAAGGCCCGGTCACATACGATTCCACGGCCGTTCCGCGGCTGTATCACAACTAAAATAGATCACCCATGGAATGGACACTCTTGGACGCGATGCGGTAGTGGTACGGCCGTGCTATGGCAGTGATATGGACGTGGTAGGACGCGGAATGAAATGTAAATTATTTTGGACATGGTAAAATTTTTTTAACTGCACAAAAATTTTACCGCGGCCAAACCAAGACTGACAGACGTGGTGAGGCAGTGGAACGGACGCGGAATGGCCGCGGAATGGACGCGATAAGCAGTGCTCCGGCAGTGCTATGGACGCTGACAGACTCAGTAAGACGCAGAAGTTAAAATTTATTGACAAACGCTAGAATCAGCTAGCCTACTCTTGCATCTCTTTGCGGGAAAATGTCTTAACTAGGAGCAACAGTAACAAGAAAATGGGCCCCTTCCTTAACTTACTTTTCAAGTGATATGTCACCTTTTATCGTAAATTTACTTATATGTGTATTTTTATCTGAAAGAGCAAAGTTTCTTATGAAAATTCTGAAAATTTCAAGCCAAAATTTTGAACCGTTTACGAGAAATTAATATTTTTGTTCTAAAATCAAACAAATTAATGTGGACAACAGTTAAGATTTATATGGAATTTGTCATTTCTGTCTCAACTTTAAATAATAAATAACAAACTTCACAAATCTGATAACATTTCTTTGCATTAGAATACCTAATCTTTGTAACAAGACATACTTTAAAAAATAAAATTGAAATGTTATGTTCCCATCTGTTTTGCTAGCTTGCTCGACAACATTTCGATGAAACCTGACCAATTGATCGATTACATATCGAATTTGGTCGACATGGGTAATAAAAATTGGTCGGGGTTATCGAGCGTGATCTGCACCGCTCAGGCTTCTTAATTGGTTGTTTGTAATATCAAAATATTCGTTGGAGATCGCGTAGAAAATTGATCGAGAAGCGATTTTAGTCGGGTAGTTCTAAGATAAAGCTGAACGATAACCAATCGTGTCTGGATCTGCAATGCTCAGGTATCACACTCTTTTTTTGCATTTCAAAATATTAGTGGGCGATCGCGTGGAAAATTGATCGGGAAGCGATTTTTTTGATCGGGTAGAAGATACATGTATATCTGATCAAGAATTAATCGTGTCTGGAGATTGAGTGTGATGGAGTTGATATATTTTACACGACCTGCACCGAACCTGCAGTCGATCTCCTCGACTTTTACTTGTTTGATACTTAACTGCATCCTTAACTGCATCCCGATCGGCTCGACTTAGTTGATCTGATCGGCACTTTTCTAGAATTTAGTTCACCCGACAAAACCAAACTAATTATAGTTACCACTGCCGACCATATCAACTCAATCGCTTGAATTCCCCGACCAATCCCGACCAAACAACTTTTTCCCGATCTCTAGCCGATCAACCCGACTTCAACAGTCGATTTGATCGGATTGACAGATGAAGCAGAGGACGAGTTAATCGAAATACAATGTAGTGTCTGAATTCACTCGAATACAAGTCGAGGTAGTCTAGTTTAGGCTGGGCGCTGGTAGAGTGAAAGATATTAACCCGACCACACTCGATTCCCAGACACCTTCATTCCCAATCGGGTCGATTTTCTACCCGATCAATACACAGCCTCTTCCCGATTTTATACTCCATCGCACGCCAATGTTTTTACAATAAGAGAAATGCGAGAGGGCCGTGGCGATTCAGATCAAACTTGATTACCAGACAATTTCCGATTACCTATGCCGATCGATAGCGATCTAAACTCGATCGCTTGATTGGGCTTGATCTAGTTGATCTGGTCGGCAGCGGGAACCCAGGATTCTGGATCTTTAGACAATCAAAACATAAGCTGTACAGTCGTTTTGAAAGGGTAAATCGAGTACAAGTCGGGGTGACAGAATGCAGGTTGGGTACAGGCCAGGTAAAAGATATCAATCCGATCACACTTGACCTTTAGACACGACTGACTCTCGAGCAGATCGATCTTCTAAGCGACCAATACACAGTCGTTTCCAGATCAATCTCCTACTCGATCGCAAACGAAAATTTTTTGACATAATTTTCGAGTTTGAGGTCCGAGCGATGTAGATAAAGGTCGATCATCCAAACTACTCCCCATCACCCATACCGACCGAACTCAAGATCGCTTGATATGTTTTGTTCAATTTGATCTGATCTGCAGTAAGACAATAGCATTATAATGCGTTCGGTGGGTTTAGCCGCGATTAGGAAGTGTAATGACAGTGCTATAGCCGTGCTATGGCAGTGCTATGACCGTGCTATGGCAGTGATTCAGACGCGATGTGGACGCGGTATCTTGTCGCGCGTTTAACAATAGACAAGGTTGGAAGTTGTAGGCCGTGGTACGGCAGTGTTTTGGCATTGGAACAGCCACCGGCGGCCATACCACGGCCATTCTGCGTCCATAGCACGGCTAAAACGAAATTGACCCAAAGTTACCGCGTCCAACTACGTCCAAAATATTTTCAGATTTTTTAGCCGTGGTATGGCCGCGGAAAGGCCGCGGAATCGTATGTGACCGGGCCTTAATACTTTAACATTTGTTTCTGTAATATTAGATTTTAGATTCACACTTCCTTGTTTTGAAATGAAAGATAACATCAATAAACAATAGTTTGCTTGTTTTTCTGCGGATTCACCATAGGAGAAGGAGTTTGAAAGCATGAAAAAAAAAACGAAAAAGGTAAAGCATATATGCTTAAATAATCATAAATAAGAATATGGTCTAGCAACGAAAACATACTTCTAAAGGATTACAACCAATCATTATCTACAAAACACTTCATGTTTTTTCGGGTGTCATCCGTGACAACGGAAATTAATGAGTGATACCCTCGTTAGTTTGAGGACATCAATTTCCCCGATGACGCCGGAAGATGCATGAAGTGGTTTTTAGTTTAATGATGGGTTGTAATCCTTAACTCAACATGTAATAATATGTAGTTTCGAGATTTTGATTGTCCCTTGACAAAATAAAGTATCATAATTTTATTATCATTTATGTAAGTCCGAGACGTTAAATGGGCATTCCAATTTCATTTGTTAAAAGAAGTATGTCTTGGTGTAAAGAACGGTTATTATTTTAATGCGTATAAATGGTATTAGCTTTGTAAAATTGTTGTTTATAAGCGAAAAATTCGCCTTTAAAGTTGATATAATTTCAACTTTTCAGAAGAAAATATGCTCGTTCAGATAAATATAAAAGTAAAATTTATGAAAAAATATCTGCAAAATGTCACTTTAAAATATTTTTCGAATGCAATTAACACTGTATGGAAACTACTGTATGTATAGTTAGCTGGGTTATCTGAAGTCAAAATAAAAATGGCTGACGGGATTTCTGTACAAGGTAGGTGTCGTGTATTTTTGGTCACATACTATTGAATATGTACTTTCATGCAACTTGACGGATATCAGCGTGAAGACAATTGGTTGGAGAACCAATAAATATAGCCCCCTTTTTACAAATTTGCCTCGTTTGACTGTAATGTTTGAATGAACACAGTGTCGTGTTGACCTTGAAATCCGAAGCGATAGATTTTGAAAAATCGGTCTGTATTTCCGAATTCCTAAGCTTCCTGTCAATGACACAGGGCTAGATGGGTGGAGAAATTGATATTCTTACCTGAAATGTTTCGATAGATCGTCTGTGTAGTCTACATTTGTTGTAATTACACTTTGAAAATTTGCATGCTGTACAGCTGTGTGCAAACCGAAACTAACCCGGTGTACAGCTGGGTGAAACTGTTTTTCTGTATGTGTGGGTGCAATATCTAACCCCAAAACACTGTATGTTTGGGTTTTTTCTGGATAAAATCGGATACATGATTCCGAAACTCTTTTGTGTTGAACTATCGAAATATATATTCCAAACTATCCAAACGATTTTCATTACAGAGACATTTCACATATAATTTCTCATAAATTTCACCTTTACTTTTATCTGAATGAACTGAATTTCTTATGAAAATTCTGAAAATTTCAAACCAAAGTTTTGCGCCGTTTAAGAGACATATATTTAATATTGAAATTAAACTCATTGATGGATGCCGCAGTTAAAATGTAAATGAAATTTGTCCTTTTCGTCTCAACTTTAAAGGCATTTCTTTTACTTATCAGCAACATTTTCAAACAACTGATAGCATTTTTTAAAAACGCATTAGAATAATCGACCTTGGCATCAAGACATACCTTTAAAAATGAACTAGCAATGTTATGTCTTTTTAGTGTGCTTCAGAACAAATACTTGACGGTTTCGTAAGGTGTAAGAATCAAGAAAGATCTGTGTATACTAACGTATTTCAAGCCAATGTACATTAGAAGATCTACAGCGTTTGACCTTAGGCCCTTCTCCGAAGCCTGACATTTTTAACATTTCTTAGACTGGATTTTAGCAATTACCCTATACACTAGAAGCTTAATAATCCGACTCGACCATTTTAGTCAGAGACTTTTACATAACATCTACTAGAAATTGAAAAGGCGTAATATTGGCTTGATTGATAAGACACAATTAACTATTTCAATGTCCGCAGACAGATATTATGTAGGCCTATATTTTTCCAACTGACATACGTAGTAAAACAATATACTACCACTCCATTGTATCGGTCTATCCACTGTATCGGTCTATTTGCAAATTTCGTGATACAAAGATCGTAGTGGCACCTTCAGATTATTTACATTAACAACTAGGTCACTGCATCTTTCCAGTACCGATTTTATTAAATATCTGTTCATCAGGTAATAATTATTCAAACATTTTAAAACTTGGTTAAATTGAACAGGTAGCCATGCATGGTTAAAAGTGATAAAAATATTGAAACTTTGTTATTTTCCAAAAATGTTTACACCTATTAGCCAAAAAGAAACTGCGGATTCAATTAAAATACTTTTTGATGCTGTTTGTCAATCATTATTTTAACTCTTTCAACATTCAATCACAATACACTGATATAATAAGGTGACACCATTATTCAGCAAATTTGATATGGCTGTCGATTGTTGACATTTTTGTACTATAGAACTGGGATTTTGACAAAGATTTTTTCATATAATTAACAGAAGTTAAAATGTTATTTTACAAGAAGACATTATATGAGTAAGGAAAATTATTTATTTTCATGGCTGTCATTTGTTAAAGATAAGTAGACCGATACAATGGGGTTCCAGGCTACTACGATCTTTCGATGTGTGGGCATAAAACGGTAAATATTTTTTTATACAAAATTGAATTATAGAATTAATGCTGTTGAACATATTATGCCAGTGGCCACTGGCGGATCCAGGATTTCGATGATGGGGGTTCAAATATATACGAATAAGGGGGTGGGGAAGTTACTGGTACATACACACACTTACTTTGTATATAATCTGTCAAGGCATATATTTGTGGTCAAACTATGTTCAACCTTATCATCCTTTACAATTTAAAGTAGATTACGGATGGAACAAATACTCATTCACTACCAATTTGGCACATTCGTTGCATCAAAGCTATTGTTTAATGGTAGCTCGAGTAAAATATATATAATGTTGACAAAAAAAACGGAAACTATCTTATGAAAGTAAACTTGACATAGATACACTCAAAACCTATTGTGAACAAAAACAAAACAAGAAACAAGATATCAGTTTACATTAATCTATTCATTAAATGATATCTATTTTAGAGTGTTGATTCGCAAATTAAATCTCGCTGGGGAAGGGGCAGCTACGCCGGATGTAACGAAATATGACTCAACTACGTAATATTAAAAGTTGTATGACCTTGAACAAGGTTAGCTTCCCCATAATTACGTGGGGAATATGACGAAAACAATAACAATAGTATTACATGTACCACATAATCATTTCAATAATTTTATGATTTTGAAAAATTAAAAAAAAATGTTAGGCTAAAAATCAGTATGTATTTTCGAATACCTAATTTTCCTGAAAAGTGCACACGACTAGATGGGTACAGAAGTTGATACGGTTGTTAAGCTTAACGGATATGTTTCAATATTTCATCTGTGTAATTTACTTTGGTTGTAATTACACTTTGAAAAAAAAAGCATGATATTCTTGATTTAAATATTATAAAATCATGTGTAAATTTTCATTTGTGGGATAGTCCGATACTAGATATAAAAAGATGGTGTGAATATTCACTTTGGGTGTGCCAAAGAACGAAAACGATAATAGAAAAAAAACATACAGAAAGACTGAAGTAAGATTATCGATTTCATACGTTTTCTGAAGCACACTAAAAAGACATAACATTGCTAGTTCATTTTTTAAAGGTATGTCTTGATGCCAAGGTCAATTATTCTAATGCGTTTTTAAAAAATGCTATCAGTTGTTTGAAAATGTTGCTGATAAGTAAAAGAAATGCTTTTAAAGTTGAGACGAAAAGGACAAATTTCATTTACATTTTAACTGCGGCATCCATCAATGAGTTTAATTTCAATATTAAATATATGTCTCTTAAACGGCGCAAAACTTTGGTTTGAAATTTTCAGAATTTTCATAAGAAATTCAGTTCATTCAGATAAAAGTAAAGGTGAAATTTATGAGAAATTATATGTGAAATGTCTCTGTAATGAAAATCGTTTGGATAGTTTGGAATATATATTTCGATAGTTCAACACAAAAGAGTTTCGGAATCATGTATCCGATTTTATCCAGAAAAAACCCAAACATACAGTGTTTTGGGGTTAGATATTGCACCCACACATACAGAAAAACAGTTTCACCCAGCTGTACACCAGGTTAGTTTCGGTTTGCACACAGCTGTACAGCATGCGAATTTTCAAAGTGTAATTAAAACAAATGTAGACTACACAGACGATCTATCGAAACATTTCAGGTAAGAATATCAATTTATCCACCCATCTAGCCCTATGTCGTTGACAGGAAGCTTAGGAATTCGGAAATACAGACCGATTTTTCAAAATCTATCGCTTCGGATTTCAAGGTCAACACGACACTGTGTTCATTCAAACATTACAGTCAAACCAGGCAAATTCGTAAACAAGAGGACCATGATGGTCCTATATCGCTCACCTGAACAAAGATTGTATGAGCAACAGTTTTGTCCAAATCAATTTGTGACTTTAAGACGGAAAACAAACCCATGGTCGTCAACATTGTGTCCAAGTTTGTCTTGATTGGTCACTATTTGTGAATGTAAGTATAGCTAATGTAGGTATTGCGCTATTATGTCTATAGACCCTTTTCGCACGCCATATGTTAGAGTAAAAAAATGTCGAAAACAGCAAATCAATAAAATTCAAGGGCAGATAACTCAGTAATTTCTAATTATGCCGAATTTCAACCTCATCCAAAATCAACATTGTCTGAGTTTCGTCTTGATTGGTAAATATTTCTAGTTGTTAGAGTGAAAAAAAAAAGTCGAAAACAACAATTTTGTCAAATTAATGTGTGACTTAAATTAAAATCATGAGAGATCTTATGGTCCCAAACATTGTGCTCAAGTTTTGTCTTGGTCAATAATTGTAGATTCTGGAGAGTGAACAAAGTCGAAAACAGTCAAAATCAGCAATTTTGGCAAGTTCAAGGGCACATAACTCTCAACTTTCCTTTCTGATCAGACTGAAACTCAACTCATTTGAGATCTTATAGTCTCCAACATTATGTCCAAGTTTTGTCTTGATTGGTCAGTAATTGTAGATTCTCGAGAGTGAACAAAGTCGAAATTAATCAAAATCAGCAATTTTGGCAAGTTCAAGGACACATATCTCTTGACTCTCCGATCTGATCAGACTGAAAATCAAATTCATGTGAGATCTTATGGTCTCCAACATTATGTCAAAGATTTGTCTTGTTTGGTCAAAAATTGTAGATTCTAGAGTGTAAACAAGGTCGAAAATGGTCGAAAACGACTATTTTATCAAATTCAAGGGCGCATAACTCTCGACTTTCTAGTCTGATCTCACTGAAAATCGAACTCATCCGAGATCTTATGGTTTTCAACATAATATCCAAGTTTTGTCTTGATTGATCTATAAATGTAGATTCTAGAGTGTAAACAAGGTCGAAAATGGTCGAAAACGGCAATTTTGTCAAATTCAAGGGCACTTAACTCTGAACTTTCTTGTACGATCTGACTGAAAATCATACTCATCCGAGATCTTATGGTCTCCAACATAATATCCCAGTTTTGTCTTGATTGGTCAATAAATGTAGATTCTAGAGTGTAAACAAGGTTGAAAATGGTTGAAAACGACAATTTTGTCAAATTCAAGGGCACATAACTCTCGTCCTTCTAGTCTGATCTCACCGAAAATTGACCTCATCCGAGATCTTATGGTCTTCAACATTATGTCCTAGTTTTGTATTGATTGGTCAATAATTGTAGATGCTAGAGTGTAAACAAAGTTAAAAACAGCATTTTTTGACATTCAGGGGCAGATAACTCAGCACTTTCTGGTCCGATCTGGCCCATAATCAAACTCATCCGAGAACTTATAACCATACTTGTTTTGATAAAGTTTGATCAAAATTGACAAACATTTGTGGATGCTAGAGTGTAAACACCAAATTGTGGACAGACAGACAGACGGACAGACGGACGGACGACGGACAAAAAGCGATCACAATAACTCACCTTGAGCACTTTGTGCTCAGGTGAGCTAAAAAGGGGGCTATATTTATTGGTTCTCCAACTAATTGTCTTCACGCTGATATCCGTCAAGTTGCATGAAAGTACATATTCAATAGTATGTGACCAAAAATACACGACACCTACCTTGTACAGAAATCCCGTCCGCCATTTTTATTTTGACTTCGGATAACCCAGCTAACTATACATACAGTAGTTTCCATACAGTGATTAAAACAATTACCAAACAACAAAAAATAGACTATAACAATACCGACAGTTTATCATAACAAAACGGTGAACCCAGTCTGTTTTACACAAAATACACTGCAATTCAAAAATAACATTTTTATATATAAATTTTATTTTAAATGTTCAACAATTCAGTAAAAATTCGTCAATTCATCCATGTGACGTTCCGATTAAAGTATGACGTCGACGTACATAAAATACGCCATTCAAAACGTCACTTTCTGCGCGTGTAATCTAATTTCAACGCGATTTTTGACAAACACTTCACGAGAGTACCCCCCGTTTTTATTGGCTTAAACTATTCGTTTTTAATTCGAGAATAATTTAAAACAATGAAAGTATGGGGTTATCGTTCGATTTTTTTGTCTGTGGACGTTCAAACGCCGTCCGTGAGCGTTTTTTCGGGATTTTATTCGTTCTGGGTTGTATTCAGAAAACCTCCGTAGTCAAAAATACGTGCGTATTTCGACATTTATAAGACATGTTTTGAAATGTAAATTGAAAGATTGATCGATACATGTATTTTTCATATGAACTGGGTCCCCTGTCGGAATATTATAGGCCGTAAACGTCGAAAAACTGACGTTTTACGGTATGCCGCTAGGTGGCGTTGTAACTTAAAGGACAGGTGATAAATCGGAAAAATAAAAGCAGAAACAAAGTCACGAAATATTTATCTAAAATATGTCTGAATATAATGCATTTCTGAGAGACCGCCCTTTTTGACGTGCATAGGCGCGAACGTCCTTAAGACAAATCAGTATAGGAGTTGTAAAAGATATTTGGAAATTTAGAATTATAAGTATGAAAATATTAAACAGACAAGATCAATTAATGTATTAAGACATGAGTAAAGTACAGAGATTTATTGGAACAAAAAGTTGTATTGAGCTGAAATAAAAACAAAACTCAGTTAAGCATCACATCAATGAAAAGTTGGCTAGCTTAACTACAAACATAGCAACAGATGAGAGGGGGTGAATGTATTCTAAATTTGTTATTTAAAATCCAAACCCTAAGTTGTGGGTACTCATTTGAATCGCCTCAAGGCAATTCAAATGAGTATCCACAACATAGGGTTTGATAAACATTGAAAGATATTTTTCATTTTGAAAAGCCGTCATCCCCTCTTATCTGTATCTCTATACAAATTTAGTTACAGACGCATCACAGCACATACTCTACTTACTCTAGATTTGTATCTAGTATCTCCTTTTTCCTACAATGTTTTGTAACAAATATTGTGTTATACAAAGGAAGGAAGAACACGATTAACCTAAAACTGTAAGTTGATGGACTTCAGTCCAGTTCAAAGACACATATTTTCAAAGTAATTTAGTTTCCGCTATCATCATTTGTCCCTTCACAAACCTATTGAACCTATTGATTTGAGGTTCACACAGAAAAGGGTCAGAAAACAATAAAGGAAAATTTCCCCCTTTACCTTTGTTTTAAGGCCAATTAACGGTATGTTATTCCTATTTATTTCAATGTTAGCATCTCCTGATTAATCCATTATCACACAGTGACCTCTTTTGATACCCTACAAAATAAATGCTTTGGAAAACATTGCAGAAAATTAAGAAATTGAAAATTCACTTCACTTGAAATTGACGTCTGCAACATCTTTTACACAGACAAGTCCGAAATTTTGCTATTTGGTACTGGATAAAATTTAGACAGTTTTGGGTCATAATACGGTTGAGCATTGTAGCATTCAACAATTAACATTGTAGTCGATCTATTTACCTTTTTAGTGTTGCATAGACATTTTTCCACAAAAGTCAAGTTAACTATAAACTAAACTAATCAAGAAATGATTCCCAATTACCCAAATCCACAGTGCACCCAAACCAAATCACGAAATTGAAATAATTTACCTTAAATTTGCCGCCTCCGCCAAAAGTTTCTGATTTTCTCTAAACATCTTTTCTTCCGTAACTTTGCTTTGTTTTGTGATATTTTTCATCTCATCATACAGTCGTTTGTTCTCCTGCTGGTACCCTGAGATCAACATCTCCTGTTCCTTCAATTCTTTCTGCAGAGCTGATAGTTCATCTTCTGTCAGTGATGCTAATTTGGACCCTGCCAGAACTTTGTCCTTAACTATCTTATCTCCCCCTTCCACCTTATTGTGAAAAGCAAAATAATAATATAAATAATGAATGGCATAGATTTAGACTTATCTTATTTCAAAGCTGCTGCAGATGACAAAATGAATGTACATGTATATGAAGATGGGATTTGTGTACAATATAGCACAAAAATATTCAGACTAAATAACAAATTGGTGATAATCAGCATTTTCTTCTTTTGCCACAATGTTTTGCCAAGCTCTATATGTCCGTCACATCAAATCCAGGTCTTGTTTGGGAAAGGGTTAGCATTTACTTAGTTTAAGGATTGACAAAGAGTTGCAGACAACAAAAATAAATGATTTAAAGGAAAAAAAGTCAGGTGATGTTTCATTAAAAACATTGAGAAGAAAGAAGAAAATACTAGCAATCTGATATTCCCCTTTTTGCCCCAATGTTTTCCCATGCATTCTCTATCAGGAATGTCAAAAACAACACTTGTTTGAGAATTGCTAAAGCATATTACATTGTAAATTATCTTTAAAGTGACATTTCAGAATTTTTTGTCATAAATTTTAATTTTATTTTTATCTGAAAGACCATATTTCCTTATGGAAATTCTGAAAATTTCAAGCCAAAATATTGCGCCGTTTACGAGAAATTTATATTTCTGTGTTAAAATTGAACAAATTGTTGTGGACAACAGTTCGGATTTATATGCAATTTATCGATTATGTCTCAACTTTAAATGCGTGTTTCTCGCTTATTGGCAACAACTTAAAAAAACTAATAGTATTTATACTCATTAGAATAACCAATCTTGGCATCAAGACATACTTTAAAAAATTGAAATTGGGATGAAATGTCCCTTTAAAAAATCCAACTTAATAAGCAAAAGACTTGACCTGAGATAAAATAATATCAACTTATAATGCCAAATTATTTTATTCTAAAGGCCTTTCTCCTACCTTTGCTTTGAGTACAAAGTTTTCTTGTTTAAGCTCAGCTATTTGTTGTTCATATTCCAGTTTGAGAGTCTCTATCTGCCTTTCAAAGCTCTTTTCTGCAGCTTCAAGCTCAGCTGTAAAGATAAAATGTGACCTGTCAGGCAAAAGGCAAGGAACTGTTGAAAATGTTGTTAAACCAGCCTGATTATATATACACTTAGAATACAAAGACTAGTAACTAGATCATATATTCCTGAGACTTTTTGAGACCATTTCAGTCGAGATCATTAGAATGACACGACAAAGGATTTGGCTTTGCATACAAAATAACAACCAAAGATTGCCATCACTAACTCATTTGAAGATCTAGATAATCCATAGCTACAGGTATGAGGGCGTAATGGCTTTTCAAAATGTAATATTTCATTAATAGTTCATCAAACCCTATATTGTGGGAACTCATTGGAATAGTACCCTCAAGATGATTTAACCTATTACTGCACAGTGACGCCTTCGGACTCCTTCAAAAGAAAATGCTTAGGAAAACATTGTAGAAAATGAAGAAATTGCTTGAGACAAGCAATTTCTTCATTTTCCACGATGTTTTCAACCCGAAATGAAACTATTTTCAAAATTTCATCATTTTGAAATTGTCATCTGCAACACCTTTTAAATCAAAAGAGTCCAAAAATTGTCGTTTGGTAATGGTTTAAATCAGTTCCACTAACAAAATGGTATGGATTCGGAATAACAGATTTAGAATGTCTTCACCCCTCTTGCCTGTTGCTCTGCAATCCAGCACAAAAGACCATCAAAAGAGGCAGAGTTTGATCCTGGTAGTGGAGGTGGATCTTGGCCTTTCATCAGTCCACACATTCAGTACAAGTACTGGTGTATTTCACAGAAAGCAAAATTAAGTGCGACTTAACCCTTTTCCAAACGACAAAATTTTAGGGCCGTCAAATTTGAATGTTGCTGCAGACGACAAAATGGACATGGAAAAAGAAAGGATTTTTGTACAATATAGCTAAGAAAATATTGAGACAAAAGGAGAAACTGCTGGTTATCAGCAGTTTCTTCTTTTGTCTCAATGTTTTACCAAGCCTTTCCTATTAGGGATGTCAAAACCAGGTCTTGTTTGGGAAAGGGTTAAATAAGTCTCTAGCTGTATGCCAAAATTTATGTGCAATGAACATACTTCAATAACACTAAAAGCCCATCTTTAGAACTCAAAATCTGATAACACTCATATTGTACCTGTAAGTTTGTTAATAATTTCGTCCTTCTCTGATATGTCAGCAGGAATCTGTTTAGACTGGTCAAGATCATTTGTCTTTTCTTTATAACTCGATGACAGGAAAGGCTCATCCTGTGAGTATTTTACCTAGAGATACAAAAAGACCACAATTTATTAAGATTGCAACAATTTATTAACTCATTACAAAATCATAACAAACAAGATGTGTTTGTGAAACACTAATGACCCCCAAATGGTCATATTTTTTGACAGACAGGCAGACAGACAGACAGGCAGACACGAGTAAAACAATATGCTCACCCCCCCCCCCCCCTTCTTTTGATACAGGGACATAAAAAAGTTATAGACGATGACAATAAAGAAACTTAAAAATATTTCATAGTTTTCATAGAGAAGAAGGTGCCCAAAGGCATTTGAGTATTTTGAAAAACAGACTAAAAGGTACACAAGCAAAGTATAGTGACAATACTCTGGGAATTAACCCATTCCGGAACATTGATACTTTTTGATGCCCTTCAAGACAAAGGCTTTGAAAAACGAGAAGCTTAACCCTTTCCCAAACAAGACCTGGTTTTTCCTTAATCCGAATGGCTTGGGAAAACATTGAAAGAAAAGAAGAAACTGCTGATAACCAGCAGATTCCCCTTTTGTCTCAATATTTTCTATGCCATATTTTAGACAAATTCTGTCTTTAATAACATCCATTTTGTCATTTGTGGCAGTTTTTGAAGTGGATCATCCTAAAATTTTGCCGTTTAGGAAAGGGTTAAAATGAGTTCCCATAACAAAGGGTTTGAACTTGTAATAACAATTTTAGAATGCCTTTGACCCCACTTATCTGTTTCTCTTGGAAAGTGTAGTCTACCTTTTCAAATGATTATTTAGAAAAGAATTACAACATTATTGATTGACAACAAAAATTATTCATAGGATATAAATTTCAATAGTTGAAAATAGTGAAAATCTGAGTAAAGGAAACTTAATAGCTTACTTCCGGTACAACATCCGCCTTGGATGAGAAATGTTCCTTAATGTATTGAGCAAATGATTCCACAGAGGCCTGCAGTTGTGAAGTAGCAACAGTTCCTAACTTGGCTTGTTTTGTTGTCTGGTTACCTAGATAAGATAAAACATTCAATGGGTCAGTCCAAAACTGTTGAACAAGAAGAATTTGCTGATTATCAGTACATGTATTTTCTCCCTTATGCATCACCGTTTACCATACAATAGCATATTTTTTTTCAGTTTCAATCTTAATGAAATTAAAGGGACTCATGCTAGATTTTTCACGAATTAGAGCAACATAGGAACTGTCCGTGTAAAAACTTAAGTAAATACTCATGAGAACATGCTCAACTTCAAAGGAATACTCTCCAACATTGAAGGGTATTTGATTGAAGTTCACGTGGATTTCGTGCAATTTGAGCATGGTGCTCAGATTTGAGCATGAGAAGGTACTTAAGTTTTTTCGAGAAACCGGGACCAGTTTCCCATAAATGATACAATAAATATAAAGTGGGGGTAAGGTAATTACATACAAACTTGGTTTAGAAGAATTCAAATTTTATTAGGACAGAAATGATCTAGCTAAGCAGGCTGATCATTCCATATGATATTTCTTGAATATTTTTTATGCTCCCCGAAGGGAGAGCATATAGTCGCCGCTTTGTCTGTCTGTCCGTCCGTCTGGAGCGGTTTCTCCATAACCCTTGGGCCAATTCAAATGAAACTTGCCATGTGAACTCCCTATGACATAATACCGATGTACTTTTCCCGGTTTTAGGATTTAAGGATTTTAAAAAGCTGCATATACACTGTATTATACCTTTGACTTTCTGTTTGGATACATCAGCAGGACTCCATTGTTTTGTTCCATCCGATATAATTTTGGTTTCCCACCTTTTGGGGCTGACATCTTTTGGTCTTGACTTCGTAGGAGACGTATCCCTGGTTCCAAAGTGTTCAAAATCTTGTCGTGTGCCTGTGCGAGATTGCGATCTAGAATACCCAAGAATGTCTCTATCTTTACTTTTCTCCCGCGGTGGTTTTTGTGGTGACATCTTTCCATAACCAGAGCTCTTGACATTTCTAAATTTACTTTTCATTGTATCAGAAAAATCTGCAAAATATAAAAATACAATACAATATAAACAAGAGCCGTCACAGACGGATTATGCTCCCCGAATAAGTGTTTGTCACAAAATAAAAACTATCATACATTAAGCCCCCTTTTCCCATGACAGCTTTTTTGTACACACATTATTTATAGAATATGGTCTAGAACATCCTATTTATTACATGAGCACAAAATTTCATTAAATTCTGCCTATTAGATGAAGAGAAATAAGAGAAAAACTAATTTTTACACTAAGGCCCCTTTTTCAATGATGCAGCCTTAAATTTACAAACGGAGAAAAAGGTCCCTAGGTATTGACCCAGGGAGTTCACATGTGAAGTTTCATTGAATTTGGTCCAAGGGTTGCTGAGATATGGCTGTGGACGGACGGACGGATGGACGGACGGACACACGGACGGACGGACACACGGACGGACGGACACACGGACGGACGGACAGCATGGCGACTATATGCTCCCCCGAAATTTTTTCGGGGAGCATAAAAATGAACTTGGGAATACAGTGATAAAAGTTATTTTAACCCATTCCAAAACAGTCACTCTTTTTGTCTTCCCAAAAGATAATAAACTTTGGAAAACATTGTGGAAAATGAAGAAATTGCTTGTGACAAGTAATTTATTCATTTCAACAATGTTTTCTAACCAAAAAGACCAAAAGCTTCAGATTGCCGTCTGCAACATACATGTATTTGAATTTTGAACAGTCCAAAATTTTACCATTTGGTAATGGGTTAAAGTAGTGTTGTATATCGGACAGCAAAATCACTATCGATAATCGGAGAGTCATACCGATTGATTATCGATTGTACAATCGTTTTTTTTAAACAACAATTTAAACTAGTGAATTACAAATAACGTTACATATCATGAGATATATGATCATACATATATTATATATATCAGATATATATAGAGGTATATTTTAGTAAAGAATATTGTTTAATCAGCTCAAATGCTGGAATCTAACCATCAAAAGTCAATGCTATTGTCAGATTAATTTTAGTGATTAAGCAAATGGCACACTGCCAATCATTTAGTCATACTCTCATATATTTTGCCTAGATTAACTTTTTTAGCATTAACTTTTACATCTATACTTTCCTTTCTTAAAAGCCATGGTATGAGAATGGGAGGGATACGAGAATGGTCTGGAAATTTTATTTAAGCCAGGAAATAGATATCTACTTTTGAATTGGGAATTTTAATTTGGATTCAAATGTCCGAAAATTACCTGCAAAAGAACAGCACAACTCTAGCGATAGTATCGATAGTGAAAAATTGCAATCGATTATAGCCGATTTTGGGCTCAATCCGATAGCTTTCTATAGCTGGAGACTATCGGCACAACACTAGTTAAAGGAGATAAATTGTTAATAGTTGATAAAACAATCAACTGTTCCAACTCATTTAATCCTTGAAAGTTGAAACACTGCATTCAAAGAAGCAGACAGAGTTAATAAGGTCTGTGCAGGTTGTCTTTATTTCACACTTTTTGCTTATGTGACCTGGACTTTCTGGGATATCCTATACAGCACAATTTGAATTGTCTTAACCCTTTCCCAAACAACAAAATTTTAGGTAGTCCACTTTGAAAGCAGTTGCAGACGACCAATTGCATGTGAATAAAGATAGGAATTTTGTACAATATATCAGAGAAAACAAGTATCTGGTGTTGTATGCAACACATAAAGTCCCCTACCGGCTTCACATTGACTCAATATGGTAATCAATAATAGATTAAGATGAACAAGTCATCAAAATAATTGTCAAACATATGAAATGTTATGCCAACTGGAGGTGATTAATACTGCTGCATCACCACCCTGACAAAAATGGCTTATAAATTTTTTTACATTTTAAAACAGGTTTCATCAAGTTAGCTTGCTTAGTTATTAAGTTATTGCAGGATCCATTTTTTGCCACATTTTCACTATTTCCGTTACCATAGCAACCACACTTTTCGTCAAAGAACAAAGATAAAATGATGTGCATAATCTACACATTGACATCTAGTCATATACCAAGTCTCATCAAATTAGCTTGCTTACTTATTAACTTATCGCAGGATCCAATATTTTTTGCCATATTTTCACTATTTCCGTAACCATAGCAACAACAATTTTAGTCTAAAAACAAAAATAAAATGATGTGCATAATCTACACATTGCCATATAGTCATATACCAAGTCTCATCAAACTAGCTTGCTTAGTTATTATATTATCGCAGGATCCCATTTTTGGCCATATTTTCACTATTTCCGTAACCATAGCAACCTCAATTTAAGTCGAAAAACAAAAATAAAATGATGTGCATAATCTACACATTGCCATCTAGTCATATACCAACTTTCATCAAAAACGCTTGCTTAGTTATTAAGTTATCGCAGGATCCCATTTTTGGCCATATTTTCACTATTTCCGTAACCATAGCAACCTCAATTTAAGTCGAAAAACAAAAATAAAATGATGTGCATAATCTACACATTGCCATCTAGTCATATACCAACTTTCATCAAAAACGCTTGCTTAGTTATTAAGTTATCGCGGGATCAAGATTTGAGCGGACAGACGGACAGACGGACGGACGGACGGACAGACGGAAGGACGGACGGACAGACGGAGGGCAAACCTATAGTCCCCTCCGGTGTGAACACCGGTAGGGGACTAATAATGAGACAAAAAGAGAAACTGCTGGTTATCAGCAGTTTCTTCTTTTGTCTCAATGTTTTCCGAAGCATTTTCGTTTAGGGACGTCAACACCAGGTCTTGTTTGGGATAGGGTTAATATGTCAAAACAATAAGTACCCTTAAAATGAGAGTTTTAATGAGAATTATCTCAAAATGTCTTACATTCATTCTTAACCTTTCTCTTGCAGAGGTTTAAAAGTTGATGTCTTCAAGATATTGATTTCTAAAATATCTCATGCATTGATGTTCATTACACATGAAGATTTAAACTTACCAATTTTCAAAGGTGAAGTTGACCTAGGACTTTTAGATCTAGGACTTTTAATGGTGTCTTTAGTTTTCCGTAGACTTTTACTGCCTGTGTCCTGACTTTCTAGTTTTGTTTTGTCTGACTTTTTCTTCTCTTTCTTCTTCCCTCTACTACGATCTGTTACAGACTGTGAATGAAATCGTCACAAACCATTATCAAACAACAAAAATTTAGACTGGATGCAGATGACTATTTCAAACGAATGGAACTAAAAATATTTGATATTTTCGAGTATCTTGTAGAAAATGAAGAAACTGCTTGCTTAAAAAATTCTATCAAAAGCTAATTTCAAAGATAAGAGAAAAAAAGTATAAGAAGAAACTACTTTGAAAAGTATAAGAAATTATCCTACAATTGCTAAACACTAAATAGTTGCTCAGGTACAATTTGTATCCAGTGCAAAGAAATTATAATCAAGAAAGTTGAATATCACCAAAGTTACTCAAAATATTGGCTGACCAGTCAAATGTTTCATATAGTTGTGTATAAAGTTGAAATCTTCCAACACCAAAATTGCTACTTGTTTTGACAATTTTAAGATAAAAATTTCTATGCCCAAGATTGTGCAATGAATCCAGTGAAGGTTTTGTAACATTGATTTTACCAAACCTAGCTCATTGCAAATAAACTCAACATATATGAGAAATTAGCGATTTAGAAATTTATTGTGTCAAATCTATAATTTGACCATCCTGTTTAAACATACAGTTTTCAGTATAAAGGTATTAGCAAAAACTATGCACATGAAAGACATTTCCAAAAATGTTAAAAAAACAAGAGGGCCAAGATGGCCCTGGATCGCTCACCTGATAGAAGTTTGAAACTTTCTCCATGCAGAACAAGACCCACCATTTACATGACCTAGGTATCTCTAAGACAAGAACACGAAATATAAGATGCGAGATTATGATCTAGCTGAAAACAGCATTCTTAATCTTTAATAATCAATATTTGTGGCTGTTAAAGTGAAAACAAAGTCGATAAAAAACATCTATTTTGTCATAATCCAGGGCACATAACTCTGTTCTGATAAAGATATCCTCATCAACCTTATGTCCAAATTGTTTTTTGATTGGTCAATATTTATTAATTACTGTTTGAGTGAAATTAACAACGAAATCGGTAATTTTGTCACCATCAAGGGCACAAAACTCTGTTTTTTCTAGTCTGATCAATATGAAAAATGAAAACATATAAGATCTCATGGTCACCTAAATTGTGACCAAGTTGTGTCTTGATTGGTCAATATTTGTGTGTTTTTTTAGAGTGAAAATAAATAGAAACAAGAGTGCCTGAAAGGCACTGATATCGCTCACCTGAATTCTTCGTGTATTTGATTGTGTACAATATAAATTTTGTTGTAAACAAATATATATGTCAGTATTATGTCAAATTAAATTATTGTAAACTAGAATATCACTGAAAGTGATCATACCCCCCGTTGATTTTTCACATGATTTCTCCTAGTCCGATAAGCCCCGCCCTGCCACGCCCACAATTTTTGACAAATCAAAAATTCACGAAAAAGTTTTGAAAAGGGTCACCCAAGGGACATTCCTATCAAGTTTGGTAATAATTAGCCCATTGGTTAAGGAGGAGAAGATTTTTGAATAATTATCTTACGATTTCTCAAAGTCTGATAAGCCCCGCCCTGCCACGCCCACAATTTTTGACGAATCAAAAATTCATGAGGATGTGTTGAAAACAGTCACTCAAGGGACATTTTTGCCAAGCTTGATTCTAATTGGCCTGATAATTGATTTCTACAGATTTTTCACATGATTTCTCTAAGTCCGATAAGCCCCGCCCTGCCACGCCCACAATTTTTGACGAATCAAAAATTCACGAACAAATTTTGAAAAGGGTCAACAAATAAACACATCTGCCAAGTTTGGAAAGAATTGGCCAAGTGGTTGAGGAGGAGAAGACTTTTGAAGAATTACCTAAAGATTTCTTTTAGTCTGATAAGCCCCGCCCTGCCACGCCCACAATTTTTGACAAATCAAAAATTCACGAACAAGTTTTGAAAAGGGTCACCCAATAAACATTCCTTTCAAGTTTGGTAAGAATCAGCCCAATGGCTAAGGAGAAGAAGATTTTTGAATAACTATCTTACGATTTCTCGAAGTCTGATAAGCAACACCCTTGCCCGCCCACAATTTTCACCGAATCAAAAATTCATGAGCATGTGTTGAAAACAGTCACTCAAGGGACATTTCTGCCAAGCTTGATTCAAATTGGCCTGATAATTGATTTTCAAAGATTTTTCACATGATTTCTCTAAGTTCGATAAGCCCCGCCCTGCCACGCCCACAATTTTTGACAAATCAAAAATTCACGAACAAGTTTTGAAAAGGGTCACTCAAGGAACATTTCTGCCAAGTTTGGAAAGAATTGGCCCAATGGTTGAGGAGGAGAAGATTTTTGAAGAATTCCCTAATGATTTCTTTAAGTCTGATAAGCCCCGCCCTGCCACGCCCACAATTTTTGACGAATCATAAATTCATGAACAAGTTTTGAAAAGGGTCACCAAAGGAACATTTCTGCCAAGTTTGGAAAGAATTGGCCCAATGGTTGAGGAGGAGAAGATTTTTGAAGAATTTCCTAATGATTTCTTTAAGTCTGATAAGCCCCGCCCTGCCACGCCCACATTTTTTGACGAATCAAAAATTCACGAACAAGTTTTGAAAAGGGTCACCCAAGGAACATTTCTGCCAAGTTTGGAAAGAATTGGCCCAGTGGTTGAGGAGGAGAAGATGTTTAAAGAAATTGTTGACGACGCACGACGCACAACGCACAACGGACGACGGACGCCGGATAGTGACTGACCCTAAGAGCTCCCCTTGAGCTCGTTGAGCTCAGGTGAGCTAAAAAGCAATTTTGTGAAATTCAAGGGCCAATATCTCTGTTTTTTCGTCCGATCAAGCTGAAAATTTAACTCATTCAGCATCTTATGGTTACCATCATTGTTCCCAAGTTTTGTCTTTATCGGTCAATAAATGTAGATGCTAAAGTGTAAACAAAGTCGAAAATGGCATATTTGTCAAATTCAAGGGCACATAACTCCAGATTTCCTACTTCAATGACACTGAAAATCGAACTCATTCATTATTGTATGGTTACCAACATTCTAGCCAAGTTTTGTCTTGGTTGGTCAATATTTGTAGATGCTAGAGTGGTAACAAAGTCAAAAACTAGCGTTTTTTTATATTCAAGGGCGCATAACTCCGGACTTCCTCATCTGATCTGATCCAAAATCAAACTCGTCCAAGAGCTTATTGTCATACATGTTTAGACCAAGTTTGGTCAAGATTGGTCAATATTTGTAGATGCTAGAGTGGTAACAAAGTCAAAAACTAGCGATTTTTGATATTCAAGGGCGCATAACTCCGGACTTCCTGATCCGATCTGACCCAAAATCAAACTCATCCAAGAACTTATCGTCATACATGTTTTCACAAAGTTTGGTTAAGATTGGTCAATATTTGTAGATGCTAGAGTGGTAACAAAGTCAAAAACTAGCGATTTTTGATATTCAAGGGCGCATAACTCCGGACTTCCTGATCCGATCTGACCCAAAATCGAACTCATTCAAGAACTTATCGTCATACATGTTTTGACAAAGTTTGGTTAAGATTGGTCAATATTTGTAGATGCTAGAGTGGTAACAAAGTCAAAACTAGTCATTTTTGACGTTCAAGGGCACATAACTCTGGACTTCCTGGTCCGATCTGACTCAAAATCGAACTCATCCGAGAACTTATGGTCATACATGTTTTGACCAAGTTTGATTAAGACTGGTCAATATTTGTGGGTGCTAGAGTGGAAACAACAAATTGTGAACAGACGGACGGACGGACGGACGGACAGACGGACGGACAGACGGACAGACGCCGACGGACAAAAAGCGACCACAATAGCTCACCTTGAGCACTTCGTGCTCAGGTGAGCTAATTAACAAAAACACATAAATGTGCACACATAAATTAACATACAGTCTTTTGCTTTCACCCATTTGAAAAAGGCGCATTTATCTGAACTCATAAATAAATGAAATTGGTGAATGTGTTAGATAAGACAAATGTCAATCGAGCTGTTAATGAAAATCATTTAGAGCACCAGATAAGATGTGAGTAAAGAATCTGTTGGGTTCTTTTTTTCAATTCTAGACCCTATTTTGGGGGGTACTTATTTGAATAACCCTTTCCAAAACAAGACCTGGTTTTGATGTCCCTGTTAAAAGAGGATTGGAAAACATTAGCAACAAAAGGAGAAAATGCTGATAACCACCATTTTCTCCTTTTGCCTCAATATTTTCTTAGCTATTTTGCTGCATGAATCATTTATTTTTCAACATTCAATTTGTCGTCTGCAGCAGATTTGGAATTGGACCACCCTAAAAATTTGTCGTTTGGGAAAGGGATAATCTTGATGAGACCATTCCAATAAGTACCCACTGCATAGGGTTTTAGAAACTGATGATATTTTGCATTTTAACCCTTTCCCAAACAAGACCTGGTTTTGACGTACCTAATTGGAAAGGATTGAGAAAACATTGAAACAAAAGAAGAAACTGCTGATAACCAGCAGTTTCTCCTTTTGTCTCAATATTTTCTGTGCCATTTTTTACACAAATCATATCTTAAATTACTTCCATTTTGTCATTTGTGGCAGTTTTTGAACTGTGTAACCCTAAAATTCTGCCGTTTGGAAAAAGGGTTAAAAAGACATCACACACTCTTATCTGTAGCTATGTTGTAGCTTCTAGTTAAAACCCATTTTCATTAATTAACCCATTACCACACAGTGACTCTTTTTGACTCCCCTAAAGCAAAAGGCTTGGGAAAACATTGTGGAAAATGAAGAAATTGCATGTGACAAGCAATTTATTCTTTTCCCACAATATTTTCTACACAAAATGACCAATAACGTTTAAATTTCATTCATTTGAAATTATCGTCTGCAACATATTTGAATTTGGACCTGACTAAAATTTTGCAGTCTGGTAATGGGTTAATGATGATTATTTCAATCCAACCACTGTACAAAAAACTTACAGGTCCAAATTTTTCTCTTTGCTAGAAAAAGAAATATAATTCATACAACTAGGTGAAAGGAAAATTTGTTTTCTTTTTTAATTTAAACAAATCATTTCATGACAATTTGTTGATGCTATGAAGATGTGTTCAGCAGAAATAAACACAACATTTTCTATTAACCCATTACCACACAATGACTCTTTCTGACTCCCTATAAGATAATGGCTTTGGAAAACATTGTGGAAAATGAAGAAATTACTTGTGATATTTCTTCATTTCCCACAATGTTTTCTACACAACATGACCAAAAAAGTTCATTGACTTGAAATTGCTGTCTGCAACATCTTTGAATTTGGACCAGTCTAAAATTTTGTTGTTTGGTAATGGGTTAAAAAGTATCTCACAATAGCAATGCAGCTTTAATTTTTATCGTTTGTGCTTACACAAAATCTCAGTTTCGATCAAGATAGCTATGAAAGACAAGAGTTGTCCCAATATAACCAGTATTTCTCCATTTCCGTCAAGGATTCCAATGTTAGGTAGATTTTCTAAAGGAGTTAGCATTAATTTCATCATACGCAAATCCTATCAATTCTGACCAGCCTAAAATATTACTGTTTGATAAAGGATTAAATTCTCATACCACTTGTGTAACAGGCTGATAGAGTTCCGTCTCTTCTGTATGAGAATCCTCGAATCCCCCGCGATGTGAACTAATGTCTCGCTGTGAGTCTGCACGGTGGGAATTGCTCTGGGAGTAGTCAGGGTCATAAGCCTGTGCAGGCTGAGCAGGGGACAAAGCAAAACCTCGCATTTCTTCAGGTAACCCATTAACATTTGTCCCAAACATTTCATCTACACATTTTTGTCTTTCTAAACCTAAAATGTAAAATTTCAGAATATCACAAAAAATTAATATTCATTGAACAGGATTTAATTGCCATCTTCAACAATTTTTCAGGTATATATCTAAGTAGTTGGAGCAGCTAACCATGCGTTCCTGACATTGCCCAATAGCAAGGATAGTTCTGCTCCCAGAAAAACAAGAGATGTTTGTAAAACATATATGCCCCCTCAAGGGCCTACATTTGATGTAGGTCAAAGTCCAAGGTCAAGTTAACAAGGTCCAAGGTCATGGTCAAATATGAAAGGTCTTGGTAGGAGGTGTCTATGTGTGAAATATTAAAGCTGTATATGTAAAAGTAAAATGAAACATAGGCCAGTTAAAGTTTTTAAAAGTAGGCCAAATGCCAAGGTCAAGGTCATGGTCAAATGTGAAAGGTCTTGGTTGGAGGTGTCCATGTGTGAAATATCAAGGCTGTAGGTGTAAAAGGACATGATATATATGCTTGGTTTCAGTCTTTTTAAAAGTAGGTCAAACTCCAAGGTAAAGGTTGCAATATTCAAGGTCATGGTCAAATGTGAAAGGTCTTGGTAGGAGGTGTCTATGTGTGAAATATCAAGGCTGTATGTGTAATAGGACATAAGATAAAGGCTAGGTTAGATATTTCTAAAAGTAGGTCAAACTCCAAGGTCAAGGTCCAAGGTCATGGTCAAAGTGAAATATCTTGGTTGGAAGTGACCATGTGTGAAATATCAAGGCTGTATATGTAAAATGACATGAAATATAGGCCAGGTTAATGTATTATAAAAGTAGGTCAAACACCAAGGTCAAGGTCACAAGGTCCAAGGTCATGGTCAAATGTGAAAGGTCTTGGTCGTAGGTGTCCATGTGTCAAATATCAAGGCTGTATGTGTAAAAGGACATGATATATCAGGTAGGTTAAAGTTCTTTTTAAAGTAGGTCAAAGTCCAAGGTCAAGGTCACAAGGTCCAAGGTCATGGTCAAATGTGAAACGTCTTGGTAAGATGTGTCCATGTGTGAAATACCAAGGCTGTATGTGTAATAGCACATAAGATATAGGCCCAGTTTATTTTTTTTAAAAGTAGGTCAAACTCCAAGGTCAAGGCCACATGGTCCAAGGTCATAGTCGTATGTGATAGGTCTAAGTCGGAGGTTTCCATTTGTCAAATATCAAGGCTGTATGTGTAAATGGACATGATATATCGGCCAGGTTAAAGTTTTTTTTAAAAGTAGGTCAAACTCCAAGGTCAAGGTCACAAAGTCCAAGGTCATGGTCAATTGTGAAAGGTCTTGGTAAGATGTGTCCATGTGTGAAATATCAAGGCTGTATTTGTAAAAGGTCATGAGATATATGCCGGGTTTAATTTTTTTTAAAGTAGGTCAAACTCCAAGGTCAAGGTCACAAGGTCCAAGGTCATGGTTAAATGTGAACGATGTTGATAGGAGGTATCTATGTGTGAGATATCAAGGCTGTATGTGTAAAAGGACACGAGATATAGGCAAGGTTAAGAATTAAGTGTAAAAATCAACAAAGGGCAATAACTCCAAGAATTTGATTGGCAGAGTTACGGTTCTTGTGCACTGCACCTCTCCATAATGAAATCTATTCACCTGTAAAGTTTCATGATTCTACCTTACATATTTTTTGAGTTGTGCTCCGGACAAGAATCAAGTTATAAAATCAACAAAGGGCAATAACTCACAAAAGTTGATCAGCAGAGTTACGGTTCTTGTGCACTGCACCTCTCCATAATGAGATCTATCCACCTGTAAAGTTTCATAATTCTACCTTACATACTTTTTGAGTTATGCACCGGACAATAATCAAGTTTGAAAATCAACAAAGGGCAATAACCCAAAAGATATGATCAGCAGAGTTACGGTTCTTGTGCACTGCACCTCTCCATAATGAGATCTATCCACCTGTAAAGTTTCATTATTCTACCTAACATAGTTTTTGAGTTATGCTCCGGACAAGAATCAAGTTATAAAATCAACAAAGGGCAATAACTCAAAAAATTTGATCAGCAGAGTTACGGTTCTTGTGCACTGCACCTCTCCATAATGAGATCTATCCACCTGTAAAGTTTCATGATTGTACCTTACATACTTTTTGAGTTATGCTCCGGACAAGAATCAAGTTATAAAATCAACAAAGGGCAATAACTCAAAAAAAATGATCGGCAGAGTTACGGTTCTTGTGCACTGCACCTCTCCATAATGAGATCTATCCACCTATGAAGTTTCATGACTCTACCTTGAATACTTTTTGAGTTATGCTCCGGACAAGGTTTGGTCTACGGACAGACCGACCGACCGACCGACCGACCGACCGACCGACCGACCGACCTTCCGACCGACCGACCGACCGACCGACCGACCGACCGACACTTGCAAAACAATATACCCCCATTTTCTTCGAAAGGGGGCATAATAATTAAATGAGCCAGGATCTGGAAAAACGTCCCTTAAAGCTTTTGAGACCAACATAGATCCAGATCAGCCTGTGCATACGCACAGTCTGATCAGGATCCACGTTGTTCTCTAATAGCTTCTTCGTGACCTGTAGTAACTTAAAGAGAGCAGCATGGATGCATATTGGACTGTATTTGACAACAGACTGATCTTGAAACTCAATTTTTAAAAATGCTTTAAGGGACGTTTTTCCAGATCCCGGCTCAAATGTTTTAGTTATAAACAAGGGCTGTCATAGGACAGTACACTTGTATATCAAGTGCTGGAGATAATTCAACAAAATTTAGAACAGTCAAAATAAGAAGAGGTGCAAAATAAGTGTTATTCAGTGTATGGAGTTTGTATATTATAGTACAATGAAAAGAATTGAGAAAATAAAAGAATTTGTTATAAGCACAGGGGTTCTAAAATCTTTAAATTGGCTACTTGTCTGTGTTTGTTTGACAAATGTCAGTTGTCCGTATGAACATTAAAGAGCAAAATGTTGACAAAATCTACTTGTCTGTAACCTCTTTCGGACATTCTGGGCAACATGGACAATGGATATCAGAACCCCTGCAGCAACTTCTTCCTTTCTTTCAATACTTTTCACAGTCAAATTGTTATCAGCATTTTATACTTTTCTTTCAATGCTTTCCAAAGCCTTTTGGTTCATAACTTCCCAAGCCATGGTTTATTTGTAAAAGGGTTAAGGTGAGAAAATATTGAGAAATAAAGATTTATTTACTTCTGGGACTTGTACTAGGTCCTCTATGAAGTCCATCCGTCTGTCCAGTTCCATCTTTTTCTACCCTCAACTGTAGGTCTTCTAACTCTTTCATAACTTCTGCTACATTTCTTTGTTTACCTGCAAAAAAAAAACCAAAATGAGTTTATGAAACACTAATGCCAAAAAAATGGCTAATGTTAAGTTTTCGGACAGAGAGACAGACAGACAGACTGATGGATGGACAAACCACAAGTAAAACAATATGTCTCCAATCTTTCAATACAGGGGCATAAAAATGTATGGATTAGTTGACTTACCAATACAGAATTTTCGTAGACCTATGAAAATACTATCTACAAAATGCTGTGAAATGCCATTGATGGACCCAGGTGGTTTGTGGATTGAAACGAACCCTTCCTGGATCCTTTGTTAATCATTTTTCCAGTCATTATCAATTAGTTTTTGTTGACCTAGGCCAAACCCACCTTGAAGAAATTTGACCCCACCCCCCCACCCCCCTTCAAAACACCAGAATCTGTATTGATCAATTTTTCACAAGTTTCTCAGTTTCCTTGTCCTCTTGTGATGATAGTTCTATAATTTCAAATAGTAGTTGACAGTCCAACACCAGTACTTAATAGTGTCACATACATTGAGAGAACATGAGAAAACACTGATCATCTCCTTCAACAACACTTACCAGAATCTGTATTGAGTAGTTTTTTCACAAGTTCCTGTTTCTTTGTCCCCTTGTGATGAAAGTTCTATCATTATCTATAGTTGTGGACAGTTTTAATTTCTAGTTTATAGTGTCACATACTGTGATACATTAACCCATTGCCAAACGGCAAATTTTAGGCTAGTCCAAATTCAAAGATGATGCAGACGACAATTTCAAGCGAATGAAATTTTGCATTTGTTGGTCATTTTAGATAGAAAACATTGTGGGAAATGAAGAAATTGCTTGTCACAAGCAATTTCTTCATTTTCCACGATGTTTTCCAAAGCCATTACCTTGTGGGGAGTCAAAAGGAGTCATTGTGTGGTAATGGGTTAAACGAAAAGGAGAAAGTATTGGAAATAACCTTTGACTACACTTACCAGAATCTGTATTGAGCAGTTTTTTCACAAGTTCTTCAGTTTCTTTATCCCCTTGTGATGAAAGTTCTAATTGACTATCGTTACCAATAGTCGTAGACAGTCCTACTTTTTCTAGAGCCTTTTGAAGGGCTTCAATCTCTTGACTTGTGTTTGTACCAACTAAACCTGTAGTAGAAATGACAAATCTGTCAAGAAATAATCCCTTGACAGCCAGAAGTGGCTATCAGCAGTTAAAATTTAACTGCTGATAGCCACTTCTGGCTGTCAAGGGACGAATTATACACTTTAGCAGCAGAAATCAAGATTATTTTCTTTTTAAATGAGAAGTTGTATTTCTGTATTCATCAGTTTGCCATAAACATGTACAACAAAAGCCAGGTAGAGGACCATGGCAAGTGCAGTTTGCAATGAAATGTATGATAATTAAAGGAACCAAATAAACTCTTGATCCTAATAGTGCATATTTTGACCTACCTGTATTAGTCTTCAATGTTTCTGGTATACTATAACCAGGTTTAAGATGTGGACCGTCATATTCATCATCGTAATCTTCCTCATCTCGTTCTTCTAGCATTTCTTTAGCATCCCGGAGCGTACCTTTTCCTACTTGTGGGGATGTGGTCGTGTTCATGGTCGACTCAAGCGAGTCCATTAGAGACACTGTAAAAGTAACAGTATTTTACAAGAGCTGTCAGAGAACAGTGAGCTTGATGTTGACAAAAATACTCATTAATCAAAGAAATAATATTCTGCCTGAATATTTGAAAGAGTTATTTGAACAAGTTTACATCACTTTTATCTGTTGCTCTTTTAACCCTTTCCCAAAAAAGACCTGGTTTTGATATCCCTGATAGAATAGGCGTGGAAAAACATTGAGGCAAAAGGAGAAAATGCTGATAATCAGCATTTTCTCCTTTTGTTTTAATATTTTGTGAGCTAAAATCATTCAAAAATCTTATTGTATCAACATTCATTTTGTCGTCGGCAGAAGCTTTCAAATTGGATCACCCTAAAATTTTGTCATTTGGGAAAGGGTTAAATAACAGCATGGTGTTATACAGCACACAAATGAGTTGTTTCAAACCAAAACCATCACTTGACGTAAAGATATAGAAACTTGCACTGAAAACCTCAACAAAGCATAATGCCCCATGGGCTCCAACACCAAACTGACTGGAATAGGATGTGTATTCTTCTAAAGGTCAAGTTATTCTGCATTGTAGTTGTTGTTGTTTTTGTTGGAATAGTATGAGGTACAGTCGGAAAGTTCCCAGACTTGTATTGTGAGCGTAATATTTTTAGACAAATAACTCATAAACATACATCAACATAATATTGAAACCTTTTTCTTCGCGTACGTCTATAATTTCGATAGTGTTCAGTCAAAAACAATTGAGATTACACATCTTAAACAATAGCACTTTATACTGTACGGGGCACGTTGACGTCAAAAACGCTCAATTATCGACATTCAAACGACGTCCTTACCGCGATTAATTGTTTCTCGAAGTTCTGTTGGCAGCAACTCGCATTTTTATCATGTCTCTCAACCCAACTGTAGAACACTAACTTATACATGTACAAGTCTTTTGGATTTCACTTGACAGCATATCGGACCGCGTATGTCATTTCTTCTTCCTTCTTGAACCATCTTCTTGACCCGTAGACTTTAATCACCGGAATATTTTGAAGTCCATTGCGGCGATATCTGGGCTATATTGTGCTTATTCAAACCCAAAGAAACAAATTGCCATTATACGAGTAGAATCTTCTGTGGGGAGTGGTACGGCGCTCATGAACAAGTGTTCAATCTCACACTTTGGGCATTTCATGCGCATGCCGTTTGTCAAATCATTCCTGCCTACTGTAACTGAAATGACCAGTATTTACAAACATAACCCTTTTTGACAGGTGCTTTAATGATAAAATTTTGTTTTTAGTTTCCTAACCTAGATAATGTAATAAAATAAGTGTATCATTACAACAATAAAATGTTGAACGGGGTGTTGACAGGAACTTATCTTCTGATATTAGGCCCGTATGTTCTGTTCACTGTCAGATGGTTGCGTACGAAGTGCTGTGGAAGCTATATTTTTTTGCTACAGGAGAACCAGAACATTATTTTCTTGGCACATTTCGCTGTATTTGCCTTAATTTGAGTTTGGGAAAATGTTTCTTTTGGATTCATAGAATCCTACATTAACATAGGAGTCATGCCAATGCTTATAAAAAAATAATCGCGGTCCACTGCTCTGTACGTTCACATGACGTCGAAGACGTGCCGTTTGTTGGTTCTTCCATTTCCACTTTAAATGCTTGAAAAAAAAATGTGACTTTAACAGATGGCGCTGATATTTTAACATTGTCTTGAAATGATGTTGATGTAATGCTACGCAAACTTCCATGATTTTATGGCGCCAATTTTTAAACATATTTAAGGTTTCTGTAGGATCCTAAAATTTTGCGACTTGAATTTTTCAAAGTGCGCCATACCACGTTCACATACTAAATACAACGTTCGTTTCAGGTAGAAATACGGATCATATCTGCTGACAAAATGTAAGGGCAAGTTCAATAAGAGTCAACATACATCCATGCCAAAATTTATCGTATTCTGACGTCAAATATTGCAAAAAAAGGACTAGTCCGGGAACTTTCCGACTGTACCTCGTAAGTCTATTTGTAACAACATCACACAACCAAATATTTTGTTTTTTCTATAATGTAGTAAAAACTGAAAGTTTTCCATTATACTTTTATTCTTATTTTTTGTGTTGAGAAAAATTTCGTGTCTAATAATTCTTGACCTACGCATGTAAAATACAAAATAATATGTAATAATGTCACTCATGTTTTGTTCATGTTTTCATATTATATTGTATCATGGGATAATGGCCTGAATACTTCATTAAAATATGTCTATGTCTAATATATTCAACATTCAAAAGTTCAATGATTATCTTACCTTTAGATAACATGCTAGGCTTTTGTTCTGACTGCTCCTAGATAATAAATAGAAAATAGATTTTAGCATCTTGCACACTACAATACTTTTATTGAATAAATCTAGATAATAGTTGTTTGACACATATAACAACATATATAATTATGAAAATGGAGTAAATATTGCTTATCAGCAATTACTTAAATTTTCTCCCAATAAAATTTGCTCAACTGGATAAGTCAAACAATGAGATTGTTCTGATAAATTGCTAAATTGTTAGAGTGTGTGAATTGATATTTTCCCAAATATTTTTTGCATATCAAAGCAAGAGATGAGAGGTGGTAAAGACAGTCTACATTTGTAAATCCAAACCAAATGTTGCGGGTACTCACTTGAATTGTCTCATCCAGATGATTCAAGTGAGTACCACTAACATGGTGTTTGATTAACCATAAAAACATATTTTGCATTTTAGAAAAAGTTTTTACCCCTCTTATCTATAGCATTAGCTCTAACCCAGGGCTACAGATAAGTGGGAGTAAAGATATTCTAACTTTTTCATTTCAGTAACAAACCCTATGTTGTTGGTACTCATTTGAATCGTCTCAATGAGACGATTCCAATGAGTATCCACAACACAGGGTTCGATGAACAATAAACTAAATATTTCATTTTGAAAAGCCTTCATTCCCTTTTATCTGTAGCAATGTCTGACCTACCCGTTCAGACAGTAGATGATCAGGCTGCACGCCTCTCTGTACTTCTGGAGGGTCTTCCTCTTCATCGTCCATATCTTGTAGCGCCGCCAGTGTTGCGGTCGTTTTAGCTGCGCCCTCTGGTGACATGGTTGTGTAGCCTGTGGCACTGAGCTCCTGATTCAGTCGACCATAATCAATGGTTCCGTCGGCATTATTCTCCAGGTCCTAGAAATAATAGTAATAACAAAGCTTTTCAATAAAAACCTTGTAACTGCAGCTTGTTTTAAGCTGCAGTTACAATGGTTTTGTTGACAAGCATTGATATACTCTCGAAATACAAAATATTTAGCTTTGTAACTTGAAAGAGAAAGAAGTTACCGGCAATGTCAAGTTTTTAAGTAAAGTTTGGCAGACAGACAGAAGGACTGAGAGAGACAAGCAGGCAACAATAAACACTGGCCAGGGCTTTGTCTTGGACTCATCAGGAGCCCTAGCGGGCCCCAGACCCAAACTTAAAATATTACACTCCAGACATTCAGAGACCCTTGACAGCTATGATATTGTCTCTTTTAATTCACTTACTTGGAAGAATCTTTCCTTTTCTGCCAATTCATCCATTGTGTCCATTCCTGGCCTGGTCGGTGAATCTTCAATATTGAGGTGTTCATCTATTATGAGAAAACACAATAAATCATTACTTTAATAGAGCTACAGATAAGGGGGGGGTTAATGCATTCCAATTTTTTATTTCGAATCCAAACACTATGTTGTGGTTACTTATTTGAATGGTCTTTGTGAGATTATTCCAATAAATACCTGCAATATGGGCTTTGTCAAAAAATGATAATAATATTGTATTTTGAAAAGCTATTACCACCTCTTACTTTTTATGTGCATCTCTCTTATTCTACTTCCTTAAACCAGTGCTCAAGACAAAAGTGTGAGTTAATGAAATGTCCATGATCAAGATCTATTGGGATAATAAAACTTGCTTAAAGGCTACCAAGATTGGCAGTTTATTGCACCGTATATTGGAAGAAAATCATTAAATTAACGTGTTTTTATAAAAGATCCGCCAAACTCGGTTGTTTTAAAAGTTTTATTTGCTTTTCTTTACATTGTTCAAAAACTGATTTTGGAGAAAATAAAGATCGGCAATTGCCGTAAAATTGCCACGGATTGACGTCATCAATGGCTTGACTCCGCCCCCAGTCTAGAGCATGAGGTGTCTGACAAAGATAATGTGTTCGACTTTTCTGTCATATAGCGAAGTCTCAGTTTTTATCCATTTCTCGATCGTAAGAGTAATACAGACAAACTTAAACCGTTCTTTGGCACATTCCTTAGTTCAGTTACAACATATTCTTTGACTGTTTTAACATTTTTTCTAACATTTACTGAGGACGAATTCCGTGTTTTGGGTATCGATTAGGGAAGTCGCTTTATAACAGAAAAGTCTGACATTTAACTTTTTCAGAAATTTCAGACTTTCCGGGAAATGACCCATGACTGCCCGTTTTTCCCGCCATGACGTCATTCCGTGGCCAGTATGACGTCATAATTTCAAGTCGGAAGTTTAGCATATTTTCTTCGGCAAAGATCGGAAAAGACCAAAATATCCTATTTAAAAGACGAAATAAAAACACTTCTAATGTTGGAAAATTGTAGAAACTTTGATATTTGGTTAATAGTAAGGTGTTCTTTCGGCACAAGACTTTAATTTTGCCAATCATCGGACACTTTAACTCTCACACTAAAGCACAGGCAATACAGTGTACATGCATGCAAATATTACATTATACAGACACTCTAAAGTTGTAATTTAAGAGGCAATGGTCCATCCTTATAACATCATACATATTTATCCTATTCACACATAAAGACACTTTTTGACAACCTAAAACAAAAACAAAAAGGCTTGGCAAAACATTGTGCAAAATGAAGGAATTACTTGTAACAATCAATTTCCCACTACGTTTTACACCTTGAAGCACTGAGAAATGTCAATTTTCACTCACTTAAAATTGTCATCTGCAAAATCTTTGAATTTGGGCAGGTCTAAAATTTGCCATATGGTTGTGGGTTAAAGTAGTCCACAGATCCCTAATCAGATTCGTGAACATGATATCAAATTTTTTCGTGTGACATTGTTAACATTAGTTACATATACAAACCTATCCAGGCAATGTTGTAAACATTTGGTGGTGGAATAGAATCTATTCCACTGCCCAATATTTATGTCGCCCGAATAATCAGTGTTTTTTCTCCTTCCTTGCATGGGTCCATAAATAGACCTGTTCCCAATGCCAAAGAGGGTCATTTTTTCCCAAAATATGAAAAGAAAATTCCTGATACAAAAGTTCAATTTGTTTAATAAGAAAATTTCCTCCAATCCTTTTCACATGTTGAGCTGAAATATGGAATTCCTTTCTCTTTATTTAGTTATACTGAATTATACAGGACTTAAGTTTTTTGGCATTTTGTGATTACAACATTTTTCCCATTTTTTTAGAAAATGACACATTTTCCCCTATTTGGCTGGTTTCAGTCCTGTTCCCAAAACTATGAGAAAAAATGCTGATAATTTTGAGGTCATGTGTATTTCAAAAGGGGTGGACTACCTTAAACTTACCTATAGAATCAGTGGTAGTAGTCAAACTCTCATTTGGTATATGAACTTTAGGTCTGAAAAGGATAGATGCATAGTGGTTCAGAGCTACAGATAAGTGGTGGTGAACACACTCTAAACAATTATTTCAATTCCAAACTCTATGTATTGGGTACTCATTTGAATCCTCTTGACAAGACAATTCTAATGGGTACCCACAACATAGGGTTTGATAAGAATTAAATCAAATATTGCATTTTGAAAAGTCTTTACTCCCTCTTATCTGTAGCTCTGATGATATCACCAGAGCAACAGATAACAGGTTTGAGGGCATTCCATTTTTGCTATTTTACTTCCAAAGCCTATGTTGTGGGTACTTATTGAAAGGTCAAAGGTCATGGTTCATAGCAGGAGATATCTATGCATGAAATGTTGAGGCTCTATGTCTGAGGAGACATAAGGCCAGGTTTAAGTTTTTCTAATATAGAACAAAATCTAAGGTTATTTTAAAGTCACAATGTCAAAGTTTATGATCCCAAATGAAAGATCTTGACAAGAGTGAAATATCAAGGCTCTTTTCCATATAATTCATGAGATACCCAGGTTAAACTTCAAGTCTAAGTATCCGACGCAGACACCACTAGTGCTGTGACATTAGCTACCCCTACAAAATTTTCCACCTCCCTTACGATGCAAATGTGTAACTTATAAAACTCTTCATAAATATACCTATAGGCTGTACATCATACTAAATCAATTATAATTAACTTCTCCTTTATCAATAAATCTGATTGCTAAATCAATACAGTTTACATGTATCCATTTACATTTGAGTATGATTACAGAGTACCGTAACAGATAAGTGGGGTGGGGTGGGTGAGTGAAGACATTCTACGTCAGGGTGTCCAAACCCCCCCCCCCCCCCCCAAAGAATGTATCTTGTACCCCCAGTTTTTGCAAGCAGCCTTCTATGTATCTTATAGAGGGGGTACAAGCATGCTGTAAAAGAATGGTTTGTACCCCCAGATTTGACAGTCGGTGGAAACCCTGCTAGGTTTGTCATTTCAATTCAAAACCCATTGCAGTGAGTACTCATTTGAATTGTCTCAATAAGACAATTCTAATGTGTACCTACAATATAGGTTTTGATAAATAATAAATGAAACATTGCATTTTGAAAAGCCCTGAGCCCCTCTTATCTGTAGCTCTGATGATTAAATTTGATGAGAAACATTAACCCTTTCCCAAACAAGACCTGGTTTTGACATCCCCTAAAGATATGGCTTGGGAAAACATTGGGACAAAAGAAGAAACTGCTGATAACCAGCAGTTTCTCCTTTTGTCTCAATATTTTCTGTGCTCTATTATACACAAATTCTATCTTTAACAACACACCCTTTGTTTCAGCAGCGGTTTCAAATTGGACAGCCTTAGACTTTTGTCGTTTGGGAAAGTGTTAAATATATTTTCTTTTTATAAATGTCAAGATATGGGTTACCTTGATACAAAATGGTCTTCCTCTGATTTTTCTGAAACTGAAAAAAAACAAGAGCTGTCAGTAACCAGTTATAAGTGTTGAATCTAGAGAGGGCCATGGCCGAATTGACCCCCTAAAATCCAAAATGGCCCCTTTCAGAAGGGAGTCTGGGCCCAAAGGTCAAAAGATCCTTACGTCTTTTTTTTTTTTAATGAAAACATGCAAAAAATGTCATAACTTGTCTAAAAGGCTTATTACCATATAGTATATTGTTTATTCACATATACATTTAGTTATTCAATAATTTGTCTCAAGTATTTGTGTTGGATGACCCCCTCGACCAAGAGCTGTGGGCCCATCGGGCCCCCATGAATGCAAAGCTAGATTCAACGCAAAGTAATCCTCCATAAATAAGAAATTGTTTTAACCCTTTCCCAAGCGACACAATTTTAGGGTGATCCACTTAAAAAAGTGACACAAATTACAAAATGGAAGTTATTTAGGATAGAATTTGTGTAAAATATGGCATAGAAAATATTGAGACAAAAGAAGAAACTGCTGATCCTCAGCAGTTTCTTCTTTTGTCTCAATGTTTTCCCAAGCCTTTTCATTTAGGGACGTCAAAACCAGGTCTTGTTTGGGAAAGGGTTAAACAAGAGCTGTGGAAGGACAGCAAAGGGCTACAATCTATTGCTGAATGGAAAAACAAGAGCTGTCGGCACTCGGCAGACAGCGCGCTCGACTTTTGATAGCTTTGATAGTATGGAAGTCATTGATGTTTGAAAAAACTTTAACCTTTGTTGCAACGCTGATGCCAACGTCGACGCCAGGGTGACAGTATAAGCTCTCATTTTCTTTGAAAAGTCGAGCTAAAAATCCCAGAAAAAGGTTAAAATTCCACTTAATCAAAGCTGATATTATTGTCACAGAAACATATACAATTTTCAGAGCAATAGCATCAATAGAAACGAAGATATGACACTTATATGTAGAACCTTAAAAAAAAGCTGTTGAAGGACAGCAAAGCGCTACAATCAATTGCTGAATAGAGAAAAATCCCAGAAAAGGGTTAAAATTCCACTAAATTAAAGGCAGAATAACACTTAACATCTTGCAAATTTTCCGAGAACTTTGTACAAAAAAATAAATATATATTATTAAAATATGGTCTTTAAATTGCATATATGCCAAATCTTAGCTTTCTACCTTGTGTATTGGCTTAGATGTCGACGGATTAAAAACCCCATGATTTGTTGTCCCGGGGATAATATTTACAATAATGGAACATATAGGGTTTTAAATCCGTCGACATCCTAACCAATACACAAGATAGAAAGCTAAGATTTGGCATAGATACAATTTAAAGGCCATATTTTCATAATACATATTTATTTTGTATGAAGTTCTTGGAAAATTTGCATGATTTTAAGTGCCATTCCCCCTTTAAAGCTGATATTATTGTCACAGAAACATATACAAAGTTTTAAAGCAATAGCATCTATAGAAACGAAGATATGACACTTGTATGTAGAGCCTTAACCAAAGTATTGCACCGACTGCAATTAGGCCCTGGTTTCTTGAAAAAACTTAACCTTTCCCAAACAAGACCTGGTTTTGACGTCCTTAATAGAAAAGGCTTGGGAAAACATTGAAACAAAAGAAGAAACTGCTGATGAACAGCAGTTTCTCCTTTTGTCTCAATATTTTCTGTGCTATATTTTACACAAATCCTATCTTTAATAGCATCCATTTTGTCATCTGTGGCAGTTTTTGGAAGTGGATAGCCCGAAAATTTTGTCGTTTGGGAAAGGGTTAAGTATATACTCACAAGAACATGCTCATCTTCAATGGAATACTCTCCAACATTCAAGCGAATTCAATTAAAGTTCACATGGATTTCGTGTGATTTAAGTATGGTGCTCAGATTTGAGTCTGAGAACGTACTTAAGATTTTTCGAGAAACCGGGGCCTGGTAGTGGGTTGAGATTTGCAATCATTGAGGTTAAAGGATTTTTCGAAAGTGTTGAATACTTACTGTCATCAAGACTGTCTTTACTGAGAGAGGAATCTGGTCTCTTTAATCGCATCTGTTACAATAAAAGGAATACTGATAGTCATACATGCATAAATCAATCAATTAATTATGCCCCCTTTCGAAGAAAAAGGGGGTATATTGTTTTGCAAGTGTCGGTCGGTCGGTCGGTCGGTCGGTCCGTCGGTCTGTCCGTAGACCAAATCTTGTCCGGAGCATAACTCAAAAAGTATTAAAGGTAGAATCATGAAACTTTACAGGTGGATAGATCTCATTATGGAGAGGTGCAGTGCACAAGAACTGTAACTCTGCCGATCAAACTTTTTGAGTTATTGCCCTTTGTTGATTTTATAACTTGATTCTTGTCCGGAGCATAACTCAAAAAGTATGTAAGGTAGAATCATGAAACTTTACAGGTGGATAGATCTCATCGTGGAGAGGTGCAGTGCACAAAAACCGTAACTCTACCGATCAAAATTTTGGAGTTATTGCCCTTTGTTGATTTTATAACTTGATTCTTGTCCGGAGCATAACTCAAAAAGTATGTAAGGTAGAATCATGAAACTTTACAGGTGGATAGATCTCTTTGTGGAGAGGTGCAGTGCACAAGAACCGTAACTCTGCCGATCAAATTTTTTGAGTTATTGCCCTTTGTCGATTTTCAACCTTGATTCTTGTCCGGGGCATAACTCAAAAAGTATGTTAGGTAGAATCATGAAAATTTACATGTGGATAGAACTCATTATGGAGAGGCGCAGTGCACAAGAACTGTAACTCTGCTGATAATATTTTTGGAGTTATTGCCCTTTGTTGATTTTCAAACTTGATTCTTGTCCGGAGAATAACTCAAAAACTATGTAAGGTAGAATCATGAAACTTTACAGGTTAATAGCTCTTATTATGGAGAGGTGCAGTGCACAAGAACTGTAACTCTGCTGATCATATTTTTGGAGTTATTGCCCTTTGTTGATTTTAAATTTTTATTCTTGTCTGGAGCACAACTCAAAAAGTATGTAAGGTACAGAGATATTTTTACAATTTCCAGACTGTGAGTCCTGGGGACTCGCTGGATTCCATATCAATGAGTCCAGCTACTAGTTTAGTGAGTCCAATACACTATTTTTAATAGGAAATCTGTAAAAATTGTTGCATCCTGGGACTCGCTTGAATTAAAACTTTGCATCCCGGAGACCAAATTATGAGTAAAAGTAGCAGGATGCGCAGGTAAAAAATCACTGAAGGTAGAATCATGAAACTTTACATGTGGATAGATGTCATTATGGAGAGGTGCAGTGCACAAGAACCGTAACTCTTGCGATCAAAATTTTGGAGTTATTACCCTTTGTTGATTTTATAACTTGATTCTTGTCTGGAGCACAACTCTAAAAGTATGTAAGGTAGAATCATGAAACTTTACAGGTTGATAGATTTCATCATGGAGAGGTGCAGTGCACAGAAACCATAACCTTGCCGATGAAATTCTTGGAGTTATTGCTCTTTGTTGAATTTACACTTAATTCTTAAAATTGCCTATATCTCATGTCTTTTTACACGTACAGGCTTGGTATCTCACACATAGATACTTCCTATCAACATCGTTCACATTTGACCATGACCTTGGACATTGTGACCTTGGCCTTGGAGTTTGACCTACTTTAAAAAAAATTAAACCGGGCATATAGTTCAAGACCTATTACACATACAGCCTTGATATTTCACACATGGACACCTCCTACCAAGACCTTTCACAATTGACCATGACTTTGGACCTTGTGACCTTGATCCTGGAGTTTGACCTACTTTTTTAAAACTTTAACCTGGCCTATATATCATGTCCTTTTACACATACAGCCTTGATATTTGACACATGGAAACCACCAACCAAGACCTATCACATATGACTATGACCTTGGACCTTGTGACCCTGACCTTGGACTTTGACCTACTTTTATGATACATTAACCTGGCCTATGTTTCATGTCATTTTACACATACAGCCTTGATATTTGACACATGGACACCTACGACCAAGACCTTTCACATTTGACCATGACCTTGGACCTTGTGACCTTGACCTTGGTGTTTGACCTACTTCTATAATACATTAACCTGGCCTATATTTCATGTCATTTTACACATACAGCCTTGATATTTCACACGTGGTCACTTCCAACCAGGACATTTCCATTTTGACCATAACCTTGAACCTTGGCCTTGGAGTTTGACCTACTTTTAAAATACTTAAACTAGGCCTATATCTCGTGTCCTGTTACCTATACAGTCTCGATATTTTATTCACATGGACACCTACTACCAAGACCTTTCACATTTTACCATGACCTTGACCTGTGTGACCTTGACCTTTGATTTTTACATACTTTTAGAAATCTTTAACCTAGCCTTTATCTTATATCTTATTACACCTACAGCCTTGATATTTCACACATAGACACCTCCTACCAAGACCTTTCACATTTGACCATGACCTTGAATATTGCAACCTTGACCTTGGAGTTTGACCTACTTAAAAAAAACTTAAACTAGGCATATATCATATCATGTCCTTTTACACCTACAGCCTTGATATTTCATACATGGACACCTCCAACCAAGACCTTTCACATTTGACCATGACCTTGACCTTGGCATTTGGCCTACTTTTAAAAACTTTAACCTGGCCTATATTTCATTTTACTTTTTATGTATACAGCCTTGATATTTCACACATAGACACCTCCTACCAAGACCTTTCATATTTGACCATGACCTTGGACCTTGTTAACTTGACCTTGGACTTTGACCTACATCAAATGTAGGCCCTTGAGGGGGCATATATGTTTTACAAACATCTCTTGTTGGTCTTGAATCAATCAATTGGTCCATCAATCAATAGGCCAATCAATTGTTCATAAAAATCAAGTCTTAATTTCTGGAAACAGATGAGGCTTTAAATTTCTGTACCTAGATTTTATGCCCTGCTCAAATGAGCATCAGTTTAAAAAGAGACATCACATTCCCATTTCATTGTTTTAAAATGTGTTTTGACATAAACATTGGCTGTTCTAATGTGTATAGATGCTATCAGTTTTTTTTTAAGTTGTTGCTAATAAACGATAAACACGCCTTTAAAATTGAGACAGAAATGACAAATTCCATACACATCTGAAATCTAACACAAAAATATATACATATTGTAAACGGGGCAATATTTTGGCTCGAAATTTTTTGTATTTTTTTAAGAAAATATGCTCTTTCATTAAAAATTAAAAGAAATTCATGAAAAAATATCTGTGAAATGTAAGTTTTACACTTTAGAAAAGTGTCCATCTAGACTTAACTGCTACAGTTAATAAGACCCTTCAATTTCTCTATTCAAAGTCATCATTCTGAGTCTCACAAACTATTATGTAATACAAAAGAGACTGTGTCTTCATACCTGTCTTGTTATGAATTATCAAGAGAGCGATAGAGGCTTTCAAAATGCAACATTTCAACAGTTAATGTTCACAAAACCCTTTGTTGTGGGTAGTCATTGGAATAATCTGAACACTGAGGAAAAGGGGAAAACACTGGTATCAGCATTTTTCTTCTTTTGTTTTCCAAGGCTTTTTGTATTAGGGACGTCAAAAGAAGGTCTTATTTGAGAAAAATTTTAAAAGAGAAAGAATGTTACCTTTGGTTTTGGAGGGTCTTTAGTACTCTGCACCATTCTGTTAGGATCAGGTCGCTTTAGTCCTGCATTCTCAGGCGACTTCTTTTTGAGAAAACTTTTCCTTCCCCCATCTGAAATTCAAACTAGAACTTTGTATTTTCAGTAAATTAATTGCTGTCTTTGTTATTGATTTTCCATCCTCAAGGACCCACATAGATCACGCTGTTTCATCCCCTGGGAAAAATAGCTAGTTAAGCTTTGAATTAGCAGACAGAAATCCAGAAAAAATGTCATATCGAACAATCCAATCAGATAAATGCCTTCTTGTCAGGATCGTTTTTATTGGTTTAATCTCCCTTCATAAATGAATAGGAATTATGTGAAATGAAAGCACCCAGTGAGCTGTAATACAAAAGAATTACAAAATATTGTCCCAGGGCTTGAACACAGCAAAGCATGAGCAATACCTGGGTCTCCAAGGCTGATGATTTTCATGCTGAATTCACCCTTTCCCAAACAAGACCTGGGCCCTGTATTACTAAACATCTTACGATAAAGTTTTTGTGTAAACTGTGTAACAAGACATCTGATTGCATGAGAAATCCGACTGAGCCAATCAGGACTGTTGTTACAAGAAATTATGCAAAAATCAAATGTTTGATCATTAGTAATACGGACCCCTGGTTTTGATGTCCCTAATAGGAAAGGCTTAGGAAAATATTGAAACAAAACAAGAAACTGCTGATAACCAGCAGTTTCTCCTTTTGTCTAAATATTTTCTGTGCCACATTTTACACAAATCTATCTTTAATACCGGTAATATCAATTTTGTCATTTGTGGTAGTTTTTGAAGTGGATCACCCTAAAATATTGTCGTTTGGGAAAGGGTTAATCTCCCTTCATAAATGAAGAGTGATTATGTGAAATGAAAGCATTCAGTGAACTGTAACACAAAGGAATTACAAAATATTATCCCAGGGCTTGAACACAGCAAAGCATGAGCAATACCTGGGTCTCCAAGGCTGATGATTTCCATGCTGATTTAACCCTTTCCCAAACAAGACCTGGTTTGACGTCCCTAATAGAATTAGCTTGGGAAAACATTGGGACAAAAGAAGAAACTGCTGATAACCAGCAATTTCTCCTTTTGTCTCAATCAGGGTTTCCAAAAACCCCAAAATGGGGGGTTTTCACCCCCAAATTAAATCTTTACTCCCAAATTTTGCCAGCAGCCTTCTATGTTTCTTATAGAGGGGGTACCAACATGCTGAAAAATCATGGTTTTTACCCCCAAATTTGAAAGTCAGTGGAAACACTGTCAATATTTTCTTTGCCATATTTTACACAAATTCTATCTTTCATAACTTCCATTTTGTCTTTTGTGGCAGTTTTTGATGTGGATCACCTTAAAATTTAGTCGTTTGGGAAAGGGTAAAGACATCAGCGACGGATCCAGGATTTTTGTGAGGGGGTTCGTTTTTACAAAAAGAGGGGTTCGTTTTTTAAATATTACAAAATTTTGACTGAATTTCTGCATGATAATGAAATAATCCGGCTACAGAGGGGGGTTCGTTTGAACCCCCCGAACCCCCTCTGGATCCGCCACTGGACATGTTACACTAGTCATAATGACTGGAATAAATCAGGATCAAGAAGTAACAAGCATTTCATTACATTTTATGTTCCTATCTTTCTTAATATCTATATATACCACCTAACTCCCCTTTCGGATATCACTGGCAGACCTGTGGTTCCAGATTGTTCCAATCAGGTCTGAAATTCAACTACATAAACTATTGATTAATTCCTCATTCTGCTGATCCCAGCCCTTGATCCATAAAATTTTCCCTTTTGATGCAATTTTCAAATGGTCCACTAAATATTATCTGTTGTGCCGAAAAACAATGTTACAGTAGACATGACACCTTAATTTGAAGACCATTTCAAAGACTCTCTTCTGAAAAAGTCACTGGAAAAGTGTCACAGAATGTTGCTTTTGACAAGCAGCATGGATAAAGATCAACATATATCAACAGAAGCTTGAATTACTTAACCCTTTCCCAAACAAGACCTGGTTTTGACATATCTAATAGAAAACACTTGGGAAAACATTGAGACAAAAGAAGAAACTGCTGATAACCAGCAGTTTCTCCTTTTGCCACAATATTTTCTTGGCTATATCATATAACCTTTTTCTTATTGTCAAGACTTGTTTTGTGGTCAGCAGCAGTTTTTGAATGGCATCACCATTAAATTTTTCAGTTTGGGATAGGGTTAACCCTTTCCCAAACAAGACCTGGTTTTGACGCCCCTAATAGAAAAAGCATGGGAAAACATTGAAACAAAAGAAGAAACTGCTGATAACCAGCAGTTTCTCCTTTTGTCTCAATATTTTCTTTGCCATATTTTACACAAATCCTATCTTTAATAATATCCATTTTGTCATTTCTGGCAGTTTTTGAAGTGGATCACCCTAAAATTTTGTTGTTTGGGAAAGGGTTAATTTACTTAGTCTTCTCTAACAACACCGAAATAGCACTTACTAGAGTTATCATCATTGTCCCACCATGGCTTGTTGCTGGTTTTTGTTGATGCTGCATCAAGATACTGGTTGATTTTAGCAGAGTTGATAGAGTCTTCTGAGGAAAGCGACTGGAATCAAACAATATAGCTAAGAATGCCATTTAATTGATAACACATGATCAAAGCAAATATATTCACTGTGACAAGTTCTAACCCTTTCCCGCCGAGCCCGGATAGCTCAGTCGGTTGCTTCGGAGTCTGTCAATCCAGGGATCTCGAGTTCGAACTCCGGCTTGACCAGTATCCATTCTGACATTTGACAAAAGTCAATTGTCTCTCACCAATTGGTGTGAATCATCTATGTGAGAGAGCAGCTGGAGGCTCCGTTTGGATATTATGGTAGCACTTGTGCGAGAAATACCAGGAACCCACGGTTAGGTGCTCCAGCCGACGCGATATGACCATAGAAGTTGAAAACGGCATTATTATTATTATTTACCTTTATATTGTGCAAAAATATTGAGGTAAGAGGAGAAAATGCTGGTTATCAGCCTCAATATATTTCTAATTACCGTAACTATTCTAATAAACACCTGGGCGTTTATTAGAAAAGTGCTCGATAGAAAAGTTGGGGGTGGTCGTTTATTGGAGGTATTCTAATTTTGCTTGTCAAAACATGTGAATCAAAAGTCTATTCATGGACTGGAAGTTATTTAAGTAAAAGTTTGCAAAGTTTTGTTACAAGGACTGTAAGATACGACTTTAAGATGAAATTCCTCATTGTAAACAGATTGGGGAACAAGAAATCCTCTCTTTTATTGTTTTTGGAAGTGATCTTTGTTTATGACTTGCATTATTTTAATTGAAATCGGGGATGCGCGTTTATTACAATCACCCTTTCTCACTTAAATTGTGCTTTTAATATGCATATTTTCAGTTGAGATTTGTGGGATGGGCATTTATTAGAATATGGGAGTTTATTAGAATAATTACGGTAACCCTTTCCGAAACGACAAAATTTAGGGGTGATCCAATTTGAAAGCTGCTACACTACAGACGACAAAATGAATGTTGATAAAGATAAGATTTGTGT
>OY804595.1:31278844-31406503 GCA_963680895.1 Fragum sueziense | reverse complement strand
ATATGCAATGCGTGTTTATTCCAAATTACTACATGTGATTACATTAAAACGATCTGGTCTCAAACAAGTCGACAGCAAATATGACCACGAATTGCTAGAAAACAGTTGTCCAAACACGCGTAAAAGCGACAGACGTAGGCGTAGACGCAGTAGATGTACTGTAGATGAGTTTATATAGTAAATATTAGCGACAAATCAGAGAAGTAGTTGGAAGTGATTTAGCACCCCGTTTAATACTACTGCAGGTACTATGCGTTGGTTTATACAAAGCCATGTGTTCCATGCAATTCTCTCAACAGCACAAAAGCAACATCCCAAACCTTATGTACCACCAGTTAAACATCCCACCTAGCTGATTCGTCCTATGGCGAGACAATCATTCTAGTCAAAATGACAAAAAGATATTGATAGAGTCGGGATTCAAACCCTTGGATCAAGATCCTTCAATGATTTATTGGATCAAGCGACAGATGGTAGCTAGTCAGGGCGTATGTTAAAAAAGTATAGATAATTTTCATTTTTATTGCCCATTTGAGTCTGGATTTTAACGCTAGAGAACAAAAGTTTGAAATCCCGATGCTATGGTATATGTACGCCATCGAAGGTATTCGTCTATTGGTATTATCTCGGTCTGTCCATACGGCGTAAGGTCACCCAGAGTAGTCATTCCGGTTTGTGGGGTGCTAAAATAGTTCTTGACTCCTTTTCTGGTGATGCATTGCTCTCTTCGTGAATGATTTTAGCTACGGTTTGCATTGATACTTTTGGATGACATGTTTTCTCATTTTTGAGCCAGAATTCATCCTTCTTTTCAGGACTATTGTGTGTGTTTTGGTACAGGGAGACACGTGGTCCCCATTTAGGGTGTGTCCATTTTGGCGCGGAAAAATACACTTTACGCATGTTTGAACAAAAATTGTGAACAAACGAATTACATGAGGTGGGTCCATTTTGTGAAAAAAAATACAAGGCAAGGATGGATCTATGCCATTTTACGTGCAGTTTTGCTCATTGGGATGTTGGAAAAAGATGTAAAAATGTGTTGTAAGGGGGATTTTACACAGATATAGGAGCCAATATGAGTGACCTGTCACCATACGTCCTTACAAAGTTCATTTACACACCTATATATATACATTTATGGACGTTTTTTTTAACAGAACGTTCCCAGTTACTTGACGATACGTATATTGGCAGGTTTTGCCAAATCACACTCCATCATCTCCTACATTTATTAAAGAGACATCCTATTTCGTTTTTTCTAATATATACATGTAGGGGCCTATTTTGATGCCAAGATTGATTATTCTATATCATTTAAATGATATCAGACCTTTTAAGTTGTTGCTGATAAGCCCAAAAACTCTTTGAAAGCTGAGATGAAAATGGCATATTCCAAAGGCCCGTAGGAAGCAATTTTATATGGGCGGGCTGAAGCCCCAGTGTCTGAAGATGGGGGGGGGCAATTTGGATTTCCCTATATTTTCACCGTGAAAAGGGAAAATTCAGCACTTTTGGCCCACTCAGGGGGTTAGCCCCCGTTCTTACGGGCCTGTTCCATTAACAAATGTTCTGTGATTTTAAAATCCTGGTAAACAGCGCAATACTTACTTTGGCTAAGAATGTTCAGAATTTTCATAAAAATATATGGTCTTTCAAATAAAATGAAGTACATTTTGTGAGAAGATATCTACGGGGTGTCTCTTTAACGGCTTTTGATGGGAAATCATAGGACTGGAAAGTCAGAGATTCCAATGAAAATAAATGACCCAAGAGACCAATGATATCTGGAAATAATTGATTTGAATCAGTAACAAGCTGGGCTGTGGTAACACTTCAACGGTCATTTTGGACTTCAAGTTCTGTCCTTCTCAAGAGAAATATCCTTGTCGAACTCATCGAGTAGCGAACTCGACTAAGATTTGGAAATTACAGCATAGATATCATTTGCGTAAGTGGTAAGTCGTAAGTGCCGGTTACATGTATCAGTATAATCATAACACTCATATTCACGAAAGCAAACTTTTTTTTCAAATTTATATACTAAGCAAAAGTTCTAACGCATCACTTTTAAAAATTACATAACTTGTTCATTGTCAAAGATCTAGATTCAGATATGGGCATTTGTTTATCAGATGTTTCTGCACACATCCATAAAACTATTGTAAGTTTTCTCTCTTATGTGACCGCGTCATACAAATCATTTTTTGAAAGAATTTATTTTGAAAGCTGGTTGATTGTGTTATTGAAGTTTGGAAAAAAAACGTAGCTCGCATAGACGCACCTTTTTTTAATGCAAGACAATCTGTCAAGGTCATGGTCACAAACCCAAATGTAACGGTCTCAAATGGAAGATCTTGGTGGCATCTATTGTATATGTGTAAAAAGCATGTATCAAGATTACATCTTAGACAGCTCGTAAGATATAAACAGTTAAGTTTCTGTCTACGTAACCGACGTTGCCGTCGGCTCCAACACTGACAACCAACGACGCTAGTGATGTAACATTGCCTCCACATGCATGAAGTACGAGGTCTCATAAGCATAAGAGCGGTCGATTTGTTTAAGGAGCATAACTTTTATACACAGGAACTCTTTCAGCCAATATAAATGGTTAACAAATTATGTGTGAATATCCCATTTTAACCAAATTTCAACCTCTTTGAATTTTTTTAAAAAAGATATCCTTATTGAAGGTTCAATCTTTTAGAACTGACTGTCGCATTTACTTTGGAATTTCACAGGATTCTGTTCAAATGGTGGTAGTCGGCATCTGCAAAGTTTGAACCTATTCTGTAGATTCGTTGAAAAAAATACTAACAATACTAATACTCTACAAGATTTGAGTGATGCGTTGTCAGTTTTGCCAGTATATTATAACTCTCATATTCATGAAAGTAAACTTGAACAGCGTGCCACAATGGCATTTAAAGATGGAGATAAATACGTCTGTTACCGCGGTAACAACAAGAAAGCAAGAACGACAAACTATATAAGTCAACACTAACACGAAAGTATGTGATACAGCCGCACTCACAAGCTATGCGTACTATCACACACACAAACAACCACGTGCACGTAAGCAAACACGCACGCACATACACGCAATTGTACGCATGCAAAAGTACATTAAGTATCGCACAAGGAGGAATCAAGGTTTATAGTAGCCTCGCATGATAAGCCTTTACTGTTTGTAGTTGTCCGTAATTATTGTTTACCAAGGCAAATTAATCTACGTTCATTTAGGAATAGGAATGAACTTTGTTCTAAAATGAGACTGCTTACGTGACTATATTGATAAACTATCGATGTAGTTAAAACACCTCGTAACTACAACTTAAATGACGCTGTATTTACGAGGTTTTAGATTTATACCGACGAAATTCTATTTTATATCCGAAATAACGTTACGGGTTACTTGATAAAATCGTTCCCTATTGGTGTTCCTTTATTTAAATGTAGTTGTGCTATGTCCACAAGACCAGTTACTTTTTAATCTCTATAGATATTCATTGTGGACAGACAAATAAATTCGACCGCTATACTCGTGCAGCATAAAGAAGTTTTGCGTATGTTTGAAGTGAGCGTAACCCTTTAAGTGATCTAATGAACTAATCAAGTGCACCCTGATGCATTGTGTATGTGTAGCAAAAGTAATAATTGACATTTTCTGAACAGAGATTTTGCCACAACAGGTCATGTAAAATCGCCATTAGGCGTACAGAACACAATTTGTCATTTAGCACTAGGCGTACAGTCGGAAAAAATACACCAGTCTCATTCAAAAGCCGATATCTTTGTGTAACATACCATATTTGTGTAAACAACTGTTGCAAATCATAGCAGATAGGTTAAGCTACTAGATGATGCAAATTTAGGCTTTCAATATTGTGCAGATCGCGAGATTTTAGCCCATATTGTGCCAGTAAGAAGGACGAAAAACAGCAAATAACAGTGATTTGACATTTTGATACGAATTTACACACAAAATCCGTTGGCATACTAGAAATCGTAACTACTTTAGGTAATGTCTATCTAATTCTCTCTTCAAATTTGAAAACCCCGTCAAGAAAGATTGTTCCGATTTTTACTTATTTGCTTTTAAAAATCGAAACCATCAGCTTGTTTACCACCACTAGTGATATTTTGCGTACAGTTAGATGCAACTTCCGATACACGCGACTGTACGCTTTTACACAGTGGTTTTTGTTAACCTATGATTTACATAAACTTTGCCCCCATATAAAATTATGCCGATGCTTATTGTACGATATGAAGAAATGAATCCGGTAAAAGTGTCGCTTTTTCACCTAAGTATAAATGGCCAAATTTAAAATTGTACTAAATACCCTCTATATGCATTCGCAAAAAGTCTACTATGCTCCTTCGAGTCTTGTTACACTAATTCTAGAATTTTCCACACAAAATATACTTTTAAAGAATTAATGTGTACCGGAACCCCTTCGAGGCGCGATGCACTATCACGGCCACCAATCCCTCTCATTCATTGCAAAATGCTATGAGCGAAATCTCAGAAGAGGGACTTCCGGCTATGAAGAAACGGGACCCATTTTGTGAATGTAAACACACGTTGTTACTTTAAATCGGTGATTTTGCCAGTTTTTGGCTGATTCTCAAAAATCGGGGAATGCTATTCGATGGTGAGTATATTTAAACTTCTTTTGGAGTATGTCTCCTCGGCATGGTCTCACCGTGTTTGCTTCAAACTGCTTTGTCATGCGATCACAGTGCTGTGTTTTGAAGACATGTCAAAATTGATCGAAAAATTATGGTTTAAATACCACTATAATTCCCTTCTATACAGGTCCCATAAGCTTCGAATGCTTTATCTTATATATATATCCATTAAAATCCAATGACTGATTTTCTGATAGAGAGAAAAAGCTAAAAAAGTAATGCGCTATGAAGAAGAGAGATCAGCTATGAATAAAGGGGACTAGATATGAAGAAGATATAATACGCTATGAATAAGAGCTCGGATATTCAAAGCGTCAGGTTTTGACTTAATTTTGTCTTTTAGCTATAATTTTCGCTCGGAAAGTGATACAAATTTATTGTTAAAGATACACATTTACTGTTACTTACTTATTTTCTGGATAATTTACTGTAAAAATAACTGTACATAAATGAAATATGGCCTTTAATTTTCATCTGTGCCAAATGTCAGCTCTGTCTGATCTGTATTGGCTTAGATGACGACGGATTTAAAACCCAATATCACATCATCTTGTAAACACTATCTGGCAGATAATGCCCACTTTGAATATTTTACATATCTTTACACCGCTGCATGATTATCGATTTATGTCATTTGCTGTATGAATCTTGTATTCTGTCTTATAAAGTCTATAAACGGTGCGACAACATGCTAAAAGCCAACTTCTGTGGATTATAAGGGATTTGGGCCTACGGATACTTATGTCACTTTAATACTATTACACATTTGGGATTGTAAGATCAATCTAATTTCCAAATTAGCCTACTTCAAGACTTTTCAGTATACAATGTGGTTACATTTATATTTGGAATGATGATATAATTATGTAAATAACATAGGCCTGCACATGCGGACGCCAATGTCATTGTAAACTATTTAGACAAAACTTGGCAAACCGTATAAGAACCCTAACATTTTAATAATTTTAAGCATACGCAAGATACATAGCATGTATTTTGAATGAAAACAGGTCTTATATACATGTTTTTAGCGGCCAGTGGAGCTTTTGTCATTGCGTTGTGTCCGTCATGCGTCCGTCGGTTATTTTTTCTTGTATGCACTCTAGAGGCCACATTTTTGTCCGATCAATCTGAAAGTTGGTCAGAATTAGGTTATTTCCTCTAAGAACAACCCCCCTCCCCCCCCCCCCACACACACACGACAGCCTCCGGAAGTCGTCCATAGAGGCAAAAGTCGAAATTTTTAAACGGGGAACGGTTGACTGTAAATTCAATAAAAAACCCATCTTACCGGCTATTAACGAATTCATTCAATTTTATCATTTTTGTTCCACTTAAAACTTCGCTTTATTACTGTATATTGAATGCACGTGCGATTTATCGCTGTATATTGATTGAATGCACGTGCGACGTCATTGATTTCTCCGCATGTTTTGGGAGCCTCATTTTGATAATGTCGATTTGTTACTATTTTCAGTAACAATTCTCATGTATGTTCTAAAAATGCATTTCCACGTGATGATAAGTCAGGCCCGTAGTAACAAGTGGGGGCATGGAGGGGCTAAGACCCCCACCCCCAAAAAGGTCTGCTTAAAATGCTGAAATGTCATTATTTTGCACTGAAAATTTTGGGGGAAATCCAATTCAGTTCCTCCAAAATTCCGACAATAGCCAGAACATGGGCTTTAGCTCCCCCTCCCCCATTAAAAATGTTTCCAGTCCTACGCGCCTGTAAGTAACCGGTCGGCATTAAATACATGTTTAAGCTGCATAACAATAAATATCGTTCTATCGTCTAGAATTTGATTTTTCAAATGGAAATTTGTAAAAAAATATATTGGAATTTCTGTCTTCAATTCTTCCTAAACGCATAATCATTCAGTATATGTGAGTGCCAAGAAAGAATTATGAAGTCCGCGCTTCTTCATAGCTTGCTCCCTCTTATTCATAGCTACTCTCGCTTCTTCATAGCTTACTGCTCTTCTTCATTGCGGACTTGTTTTTCTCATAAATAAACAAAGGTTTTCAAAATCGTACGTGCGGAATACTAAAAGAGACCATAAAATAGTAAAATGAACATGTCTCATTCGAAAAATGCATATGATAGCGCCGTAGGAGTCGTGTATATGTCGTTTATGTGTCGTTTGGTTTGTAAACATAAGTGTGTGCACTCACTTCGAAAGTAATTGCAAGTTTACTCTGTAAGCTAGAACAAAGGGCTTTGGCAATTTAACACATCATTCATTACCCCATCGAATAGCATTCCGCGATTTTTGAGATTCAACCCATAACTAGCAAAATAACCGATTTAAAGTAACAACGTGTGTTTACTTACTCAAAATGGGTCCCGTTTCTTCATAGCCGGAAGTCCCTCTTCTGAGATTTCGCTCATAGCATTTTGCAATGAATGAGAGGGATTGGTGGCCGTGACTATGGTCTACCGTAATAAAACCGAAAACTAAATTGACCTAGAGATTATATCCATTTCAGATTAATCGAACAATTTCGGAATTGGTTTGATATACCAAACGGTTCGCAACAATGACTCATCGCTCCGCGGAAGGATTCTGAGTGATTATCCCGACACACATACGCCTGGTCCGAATTCATGAGTTGATTATTAAAAACAAAGAACTTTTTACGCTTGGCACAAGTCGTATTGCAAGCTCAAATGACGCGATTGTTTAAATACAGCTAGTTGGCATAGACAATCTATCAAAATAGACGAATTTTAACGTTTTTTGGCACTATTTCTTCCTTTTTCGTATTAATCCTTATCCCGTTTAACCTAATTTTATTTCAAGGAAATTGCCAATTTCGTCGCCATTTCGATCGGCCACAATATTTGAGTGTAAAGTAGGTATGGTAGGCTTAGATCAGACTGAATGTTTGTGCAGGCTAAATCTAGTCTTTACATCCTGTCAAAGCTATGATCAAAACAGGATTGTGAAGTGGATAACGTGTAAAGGGTAAGCTTTAAAGTGTGGTTATACTGGTGGACGTTAAACGTCCACCAAAAATATAAACGAAAAGAATTGTTGATAACCAGAAATTTATCATATCTCCCGACATTTTCTGTGCTATAATATATTTTCTTCTTTGTGCATCAAATATTTTATCATCTGTCACCCTTTTAAAATTGACCAGGTCTAAATTTTCAACGTTTGGGAAACGTTTTAAGAGGAGGTAAACAATGAAAACGAGTGACTCTCAGACGACCATTCCAGATGTTACTAAACATTACAATAACTCGTTCGAAAGAAAATGTTTAAAAATAAAATCAAATACACGAGGTTGTAATTTTAAAACTTCGCAAGAGCAAGTAAACTTAATCCAGTATATAGGCCTACCCACTTTGTTGTCTGTTTGACCAAGTACCATGTAACTTTATACCACTGTTGGAGGAGGTGCCACATTGTTGTTTGACCAAGAAGGTCAAAGGTCAGGGTCGCAACATTGCTTTACTTTCACTTTTTTAGTAACAATGCGTAGGGGAGATGGGACCAATGCACTGTCTGCTTGTCGACAGCTTTAGCGAAGTCCAAATCAATAGAAACTATGTGGGGGGGGGGGCAGATGGAGGCTCGGTTAGGGTGTTGTGGTAGTACTGGTATGAGAAACAACAGGAATCCATGGTTAGGTGCTCCAGCCGCCGCGATATGACAATACATGTAACAGTTGAAAACGGCGTAAAAAACAATAAACCATTAACTTAGATTTTAACGTTAATTTTGTAATGCTTCACTGAACACCAGAGCCGGTGCTCAAATCCACGAAACTGATGCTGCATGTGAAACTCATTGCATAGAATTCGTCGAACTATCCGTTACCAACAAGCTTGCAATATTTAGACACGATGAAGATTTCAGACGTTATATATGGAGATGCCTAGATTTTGTATTGAAGCCAAATGTCCAGGCTGTGGTTTCGTTTACTGGCATGGTCCGTATTTTAGTGAGATTTGTCAACCATGCAAAAATTATGACAAAGGTTTAGTCAGGTTAGGATTTTGAATTGATTTTCTTACCAGCAATAAATTTCAAGTAAGTGATATCAAACATCGCATTTCCCGCTATACATACACGAGTTATTGCCTTTTCCTGGATGATTACCTAGCCTTTTTCGACATGCAAAGTGACACCGGTGAGTCAATACTCAGAATCAGGAAATAGAATCCGCACGGCTCGCGTAAGGAACAGATTGGTAAACATCACTGCCCAATAAGTGCCCAAAAAGTGACCAGACGACTTAGAGAGTGCAAATTGAGCCACTTGGCCTTATACAGGACACACAAGTCGTTAGATGATTATGTGGGATAGCCAAATCAGCCAGTTGAGAGAGCGTTTGTTCAGTGATTAATCAAGCCAAACACAAAAAAATTCCAAGAACGGACACGGATCTGTCGACGTATATTCGAGCGCTATTAAGACAGTATTGAAGTCGACCGCTTTCTTCGGGATCGGTCATCGTTTACAGCAGGATCGAACGCCACTGAAGGCAGAACTCATCGTTTTCGTAACTAATTTGCAGATTGCATAATTGTCCCATGCATTTTGTATTATGATCCCACTCTCGACAGTTCAATTTCGCTTCGTTCGATGAACTAATGAAGGAAATATACAAATCAAACACAGATTTGCACGGAAAGTCTCACTTAGTATATTGTTGTGCTATCCTCCAACAAAGGATTTACTAATATAACAAGTAAAAATTTGCTGTAATGTACAGCAAAGAGAATAGTGTCGCGCTTAAAAATGATTCGGCAATATTTGATTTTTCTCTGTGTTTTTTTCAACATTTACTTTTTGCTGAATGTATATTTTTCCAACCAAATCTTAATTCTGATCGAAATTCCATCAATGACTCTAAAAGTGGCATATCCCCAAGCGAAACACATACTTTATTGCACTTTAATCCAATGAGCGGTTTATAGCAACCAGAGTACTGCATGATTTTTTTTTAGAAAATTTGAATGGCTTCATACAAGAAAGATTCTCGTATAGCCTATTTTAGTTGAAATTTTGAAGAATAAAATGTTTGGGAGAAGAGGTTTACACACGGACGCACGCCCGTAACGGGACCATGCAATTAATCCCGCCAGAGGGGTTGAAATAGTAGGGTTCAAAAGAAAAAGAAATATAGATCTACTTGTTACTTGTTTAATCGTTAGCCTTTTGAAATATTATTGTGTTTTAATTCAAATCCCAAAATCGGGACATTTTAACCACTCTAGTTCAGACGTTCCTATAATTATTTAGTAGAGAATAGTCGGTGTGTCTAAGATCAGACTGCATGTTAGTGCAGGCTGATCTTAGTCTATGCAATCTGAAAAGGTTTAGTGACCAGGAGCAAAAAGGATACGTTTATTATTAAAGACATATGGTTGAACGGACGCACGGCGGACACAACGCCAGTAAAACATGTAGCCCAAAATAGATTGGTATTCTTTCGGGTGTACGTAGCCCTGTATATCAGGGATCCGACTGACTGTACTGAAATAACATAACCATATATAACACAATTTTAGACATATTTTAACCCTTTTTCCCAAAACGCGAAATGATTACACTGTTCTGATTTCAAAGCTGCTACTAACCTGCTTAAAAACTTTCCACTAGGAACATCAAAACCAGATCTTGTTTGGGAAAGGGTTGATAATGTTAGTGTGTGAAAGAGCCTAACTGTCTACTACGGTATTTTTTGGAAAAAAATACGAGAAAAACCATGTTTTATTAGGGGAATGGTTAATTATTTTAGTGTTAGAATCCCCTAAAAAGTCTACTATTTTGAAAAAAATATGTGAAAATATAAATGTTCTACTAGCAATACAAAGACTTGCTCAGTTAAAACGATACTTGAAATTATGTAAGTTGGTCAGCCGAAATTGTATGTTCAATACTAAACTACTTGTGGTACTTTGATCATTGAAGTATACATCACGATTAGCGATTCTTATCGTATGCATTCTGGTTGTTTAACAGATAGGAATTAGTCATTCCCCTGGTATGCATTACTCTGGTCTTCAAATGGATAGCATTTATGCATTCCCCTATGGCGAAACCGGAAGTAGGTACTTTCTATTGCTTTGCAAAAATAAAACAATTAAAATTTTGTTTACTTGAATTTTTTGTGTGTTCTGGGATTGGATAAACATCAACGTATACTTTGTAGTACTGCTTGAAAAATATATCTAGTAAACAGTATATAAGAAGGACATATCCACGATATTCAAGTACAAACAATTATCCCTCATGACGTAATTTCTAAAATTAGAAGAAGTGTACCACAAGATTTGTCGCGCAGAGCGCGACACAATAAATTTAGAAAAAAAAAGAAAGACAGCGTAGGGCTTGAACCAACGACCTCTGAATTAAGACAAGATCGCCCAACAAAAGAAGAACGAGAAACATTCTCGCGTATATTGAGATGCCCCCCTCTCCCCCGTGAATTTATTTCGGTTTCGTATTCGTATTCCAAGTCGTACTAATTCACTGGTGGTGAACTCGGACAAATCGAGGAACGTTTTTCACGAATACAAGGTACAGATACTTCATTGCATATCCGGATTTTTGTAAAAAAATACGCGTGGCATTTTTTATACTTCTCCTTCCGTCTTTTTTTTTTAAAAGGATGCACTCAAATGGAAGTTTCTAGTGCTAGGTTCCCACTGCCGATCAAATTAACTCGACCAAACCCGATCAAGCGATCGAGGTCGGTCGGCAGTGGTGATCGGGATTAGTCGAGATGATCGAGTATGGTCTGCATCGATCGGCAATCTTGCCAATTTGTTTTGACGCGTCAAAAAAATCCGTGAAGCGATCGAGTAGAAAGCACATCGGGAAGGTGCTCGAGTATCGATCGTAAAGAAGATCGACCTGATCGACAATCACTCGTGTAGAGATTGTGTGCGATGGAGTCGATATCTTTTACTGGGATTTGATTGGATAAACAAATAAAGCAGAAGTCGAGTTGATCGGAAAGCGTTCGGGAATTACTCGTACAAGTCGAGTTGATCGAGTGCTTCCAACTGCTCTTTGGCAGCGGATCAGCTAGATCTACTCGATCCCTTAAATGCCCTCGATCAAACCCGACCATATTACTTCTTCTCGATCTCTAGTCGATCAAACCCGACCTCTTCACTCGATTTGGTCTGGTGAACAGATGAATCAGAGGTCGAGTTGATCGGGATGTGGTCGGAAATTACTCGAATACAAGTCGAGGTAATCGAGTGCACGTTCGGTGCAGGTCGGAATACACATTATCAACCCGATCATACTCGATCTCCAGACCCGAGTGATTCACGATAAGGTCGATCTTCTACCCGATCAATACACAATCGCTTCTCGATTATTTTTGTACTCGATCGCACTCGACTATTTTTGCATGTCAAAAAAACTCGAGTAGGAAGCCCGAGCGATCCAGATCAATTTCGATCACCTCGACCTCTCCCGACCACCCTTGCAGATTGAGCTCCACCTGTATTCGATCGCTTGATCGAGTTGGTCTGATCGGCAGTGGGAACACTAGGTCGTGTGGTAATAAATGTGTACGAACAGCACTAGATCCCGCGCACATTATCTTTACAGAAATTTCGAAAATTATCGAAAACGGTGTTTCATTGTATTCCCTGATTTGAGACATAACACGTACGATTGAAATAACTGTATTTAATGCCTAAAAGAATACATTAATCGTTATATTTAATCAGATTAAGGGTGAGTCAATAGCTAAAAGTACATTTACGTCACATTTAAATTATGTATATGTTTAAACCGACAATGTTATGAAATTATTATGAATATGTTATAATCACAAACACTGCAGAAAGATTTTCATTCAGAACATTCAGAATAGAATCAGCTCGATCTGGTCGTGTATATACCGAGATGGTCGGGTCTTGGTCATGTAGGGCTCTAATTAAGGTCGGGGTGATCGGGTAGAAATCGGAAAGATGGTCGGGCTTCAATCGGGAAATGATCGGGAGTGCTCGGGTGGGGATCTAGTTTGATCGACTAGAGATCGAGAAGAAGTCGTGTACAGACATTTGGTCGGGCTTGATCGGGGAAATTAGGAGGTCGTTTTGATCGAGTTGAACCGATCGGCAGTGGGAACCTAGCATAAGGTATGTAGATATGATTTATAATACGCACGAAAATATCAGTTTCATCGATCATTATTTCAAATTCTACTAGGAAGCTGCAAAGCTCTGTATGTATCAAATTTTCACTAATTGGTGATATTTTCATCAGTTTATTAAAAACAATAAAATTTCATGTATATGGGATTAAGCTTTTTTGCATAACTGAACTTGAGGATTCATGTCTATGCTTTACTTTGGTGCCACATTTGTGAATATACACCACCAACTAAGTGAGCTATAGCTTTCGTTCGAACTACACTCTGAAAAAAATATGGCGAAAAATGATCAAAATTTCTAATTAAACCTTCAGAATCATGCATATGCAAACCATCTAATTTGCATATATATACCGCAAAATAAAGACCAAGGTCTAAGCTTCATTTTGATACCAACCATGTTATTCTAAACCCAAAACTAAATGAGTTATAGCGGATTGTTTAACTATACCCAATATACCATTTAGTTTTTGCACATAGTTTTTGCACATACTTAGACCTACTTCATCATTGATGCGAACAGAGAGACAATGCTTAAGTGATTAAGGGGACATTGCTACATCGTTTGAGCATGGTCTCTTGCTTGTAACAGGTTGTCCTCCCTGGAAACATTTTTAGGCCTCGTACAGAAAATTTCTCCTAGTCTATTAGCAATTTCTTTTGTCTCCACGCATTCTTAAGCTTACTTCGCTAGGATCTTCAGAATTCGTAGGGTAAGGTTTAAATCTTTGCAAAGTGGCAAAAGTATAGACTGATCCAATTTCACCCTTTCCCGAACGGCAAAATTGTAGGTTTGTCCAATTTGGAAATTGCCGTTGATGACAAAATACTTGTTGATACATAATGTGATTTGTGCACTGTATGCGTCTTTCAACTGCTATGGTAATATCGCGGAGGCTAGAGTTCCTAATCGTAGATTATGCCCCTTCTGATATTTTTTCTCACCAGTATAGCCACACTATCAAATCCGTTCTCCAAGCTTCCCTCTCACTTAAAAGATTCATGACTTTTATCAGATGCCATTGAGGATACTGGTCGAGCACTTAGCAAGGGGTTCGAACTCGGGGCTGAAGGACTGAAAGACGCCACTGTCACTGACTGAGCTATCTGGGCTCGGCACTCCTACAGTAGGAATTACATCACTTAACGATTTCTTACAAGTTCAAAAGCGTAATTCTCATGTTTTGTCAATTAAATCAATAACATCTGTTGACCACGGTCAGAGGCTTTGCCTTTTTTTCATATGAGTGTAAAAAGAAAGAACACAGATTGAATGATAGTTGCTAGACATGTGTAAGTAATGTTTAATGTCAATATAGAATGATAAATGGAAAAGTACAATGTATTCAGGAATCCCTATTTTACTGACTTGTAATCTAAATATAAAGTATGATTTGCCCGATCTCAACGGAAAAGGACTTAGCGGAAGGATAACACATGCACAGACAGACAGATAGACAGGCGAACCGACACACGGCCGAACGAACGAATGAAATGGCGGTAGGATCTGTGGTCGGGTGAACCTGCGGACGGACGGGATGTTTCTTCTAGAGGTTCATTATTCAAGCGGACAATTAAATTATGTGGATCATAAAATCTGAACATGCTGAGATAAGCATTCAACTTCATATTTTCGTCGCCTCGTTTTTAAGCTGCGCTATCTCCATTTTTGAAAAAATCCTATATTTGGTATCGTTGTGTTCGTATTTTTTTGCTCTATCTCCTGAACACCAGATATCGTCGATTGGCGGGATGGTTTTTGATAAATCGCGTATGCATATTGCTCTATCTCCTGATTTTTTCTTCAAATTGATCTTAATCTTATCCTATGTCCAGGACATAGAGCAATCTGCGCCTGAAAATTTCTCTCGTCCAATGAAAATAAGAATAAAAACCACGTGACCTCTTATGTGACACAAACACGAATTCCGATTACAAAATGTGAACAATCGATTTCTATTGACGATTTTGATAATATGTAAGTACATATATGTTAGCAAGTCAATCGTTAACAATTTCAAATGCTAGTTTAATCAATGGTCGTTCACAATAACACTATATGCATGTCGGCATTCTGATTACCAGTCCTCGATGGGTAGAATAGCCGGATAGTTTTTAAAAAAAATATGTAATTGAAATTAATTTTGGCACACAAGTACTTCATCAGGTAGATTTTTTCAACTGTACCTTATGTAGTCATTATAACAAGCAAAATATATTTCTTTAGGGCGAAAATGATATGAATTTGTTGCAATTTAAATCTACGTAGACTAGAGTCTGTATCCTTTACGATGCCACTCGAATATTTCTTTTTACTTTATCTAGAACAAAAGCCACCGGTTCGTAATACAACCGCATGCGTTGTCAAATTTCTACGGCAAAACGACAGTTTGTCTTTTTTTATGATTCGTAAGGTCGGTCTATATAGCAAATAGTGTTTTTCTGTGTCATTTTGATCTATCTCCTTTAAAAGTGAAAAGTGGTTTTGAAAATGACAGAATTTGCTCTATCTCCAAACAGAAATAATGATTTTTATCAAAAAATGCTCCATCGTTTCTTATTAAATTGCGCATGTGGATAGATAAGGTTATTTCTGACTGTCATGCAAAATTTGGGTCAATTTCAAGCAAACATAAAAAAGTTATGAAGGTCTGAATCTTTAAAGTCGATTTTCTCGGAAAAGTGGTTTTGGTAGTTAGCGCAACCTTAAAACGAGGCGACGTTTTGTCAAAGTGGTGTCAAAAGGCGTGAGCTTAAATTGTGGGGGAACAAATAGAAGTATCTATTGGCTGTTTTTTTTTTCATTTATCGACGTCGTCTACGATCTATTGGGACAACCCTCGTATGTGCATTTGCTTTGAAGTTTAAATAAATCTACACATTTGAGTATACAGTATACAAGTAAACAGTTTCTTTAGCATTGGAGTATAGATTTTGGCCAAGACACTATCAGGGCAAGTCTAATAACGCGGAAACAAACGGAAACGGAAAATTTGATTTCAAATTTGTGCATTTACAAACTACATTTAGTTCTTAGGTTTGATGAAAAGCTTTAAAACTAAACATGGATCAGGCTAATACGAAACAACAGGTAGGATAAAATAATGATAATGCATAAAATGAATAATGAGAATGCATGTTATGTTTTACTTATTCATGATTGGGTCGGGATTTAATAAATTAGCATTTATTAAGCATTGAAATTATCACAGAACCGCCTCAGCTCATGTCTAAGTGCCTAAATTGCATATGCAGTCTCTTCAGCATCTATTCCGCTGTTTGTACATGTAATGCAAAAAAGCCATTTATATAAGAAATCATCATGGGTCGTGATCTGACGTATGTATTGGCTGATCAGGACCCATTTTGTTTTTAAACGCCTTAGAGACCCTTTTCCAAACACATGTAGTTTATTTTTTATCATTTTTAATTTTTACGTTTATTTAGTTTGGTTTTGTACAAAGGTGTTTTTACATTTAAATGCCGGAATCAACCCATGATTCTAAGGCAATATCAGTTTTCATGTGATTGAAAGCGTTCTTCGTATGATATGTGCACTTCCGAGGAGTACGATCTTCTGGAGTTCCTCGATCACTGGTGCACCAGGGATTTTTTGAGTCTTTTGTCAAGTCCCTTCTTGATGAGATCAAGTGAACCTACAACCACTGGTACATTTTGTCGTCCCCATATTCTACATTCTGGTTACTTCTGTCTCCAGGTCTTTGTACTTGGATAGTTTCTCAAGTTCCTTAATGGAGACATTTCTTTCAGATGGAACCGCCATGTCAATCATGATACACGTCTTGTCCAATTTATTCTTGATAATGATGTCTGGTGTGTTGGCCTCGGTCTCTCTATCAGTATTCACTTGCATGTCCTACAGTACTGTAACATCACTGTTCTCTACGACAGTTTGTGCTTGATGTTCATACCAGTTTTAGCTTGCTTGTAGTGCTTGCAGATTTTCCAATGAATGTACCCTGCTGTCTTGTCATGTCTTTAAATGTACTCTGTTGGCGCTAATGTGGGACAGCCTGAGACAATGTGATCTATGGTCTGATCATATTGGTTGCACATTCTGAACTTTGGATGATATTGCTGTTGTATGCTCTTGAAGACAAGCTCTGATCTTGTGCTGCTATCACAATCCCCTCTGTTTCTGCCTTGAGACCCGCACTAGTGAGCCACTTGTGTGTTTGATCTTGCTCAACATCTGGTTTGTCCCCCATTAACTTTCTAGCCTTTGTGTCAAGTTTTTTTTATTTCTTGCATTTGTCAGTTAATGATGATGAAATTGTATGTGACAACTGGGACTGCCAGGGTGTTTATAGCGTCATTCTTATTTGCAGCATTTAGTTCTCTTAATGACAAGCCTAACTCTTCTGTAATACTCTTTTCTGATCTTGAAAGTGTTCAACATTTCTGGATAGTACGAGCAATGGAAATCCATCGAATCTCAACCACTCTCATACACATCATGAAAGCCAATATGGGACACTGGGAGACCACCATGATGCTCGCCCATGACAATGGGTCTATCTCAACCAGACCAATTCAAGTAAGAAGTGGGATATTCCAAGGCGAATTACTTTCGACATCCTCTTCTGTTTGTGTCTTGCCCCTGTCTGTACCTGAATGACACGGGACATGGATATGACATCCAAGGCAAAAAGCAGCCATCGTTTCTACATGGATGGCCTAAAGACCTTTGGCAAGAACGATCACCAGCAAATACAACTACTAGAGATGGTAAAGGTCTTTAGTGATGGCATTTGTATGCAATTTGGATTGTACAAGTGTGCCAAAGCCACTTTCAAAAAGGGAAAACCGACATCAAAATCTGACATACAGCTAGAAAGAGACACCATCATCAAGGAACTAGACCAAGAAGATACATACAAGTACAAATTGTGTTAATGAAGGTGACGGAATTCAACATGCAGCAATAGAGGAAAAGATCAGAAAATAGTATTACAGAGGAGTTACGCTTGCCATTTATCTTTGAAGCTAGCTGTACATTCCATCTGAAGGTTTCAATTTCTGCGTTGGTGAGTCTGCTTTGTTTGAGGATGTCTCTTCTCACATTGGCTAGCTTTTTGGCATCAATGTTTAGTCTTGTTGTGGGGTTTGTATTGCGTTTGTTTGTTGTTGATTTCTCCAGATTAATTGAATTGAGCAGTAATGAACGCCTCTGTGACTTTTTTACACTCCTCCCGAGTCCACGTGTTTCTTTTGTTTCTTTGAGTAACAATTATTTATCTACCTTTTCCGAAGAGCCTAGCTGATTTCCAAGTCTGTTTATGCAAGGGAGCGGATACATTATCTTAAACAACCCTGCATATATTTATCTCCTCAACGGGCCTATTAGATATGTAGTAAAATGGATCCATTTAGGCAGCTTCTAACTGCTCTCAGAAGTCTCTGAGGCACCTTTTACTTAGTCTGCTTGATGGATCATTATTTGGTCTTTAATTTACTACCAAGAAAGCGGTATCAATAGCACTGGTCAACAGCTCCAATCACGCTTCCGTGAAAACAGCCACCCTTGCAATTTGCCATCTCTCTAGGAATCTGCATGTGACGCACGCCCATGAAAGATCACGGCCGCGCAAGAAACTAGTTCCTAAGAAATTCATCAAAACACATCCTAGCAGTGCACTGATGGTCTGCCAGTATGCAGAACCACATTTCACGCATCTGTCTATTCTACAGACACAGAATAAATGCAACAAAATGAACGAATCCATTTTTTACGGAACTATGTTTGTTTACTACGACACGGAAGCATTTCCTGTTGTTGAGTGTCTCCATATCCTACCTAATTTAAGCGTTTATTTTTCGCAGGTAAACGGCCACAATCAGAAGGAAGAAGAAGTTTATCAAGACGGCCAAACTGTGGTTGTTCTAACTTCTAAAGAGTCAAGGAGTATTGGCGATATTCTGGCACTCTGTCAGGTAAGTATTTTGACCCCTTTTAAAACGATCCATTGTTTTGAAATTCCCTATTTCACGGTACGGAAACTACAGAGACAGAGCCATTGGCTCTGCCGCTTAAATCCTCTGGGGGGCTTCCGGCCATGTGTGGCTCTGTCTCTGGGGTCGTGATTTTTTGACAAAAACAGGTGAGTGTTCAACTTTGTTGTTCATTTATTTTCTTCTGGTGCTTAAAATCGAAAAACCGGGAATGTCATGCTCCCCTAAGACCATTTATCTGCCTGTTCTAATTCTGTGGGCTTCAAAGTCGGCAGGGTTTTCACAGGATCATTGTCGTCGTGGGTCGACCCTATGTGATTTTTTCTTGTTTACATCATGTATTCATGTACATTTCAACGGTAAATAGCCAATTGCTGCAGCCAAAACATGTGATATACTAATCGAGGGATAATCTCGATCAGACATTGCTTTCCCATGTAACAAAACCTTAGAAATGATTGGCAAACGTAAAGTTTGAGCAATTTCTATCGGTGGCTCTGTCTCTGGCGGCTGGCTCTGTCTCTGGTGGCTGGCTCTGTCTCTGCGTGCTTGGTGAAAAAAATTAATCTATCGCAAAATTCGTGTCGAAGTAATTTACTCACACTCTGAATAGATCATATTGTGTATGGCGAATGGTTCAGTCACCGATTAAACCCTAAATGCAAAACATTCAGCGTTGTTCAATTTCAAAGCTACAATTAAACAATGTCCTTTGAATGATCAAAGATCAGCGTGTCTAAATTGACGGGGGAAGAGGGATTTCGATTTAAGTAAATATATGACTCGGAACCGAACATCCTGTAATAAAGACATCGTACTATCTGGAGACAGCTACTGAACTCTCACGGCCACCGCGCAAAATGTGCCATTATTCGCTTTTATTCAGTGGAAAACATGCTTCTCTTCCAATTTACATGTATTGGGATATACACTAACCTTTCGTCACGGATCATGATTCTATGTAGTACTGTACTTAAGGCGACAAACTGGGTGTTGACAAAGAAACAATTACACGATGAGTAATCCACGTGATTTAGGGAAAGGTCCACACCGAAAAATTGTCTGTTTCAAGTATATTTTGTTCTATATCTCAGTTTAAACTCTACGTATTTTGACGAGCAATTGCACCATACGCTCCTTTGAGAGGTTCATTCATGAACCTCTTTATGCAAAGTATTCCATAGTTTTATTAAAATGCAACCAAAAACATTCATTTTGAATGTTTCGAGAAACCATGGGATTTGATGCGGAGTGAGTTAGAACCGGGGAATGTCCCTCTCAATGACGCGCGTGCGGTGCACTTTATCTCGTCAAAATCCGTCGAGTATTAGCTGAGAAAATACACAAAACAGACTTGAAGCAGACGATTTTTCGGTGTGAACGTCAGGGGCCTGTTTCATCAAAACATTTTTAAAAGAAGTAATTTTGAATTAACGATGTCTTAAATATCGGTTAAAACAACAATCGCATAATCCAGGGTCTCGTATTTTCAACGATCTTACGACAAAGTTTTTGTATAAAATGTGTAACAAAACATCTGAGTGCACGAGAAATCAGATTGGACCAATCAGGTTTGTTGTTACAAGTAACTACGCAAAAGTTAATCGAACGAGCGTTGATAATACGGGCCCCAGGTCTTGATAAATTGGTGATACGCGTTTCTTGTCCAAAACTTGTCGTAAGTCATCGGTAAGACAAAGACAAAAAAAAATACGTCTTAAAAATGAAACTGCCCCTTGTTTTTTTTTTCTTTTTTTTATTTGCACCAATATATCCGACATCTTTCCATTTAATCCTTCCCAAGCAAGACATTTTTCTGGTGCATTGTGAGAAAAGAAAATTGCTCATAACCAGCATTTTCATATTTTTTCTCACAGATTTCAATGATAACTATTACATATTTGATACTTCGGAGCTATGCGCAGATACATACATGTCTCTCTCATGAGAGGGGGGGGCGCCCATCTGCATCCTTGCATGTCTGGACATCATTTTGAATTGGAGCAGTCCTAAATAAGAATTATATGTATCACCTAATGTGATATAATACCCCGCCATTACTTTTGTCCGGATAAGTGTTTTTGTCGAAAACAAAGGACAGTGACTCACAAAATAAGAAAGGAATATTTATGCTCCTTTGAATAAGAACTTGTCTTTATTGAGATATATCTACCCATGAAATTTCATGATCATAGCTTCGATACTTTCAGAGATATGCTTTGGACAAGTATTTTGTAAACAGACTAAAATTAACCGACAGTTCAAAGCAGAGCCAGCCGCCAGAGACAGAGCCAGCCGCCAGAGACAGAGCCACCGATAGAAATTGCTCAAACTTTACGTTTGCCAATCATTTCTAAGGTTTTGTTACATGGGAAAGCAATGTCTGATCGAGATTATCCCTCGATTAGTATATCACATGTTTTGGCTGCAGCAATTGGCTATTTACCGTTGAAATGTACATGAATACATGATGTAAACAAGAAAAAATCACATAGGGTCGACCCACGACGACAATGATCCTGTGAAAACCCTGCCGACTTTGAAGCCCACAGAATTAGAACAGGCAGATAAATGGTCTTAGGGGAGCATGACATTCCCGGTTTTTCGATTTTAAGCACCAGAAGAAAATAAATGAACAACAAAGTTGAACACTCACCTGTTTTTGTCAAAAAATCACGACCCCAGAGACAGAGCCACACATGGCCGGAAGCCCCCCAGAGGATTTAAGCGGCAGAGCCAATGGCTCTGTCTCTGTAGTTTCCGTACCGTGTATTTACTCAGTAAAATTGAAAGTCTGCTTAGCTCTACATCGCGAGTTTTCATAATCACTTAATTTTACCTGACCAAACGTTTACACAGAGTTTAAAATACAATTTTTGCAATTTACTGCTAGTTGTAAGCAAACTAAGAGATTTAGGTTGTCCGTAACATCGCCAATAGCTAAAAAAAGATACCCTTTTCGCACGTGGCCATAACACATTTGGCTGACTTAACCCTGTATTTTAAGTACCGGTATATTTTTGACAAACAATAGTTTGAGTATTTTTTAAAATTCGTATTAGTATATTTCCTACGTTATGTCAAACAGTTTTTCCAACTTTTCCCATCGAACTTTTGATAAATAATCCAATCAGCAACCAAAACGATAATTTTTACAACTTAATTGGTTTTTGATCTATTCACGATTTTCATACACCGTACATAGGGGGACCGGGACTAGATCAGCCCCGAAGTAAATTCGGCCACCTACTATTGCGCTCGATCTAAAAAGGATACGAAAATTGTCGAGTCATTGTGACGTCGCCTATGACTAATGTTATACCGTAACGCAATATGTCGTCCAAATGAATTTATTTGTCGGTGTGTAGAAGAAAAAACACTTTTCAGGTCTAGTTAGTAAAGTTTGATATCTGTTGAATATATTTTAAAACAACTGACATAGTATTAAAATGTGCCTCTATGTATTAGAAAGCCATGTCAATTCTCCCTTGTATATTCATAGTTTCATTTGTTTATAACTCCATGCAAAGAAAGCGTGTATGTTTTTTTTTGAAAATATGCGTGTGGTGCTAGTTCGGCCCCCTGCCTCGGGGCATGTTCGGCCTGTGGCCGAACTTGCCCCACACAGTCCAAACTTGCCCCCACATACGAGCCTTTTTCATTCGCATTCCTGGTGTGTCATAAAAATACTTTCCCGAATAAGAAATGATACCAATTGGCGAGTCTAAAACGAATGCGTCGGAAAACATAGAGAGAGAGAGAGAGAGAAAAAAAAAAAAAAAAAAAAGAAAATGCCAACCATTAGCATTTTCTCCTTTTCTCTCAATGTTTCCATGTTTTACCACACACATATTCTCTTCCTTTGTCATAATTTTGTTGCCTGCAACAGTTTTGAATTTAGATCAGCCTTACAATTTGCCGTTTTGGAAAGAGGGAAAGGGGTGACCCCGCTTTCAACATATATGGTCATATTGAGACGACACATGCACTTACACATGTATCATTGCTGACGAATTGTAGGGGAGACCAGAGGCGCGTTCTTTAGAGCGAAAAATCTTGAAATATTTTGAGATTTCTTAAGATGTTTTAGGATGAAGCTTTATCTAAAAGAATATTTTAACTCAGAAAGTTTTCTAGCGTTTATGACACTTATTTTCATACTGGTTCAATTCACCCCGGTACATACTATGTGCAAATGCTTGTCAATCTGAGATAAAAACCCTCTTACGAAATCAATAATGGAATGCCATTATATTCTACACATATCATATCAAACTCCACACAGCGACAATGCCTTACATTATCACTGCAGGCATATAAATCACGTGACCATGGTGAATGTCACGTGATATCGTAGATTTATTTTATATTTCTGAAATCATTTTTAAACCCAATGATATTTTTTATTTAGATTCATATCTGACACCCCATATTCTTAAAACATCACTTAAAGCATGTTTACTTTTAAAAAATAAATCAAAATAAAAGAAATCAATTACCTGAAATCCTGCTAACTCAAGCTGTGCCGGCAGAGATCTCCCCAATCCAAATTCAGGGGAGATAACTGCGAAGGAGATTGATATCATATATCATATAACTGAAAGCTATAAAGAATAATTGTGAGATTTGATGTGCATTTTAGTGTGAAGACGGAATGTATGAATTGTGAAAAACAACTTTAATGTTGAAATTTCGGTTTTTTGGGGCATGATAACCATCAAGCATGACAAAAATCTTGAAATAAGGAATGATTTTCGCGGGCTCGTGTGCTAAAAATAGATTTCTGATGGGAAATCCCTCAACAACGTTTGCCGGGTACCAGTCTAATATTTTGTTTATCGGTCATGAATCGGACAATTCTTTCGTAACAGTGTTAGCGAAAAATTATCATTTTCAAGCGAGATATCAGTCGATCATAGATAATGCAGGCGGGAACTAAAACTACGAAACATTGCGCATATTAAACATGCAACATTGATTCCAGATACGGAGACAGACCAGAAATGACAAACGTTTTTTCTTGACATTCCTCAGCAGCTTAATCAGAAAAAACATCGAAAAGTCTAAAAGTAAAGTAGCTATGATCATGAAACTTCGCGGGTAAATAGATCTCACCAAGGAGAAGTGAAACGTACAATGAGCATAACTCTACCTTGCGTATTTTATGAGTTATTGCCCTCTGTTGTAGGCCTATTGAAAGCCTATGGGGGTATCAAATCACATTCAGCGACAAATTCTAGTTTTTTCCCAGATAAATCCTTTCCTAAACAAGACCGGTTTTGACGTCCCCAACAGAAAAGTATTGGGAAAACATTGAGACAAAAGAAGAAAATGATGATCGACCAAATTGAAAAGACCTGCACAGCAAACAAAATGGGTGTGAATAACTTCTTTGGATATTGATGATCATTCTACTTTTGCCTTGATATTTTCTCTGACATAAAACACTAAAAGTATTCACACCCGTTTTGTCATCTGCAGACTTTTTTCAGTTTGGCCCAACATGACATTTGGCGTTTTGGAAAGGGTAAGCGAGTACGCACGAGCGGCACGGCGAATCTAAGCTAGGCAGGACCGTATGTGTAAACATTACTTGTCAACTATAAATAAACCATGACCTCTGGACAGACGAGTCAAACTGAACAGGTAAACCAGGTATGTAAACGTCGTGGTTTTAAGAAGGCTTTTACCGTTAGTTGTAATCACAACACCCCTCTCACGTAGGACAGTCAATAGTTAAAAGTACATTTGAGTCTCAATGTTGATGGTGGCACTATAGTTATTTCATAGTTATATTGCGTTTTTATTTACCTGAAAGGGTGTGGCTAAGCCAAAAGGTTATTTGACGAGTTTACTTCTCGATACCTTGGTTAACATAAGGGAAAAACGTGCGGCACGAGCATGAAAACATTTCGAAATTGAAAGACTGTGCGATTGTAAAACGTGTTATTAAAAAACCTCGTAAATACAGCTTGATTCAAGCTGCAGTTACAATAATTTGCAATAACACTGACGATTTACCGCTAATTGAAAACGCTGTTTCTCCTCAATCTTCAATGTAATAACCGTTTACTAGGCTCCGCCCTTTCTCCCGAAAAAATCAGAATATACCTATCTTAAAAAGTACACGACAGTGCAGCAACCTTCTCAACTCTTAATTAGAATGTTTCTCAACAAATGATTACGGTAATCCAGCTCTTAGAACGTCATCTTCAGCAAGCTGATCGTGGAAAAACTTCGCGAGATAGACAGCCATATTTGTACGATAGAGGATTCCCAATCTATTTTTAGACCAGTGAGGCGTGACGATGACGTATTTGTTTAACCGAAAAACCGAATCCTATTTTCACCCATGAATACTTCAACTTTCACGCCTCAAATACTTGTTCACGCTTCAAATACTTACACATCGAAAATCACGCGAGAGTAAATCGGAATGGTTCATTTAACCCGTGGCTCATTTAACCCCGGTCTCCCCTACAGTCTATTAAATCTAATATCGTAGCAAAAGGTAAAGTTTGTTTAAGCATGGAAACCATTGAAGCAAGAGGAAAAAATGCTGATTATCTTTATTTTCTTCTTTTGGCTCTATGTTTTCCCAATCATTTTCTATTTAGGGACGTTAAATCAAGGTCTTATTTAGAAAATGGTTATTGTAGGCTAAAATGTTCCTGAATTTCCTTTGTTCTAGTTCATAATTTGTTGTAGCTTCTGTTACTTTGCGAGCACGTCCAGCCATGAAAGACGCTAGCTGCACACACGCTATAGAGGAAAATAATTGACCCGGCAGAGTGACCTTAACTGTACACAAAAGTGGAAAAGTTTATTGTCCAGTTAAAATGGGAATGGTCCGTCGTTAATTTACGTAAAAGCGTGCACTATATCCGTTATACAACATTGTGCCGCCATGGGAAAATAATATTTTATCTAATCTAGTCAAATAAAAATGTTAAGCTACCGTGGTCCATTTGGATCGAAATTTTCAGTAAAGCTAATCATTGAAATAGGCCTAATCTCCAACAAATCAAAATATTTAAACACAGTTCACATCCTTATGATACCGTACAGATGGCACAGGCTGACCAGGATCGGGAAGTTTGCATATTCAGTTAACCAGTTACCATTTTAAGATGACGCGACAGATGTATGCACGTGGAAATACTGTTAAAGGGGGAATGGCACTTAGAATCATGCAAATTTTCCGAGAACTTCGTACAAAATTTATATGTATATGAAAATATGGCCTTTAAATTGTATCTATGCAAAATCTTAGCTTTCTATCTTGTGTATTGGCTAGGATGTCGACGGATTTAAAACCCCATTTGTTCCATTATTGTAAATATTATCCCCGGGACAAAAAATCATGGGGTTTTAAATCCGTCGACATCTAAGCCAATACACAAGGTAGAAAGCTAAGATTTGGCATATATGCAATTTAAAGACCATATTTTAATAATGTATATTTATTTTTTTGTACGAAGTTCTCGGAGAATTTGCAAGATGTTAAGTGTTATTCTGCCTTTAAGTCGTTGAATAACATTATTATTAGCTGTAAATAGCGAAGCATGCGAAGTGTTCGGCAAATCACGAGGGGTTCAGACATACCTATCACCCCTGGACGATAAGTCCGTTGACTTTTCCGCTTGGTCTGCTCTGCCGGGTCAAATCTCGCCGTCTGTACTAACATATACACATGTACGCATACATTTAATTTCAAGATATTTCGAATAATTGCGAATTCTTTTATATGGTAAATTCTCTAAAATCACCATATATGGTGGATTTAGACTCGACCTTTAACCCTTTCTTATAGATATTTAACCCATTAACCAATTATATACTGAACAAAAAGTGAAAACTTTACACGTGCATTGCTTGTCATATTTCTTCTAAATACAACAAGTAGAGAAATCAAATGAATATACTTCGCATTGTTCATTGACGTGGTTGTGCCAAACACTAAACGTTTTGTTGATCTCAATTACGGGGATGACAAACGGACCCTTTAAGTGTGACAGGAGTCCGTTTTTCAGGTGTACAATTTGAATGGAAATTTTACACAATTTAAACCCTCAGAAACCCGAGCAGAACAATGCAAACCATGCCACAGTGCACGGAATGGTAGTCTGACAGCTTACCAGTCAGAAAATGTAAAGAAGCTTGCCTAACATTGTTTGAGCTTTTAAAAAATAATGTTTGAAAAGCAGAGTTTTCATTATGTTGCAAAGCTTGAACATTTCACAATGCAAACTCCATAGGAAATTGAAATCGCTATTGCATTGACATCTGGGAACAATCCTAGTCGAAAACAGGATTCAAAAATCTCCTGTAACGCCTGCATGATGTTTAAAAAGAACCAATCGAAAACCGTGATAAATAAGTGAATATCAAACATTTTAAATTCTCTATTTGTTTATGTCAAAGGGGGGTAATTCACAAAATTGACTGACTAGACCTTTATTTTAGAGCTTGCTACGGGTGATAACAGAGATTTTTTTTGTGACCCGGATAAGGCCAATTCCGAAAAAATAATGAATCGTTTCCTGCGCATGCGCATAGTATGTGACATTAGATGCAATTAGCTCTAAACGCATTAAGGGCCGTAACTCTGACACAAGGGAAGACAAGGCAATGACATTTCGACAAAACGATTGCTGAATGTCTGGGAAATAACGTCAAAATATATTCAGGCTTTTAATTCGATACTTTTCCAGAAACAAGAAATCTTGCAGTGTAAAGTTTTCACTTTTGTTCAGTATATAACCCATTGTATTAACCCATTCAAACATAATGACGGTTTTAACGCCACACACGACAAATGCATTGGGAAACATTGTAGGAATTAAAGAAATCGTATGTGACGATCAATTTCTTAATTTCCCACAATGTCATAAAAAACAAACAAACAAAAAAACGTTAAATTTCATTCACTTGAGTCTCTCGTCCGCAACATATTTAAATGTCTTCAAGTCTACAATTTTGCCGTCTGGTTATGGATTAATTGTGATGGTAAATAATACATTATTTTTAATAATACAGTGATATTAAGACAGGGAAAAGCATAAATATTTTTGGAATTAGTAGCCGGTAACAGATTGTTGAAAATTCACTTTTTCTGATAAGGTGTCGAACTAGCCCCGGTCTCCCCTACAAAGTGCAAACCAATCCGAGACCCGCAACATCTGAGCTGACTGGACATTTCGTGCACATGACTGCTCATCTGTTACTATAAATTAAATATAGCTACTGAAAAATCCAGGGATATTGGTGATATTCGTACACATGGTCATGTAAATATCTTAATCCCTTTTCAAAGAGACCTTTGTTTTGAAACCCAAAATCAAGAATCTGTGAGAAAGCATTTACAGAAAAAAGAAAGTGCTTGTCACCAAGCTTTGTATACTTTCACCGAAACGCTTTCTATGTTATATGCAAATCTGATAAAGAGCCTACTATCACGACTTACACTTGTGTCAAAAGTTTGGTATCTCTTAAATATCTAACAGTGCCAGCTTTGAATTATCTTGATTCAAAATAACATTGAAAATGTTTTTGATGTGTTCGAATACTGAAACAACCAGAACAGTATCCTTCATACACGCTGCGTTCATTAATAGTATCTGTTAAAGTAACATTTCAAGATTATTTTTACATAAATTTTACTTTTATTCTATTTGAAAGAGCATGTTTTCTTATGAAAATTCTGAAAATTTCAAGCCAAACTATTGAACCGTTTACGAGAAATATATATTTTTGTGCCAAAATTAAACAAATTGTTGTGGACAACAGTTCAGATTTATATAGAAGTTGCCATTTCTTCCTCAACTTTAAAGGCGTATTTTTCGCTTATACATGTAAATAACAACTTCAAAAAACTGATAGCATTTCTACGCATAAGAATAATCAATCTTTGCATTAAGACATACTTTTAAAAAACGAAATAAATGTGAAATGTCACTTTAAAGACTTATCTATTTCCAAAGGATTAATGTGTTTTCTATCGAAATCAACTAATACTGCGATATTTGTATACGATTGCAAACAATTTGATTGACAAATGAGTATGCCCTTTCCTGTGATGTTTTCACAGAAGGAGAATGTTGACGTGCTACACATTGAGTCCAGACCAGCACAGAAGAACAAAGGATCGTTAGAATTTTTGTTGTCGATGAAACCACAAACGAACGGACTAACGAAAGTTTTTGATGCTGTCAGGGAATTTACAACCAACATTAAAACTGTCGCACAAATACCCGGTACGTGTGCTTCTATTCGACCTTGGTCCAGATTCACGGTGGATAATCACGTGATACAATATTTTCAGAAAATCTTCAATAATTTTGTAAATACTGGACCAATTTGAATTCGGTTTGAAGCAGAGAATGCGGACAGACGTCACGCATTAGATGGACGTGGTTGATTTATGAAAAATCAACTGATAAAAAGTTATTGAAGATAAACCAAAATTTTGGTTTATCTTTAATAACTTTTTTATCAGTTGATTTTTCAAAAATCCAACACGTTTAGCTTATTCTTGGCATTTCCCACTTTCTCTGCTTCAAATCGAATTCAAATTGGTCAGGTATTAAAAAAAGATATTGAAGATTATCGGAAATTCTGTGTCACGTGATTATACACCGTGAGGTTAGAAAGAAACTGCTGGCGATTAAAAAAGGGCGACAAATCACTTGACACAATAACAACAAATAAAGAAAATATTTTACAGAAAAAAAATTTGTCGACAATTCCTTTTACATCATGTGCTGATTAAACGATCCTTAACGTCCAGAAAATCCATGTCGTTTTTCGTCTTCTCTTCTTCAAACCATATTCAAATCGGTCACCATTAAAAAGAAATAAAAAGACATAACATTCCCTTTTAATATTTCAAAGTATGTTTTGATTCCAAAACTGCTTATTCTAATGTGGTCAAAACCTACTGGCTTTTTGAAAGTGTTGCTTATAAACAAAAAAATGCTTTAATAATTGAGGCGAAAGTGACACATTCCATTTACATGTGGTTAACCACAATTAATCTAATTTCAAGAAAAAATATATTAGTCTCTGTAAACGTTGCAATGATTTGGCTTGAAATTTTCAGAATGTTCCTAAGTAAATAGGTTCTTTCGGATGAAAAGTAAGTAACATTTAAGAGGAAATGTGTTTCTGATGTCTCTTTAACAAAATTATTGAATATTGCCTGGCGTTGTGGTTGTGGTGTCACTATATTACTCGCCGTGGATAAAGTTAGGCGTAAAAACTGGGATTTTTAACCCTTTACCAAACGACAAAAATTTTAGGGCATTCCAAATTGAAAGATCATACAGACGACAATTTCAAGTGAATGATTTTTTATTTTTAGTTATATTTGGATGGAAAACATTGTGGGAAATGAAGAAATGGCTTGCCACAAGCAATTTCTTCATTTTCCACGATGTTTTCTAAGGTCATTATTTTGTAGGGGGTCAAAAAGATTCATTGTGTGGTAATGGGTTAATCCTGTTTTGATCACCCACTAAAATATAATTGTAAACAGATATCAAGCTTTGAAATTAAGCTATTTCATAATCTTGATTTGCGTTTTACTTGTGCGTGTTTTTAAACTCTTAAAACATTTTTCTTATCTGAAAAATAAAAGGGTTAATAATTTTCTCCCTCCAATCAAAACTTTTCCATGTTCTATCAGCCATTACAACTCTTTAAAAAACTAGTCTGGATAAGTAGGGTAAAACTTTATCATTCGTCGTTTCAAATGACAAATATTCAAATTTTCTTTTCAAACGTTTTGAATTTTTTTGCCAACCTGTGACATTGCAATGTGTGCCTTTATGAATAAACTCATTCTTAAACTGGTTTTGCACGAACGCTTTTTGTAGAAAATAATTATGAATTTAGTGTTTGTTTGGCGTATTTGATGAGTGGAGACAATACAAAGATTTAGAACTGCATTTGACTGCAGCCATTTCCAATTTTCCAATTTCTAACAAAAGGGGTAGGTTCACTACTCCATGAAATCGGCCTAAAATTTTGAGAAAATATTATTTAGAATTGACTAACATTGACAGACTTTCTCTTCAGTCTAGTAGTTCTGTAAGAAGACGACAAAACGTGGTACTTCACCGTTTTGCTCAATTTTAGCCATTTTTACTGTTCAAAATTGACTGTGGCCGCATTCGAGTACCACAAAAATACTTTTTTTGGACGAAGTTTGACGTATTCCTGATACACTGTCAAAATATCATGTTGGTACTCATGTGGGCCGACATTGAAATTGAACTTTTATGAACAGAGCTTGATGGTTTCCAAAATAATGCATCCCTTTCTTAAAACTGATCTATAATGCATGTAAAGGGTTTTTAGATAATTGTTTTACGCCAGGAAATGTGTTCTGTTATTGTTAAAATGTGTACAAAATTTTAGGAGAACATCTACTTTCGTTCTAACTTTATTGCATTTTTAGTGTCCAAAATTGTGCCAAGTGTAACGCTTTTAGCGTGATATTTGTTAAAAATGCATTTTTAAAAATGATAATCTTAAAAATACTGATTTTGAAAGACTCCACAACATACTATTTTACAAACTCTGCAACAATACAACAATTTTTGATAGTAATTTGTTGAACAAAAACATATAAATTGCCCCTGAACCATGCCAAGAAAATAAAACCCTCAAAAATATAAAGCCATTAATATACAATACTTTCAAAAATCAAAGGATTTTGCTACTAGACATCTTTCTGTCTAAAAAATGTATGATTTGTTAGATAAATGTCATCTGTGCAACATTAGTATGGTTATATGCAATAACTTTTATACAATCAAGTCCTCATGATGTCATGTCTATGCACATCCAAAATGTCTCAAGTGTAATATTTTGTGTTAGAAAACCTGTGTTTTTGTCATATTATATTGAAAATTGCTCTAATTGTTTTACAGAAGGGCATCTGTCCCATGAAAGATCAATAATCTAGCAGATATAGGCCTATATACCATTGACTGTTCTGGATCTATAAGAGTTATTTGAATATTCTAAATCAACATGTGTTCCAAGTCTACTGATGTAGAACTGTGAAACTTTCAGCAAAACCTTATCATATGATAGTCTAGAAAGTTTTCTTTCGTTTGTGTTTTTTAGTTTTTAGAAACCAAGTAAAGTAATCACGGGTTGACTTAAGAAAACTCGTTAAATCTAAAACATTTCATCTGATATGTGTTGGGATGTATTTGAATAATTGTATTTCACGTATAAAATATGATGATTATGGTGAAAAAACTGTCTTTCTGATGAAATCAAGAATAACATCAGTTTACAATATTTGATGTTAGTTTTCACAAAAACGCCCATTTCGTAATAGCTAAGTCTCTTTTAAAGGAAATTAATATTTTTGATCCAAGTTTAACATTTTTCTTTGTTTGTTAAACTAAAGCTAATACACCTAAAAGGGATATATTACATCTTTAATATTCGCCCTGATCTTACATTTCTTTCAAACATGCACTGAAACAGATGAAATCACGTGGGGCGAGGTCTCTGCCATAAGGAGGGTGAGACAACAATTGACATTTGAAATAGTTGATAATCTCCACTGTATCTGCGGCAAATTGACCGTTGGCCTAATTGTGAAGAATGTGGATGTTTTTCTGTGCTTACCTTGTGCGCTTTTGCTTCAAACTTTCTCTTAGAATATTCAGAACTACATGTACCTCTAAATAGTACTTGGCGGTAACAGTTTGGTCTTTTCGCATGAAATGAGTAACTATCAATCCTCGTGAATCCAAGAAAGCAACGAACATGGCCGTCAGTCGAAGGAGACAGCTGTATCTTTGCAGGGGCGGGGAAGCAGCTAGTTTTCATTGCTTTGATTGAGCTTAATTATCTCAGCTTCGTAATGATGTACCCATATCTCATCTTCAGTGACAATGCGGTTCAATAACCTAACTGTTTCACGATTAAGATGACTTAAATGCTCTTTTGCATTAGTTACTATGTTTGTTCCTCTAACAACTAGCCCATGATAGATAAAACACCTTTCACATATCAGTGGACAAAATATTGAGTATACACAACTATCACTGAAAAAAAAAACAACTGACAATATCATTGGCAAATGAATGTAGATTTCATCAATATAATGTGTTCATATAGCTGCAAGTGGAGAGACAGCAGCATGAAATTATTTTCCGACCGTCACTCTGAGTCCATAAAATACTGTTCATTTCTACCCATTGCCACGGTAATATAGCTGAATTTCTATTCATAACATTTTTTTCTTAAAAATATGGAGAAATGATTTCTTATAATTAGACGCATTTGAAGAACTTTTTATTTAACATTCAGTAAGAAAATTGTTGCGTATTTAAATGAATATTGAGAATTTTGACATTTACCAATGACATTGACCTTGTTGAGTTACTTATTACTTTACTTAGAAGCTAAAAAGATAGGTCTTATCCTCCTTATCAATTTCTTGAAATACATAAGTAATATAATGTTTAAAAATTGAAAGTTATTGCCAAGTTTAAGATATTTCGCAATTTTCTGCATAACGTTTACTATACCATGGAAATATCATAAATTCCATGACAACGCTCATAAAACCTTGGCAGCATTCTACCTTAGCACTTGTCCTTTGTCTCTATTATTTTCATGGAGTATAATCTTACATAAAAAATAACTTTTCATAAGATTTGTTGATAGATGCGTCTAAAATTTGATGATTTTTGGAGAAATTGTCGCTTTGGTTACATCGCCATGTCTTTCAGAGGGGGTCCGGCAAATTCCACGGGGTGTGGGCCCGCGCCGTCTGACCCCAGATAGATCCTCCCATGTATTTTGATATTTTAGCGATCCCGTGGTTTCCGACGAAGATAGCTGAGTTGGACAAATTTGCTGACCGTGTGCTGAATGCATGGGCGGAGCTAGAGAGTGACAATCCGGATATAACTGACCAAGTCTATAGAAAGAGGCGCAAATACTTCGCTGATATCGCCATTAAATATAGACAGTAGGTACTCTGTGTTTATTAAAGTATTAATTGATATATATATTTTAGCTCACCTGAGCACGAAGTGCTCAAGGTGAGCTATTGTGGTCGCTTTTTGTCCGTCGGCGTCTGTCCGTCTGTCCACAATTTGTTGTTAACACTCTAGCATCCACTAATATTGACCAATCTTCACCAAACTTAAACAAAACATGCATGACCATAAGTTTTCGAATGAATTCGATTTTGAGTAAGAACGGATCAGGAAATCCAGAGTTATGTGCCCTTGAACGCCAAAAATGGTTAGTTTTTTTACGTTGTTACCATTTTAGTATCTACAAATATTGACCAATCTTAATCAAACTTGGTCCAAACATGTATGACCAGAAGTTCTTGAATGACTTCGATTTTGGTTTTGATCGGAACAAGAAGTCCGGAGTTATGAGCCCTTGAATATAAAAAATAGCCAGTCTTGACTTTGTTACCACTCTAGCATCTACAAATATTGACCAATCTTAACCAAACTTTGTCAAAATATGTATGACGATAAGTTCTTGGATGAGTTCGATTTTGGGTCAGATCGGATGAGAAGTCCGGAGTTATGCGCCATTGAATATCAAAAATCGCTAGTTTTGACTTTGTTACCACTCTAGCATCTACAAATATTGATCAATCTTAACCAAACTTGGTCAAAACATGTATGACAATAAGTTCTTAGACAAGTTAGATTTTGGGTCATATCAGATCAGGAAGTCCGGAGTTATGCGCCCTTGAATATCAAAAATAGCTAGTTTCGACATTGTCACCACTCTAGCATCTACAAATATTGACCAATCAAGACAAAACTTGGCTAGAATGTTGGTTACTATACAGGAATGAATGGATTGAATTTCCAGTGTCATCGAAGTAGGAGATCTGGAGTTATGTGCCCTTGAATTTGACAAATTTGCCGTTTTCGACTTTGTTTACGCTTTAGCATCTACATTTATTGACCAATCAAGACAAAACTTGGCAACAATTTTAGTAACCATAAGATGCTGAATTACTTAAATTTTCAGCTTGATCGGACCAGAAAAAACAGAGTTATTGGCCCTTGAATTTCACAAAATTGCCGTTTTCGGCATTATTTTCACTCTAAAAAACACAAATATTGACCAATCAAGACACAACTTGGTCACAATGTTTGTGACTATGAGATCTTACATGATTTGATTTTTCATATTGATCGGACTAGAAAAACCAGAGTTGTGTGCCCTTGATGGTGACAAAATTGCCGAGTTCGTTTTTAATTTCATTCAAACAGTAATAAATATTGACAAATCAAAAAACAACTTGGACATCAGGTTGATGAGGATATCTTTATCAGAACAGAGTTATGTGAACTGGATTATGACAAAATTGATGTTTTTTTATCGACTAGGTTTTCACTTTAACATCCACAAATATTGATAATTAAAGATTAAGAATGCTGTTTTCAGGTGGATCATAATCTCGCATTTTAAGTTTCGTGTTCTTGTCTTAGAGATACAGGTTTGTGCCACAAATGAACGTCCAAACGCACGAGAAAGTGGCAATGTTTAAAAGGGGCACAAATGTGTAACGTTTATCTTGAGAAATGAATAAGAGGTTATGTTCCTTAATGTACCCTATTTGAAATGAAAATGTTTGATGACGTCATTATGACGTAAATTTGTCTAAAATATGCCACATTACTCATTTTATTGTTGTTGTGAAGTGTCATGGTGGGGAGAAGAAAAATGCTTACCCCTGACACAAAAAAGCTGGCATTTCTTTATATTACTCGGGAATTCGTCAATCGGAATTTGCTCATAGATTAGAAACACCTTGGACTACAATTACTGGATTTATCAACAGATATCGTAAAAGAAATAGTGTAGAAAACTTGCCGAGAAGTGGTGCCCCGGCGAAAGTCAGTGAACATGACGGTCGGACATTATCATAGGTCTTGTCAAACAAAACTGATAACAGACCTTGACAGACATTATCGGACTTTTTAATTAAGTAAGGTACTCTAGTGTTTGGAAAAGGACAGTTCAGAGAAAATTGTACAGTGAAGGATTTCATAGGTGTGTTATTTTGAGAATGATTAGCATTCGTGAGGTCAGTCCTGAGGCCCATTCTGTGAACCAATTCAAGGTGGGAAAAAGAAATCACTCCATGATATGGTTGGCCCGAAGTCCGGACTTGAACATTATTGAGAATGTTTGGTATTGACGCAAAAGACAACTGAAAAAACTACTTTGAAGTAATCGACACCCGTGATAAACTCGAGGCAGCCATTGGAGACACATGGACAAATATTCCTCTAGAATAAATAAGGAACTTGTATTGCAGCATACCTAAAAGGATTCAGAATGATATGAAATCAAAGGTGTAAATTACAAAATATTAAGGTAAATAATCCAAGTTAAAAGTGTTAAAAAGGTTTTGTTTTTGACTGTTCATTTAGAGTTGACTTTCGCCATTTTGATTTTGGACGTTCATTTGTGGCACAAATCTGTACATAGGTCATGTAAAAGGTGGGTCTTGTTTTGCATGGAGAAAGTTTCAAACTTCTATCAGGTGAGCGATCCAGGGCCATCTTAGCCCTCTTGTTTTATAGTAGTGTTAAGGGGGAATGTTCCAGTTTTTCGGAATACTCGGTCATTACTGTAGAAAATTTAATGTTTCGTACCATAAATATGTTTCGCTACCATATTTTCGATAATATGTAGTGTCATTACAATTTACCATTTTTGACTGTAAGAGCGTATTATATATTGGTTATTATACGCCCGTCGAAGACGGGACGTATTATGGGATCATCCGTGGCGTCCGGGCGTCCGGCGTCCGTTTGTCCGGGCGTCCGGGCGGCGTCTACTACTTTGTCCGGAGCATAACTCTTTTACCTTAGGTCTGATTGACTTTAAACTTGACAGTTACCGGTATATTCTTCTCAGCATTACGGAGTGCAGTGCACAAGAACACTAACTCTACCTGGCTTTTTTGAGTTATTGCCCTTTGTTGTTTTTCATACTTGAGTCTTATCCGCAGTATATCTCTAAAAGTATTATAGCTAGGATCATGAAACTTCATGGGTGTATAGATCTCACCAAGGGGGAGTGCAGTGCACAAGAACCATAACTCTACCTGGCTTATTTTTTGAGTTTTTGTCCTTTGTTGTTTTTCATACTTGAAATCTTGTCCGGAGTATATCTCTGAAAGTAGTATAGCTAGAATCATGAAACTTCGTGGGCGTATAGATCTCATCAAGTGGGAATGTAGTGTACAAGAACTATAACTCTACATAGCCTGTATTTTGAGTTATTGCCAACCCGCTCCCCTGTCGACATAAAGCAGTGTTACGGGCGTATCTTGTGACAGTTTGACACAGGTCTTGTATATAACTGATTTTCTCAAGATGGAAATCGATGATTTAGAGCAAGAAATGTGTATGTACTTACCACTGTTTTGCATCATTTTATTTACGTGTAATTCATAAAAATTGCTGTAATTCACTAATAAGTGCGATGACCTATACATTTTCTTCTTGAATTTTTACCAGGACATATTGCATAATACAATGAGGGAATTTTATATATTTTTTGTAGATTTTGAAATATTTCTAAAAATGTGCAAATTTTGACATAAAACGCTTCAGCTTCATTGATCTAACTGAACACATGAGTATATTGTTTTATAGATATATGCGTTTATAACAACATATATTTTGGGTTTTCTGTTCTTGGTCAATGTAAGACGTTACTTTAAATCCCTGTTCTGGACTAAACGATGATTATACGACATTTTAAGTATTTAAGTTACCTTTGACAGGTGCAAAAATTGTGCATTTTTTCTGTAGGGGTACATCATACGACTAATTATAAAATTCAAACAAGATCGATGACCATCCATATTTGTTTCGTCTTTTTGGTAATAAGATGTACTTTCAATAAACAAAATTTAAATAAATTCTATTATTAGGAAAATAAAAAGTAAACTTGAGCATTCTCCCTTATTTAAAGTAGTATTTCAATGCTGCTCCTATACAAAATTGAACCCAAAATTATTAAGAAAAATAGAAATAAAACACAAAAAAATGAGTCAGGATCTGGAAAAACGTCCCTTATAGCATTTGAGACACCCATGATTAAAGGTCAGGCTCTGCCTAGATGCAGTCTAGTCAGCAGCCATGTTACTCTTAAATGGTTGCTACAGACCATGAGGAAGCTATTGGAGAACAACATGGTTCCTGGTCAGACTGCGTGTATACGCAGGCTGATCTGGAACCATGTTGTTCTCAAATGCTACATGGGACGTTTTTCCAGATCATGGCTCAAATATATCATTATTTACAAATTGCATAAAGCTGATGATAAAAGTCAGTCGATGATGAGCAGTCCCTAAATGGTGCAGAAAGCTGCAGGTTCGACAGCTATTTTGTCATACTTCTCAATCAAGTTGGGTTTTAAATGGATACTTCCGTTCATAATTGCATAGTACACCGGGATAAAAATGAAATAAGTTGACTCAGGAACCCAAAGACTATGTATGCTCAGACTTCTGTCATATTTTTTATGTTTAAATTATCTAGGAAGTGTCCCTTTATTAGAAATAAAACATAATGCTGAATGAGCATGCGCTAACTTATAACAATAGATTTTAGTTGTCTACAAACGCTTCTCATTTAGACTACGGATTTCCCTTATATTTTCTATCTTGTTTTCGGTTCGTACTTTGTCTGAATTACAATCTATTACTTATTCAAAGGTGAGCAGTACAAAAGTTTCGCATTTTAATAAAAAATATTTCCTTTTTCAATTGACCATGGGCGTTGCTGCGGTTTTAAATTACCTGTCATCGCTCCAACCGATTGTACAATGTGTTTATGAATTTCTTTCAGTGGAGAACCAATTCCCAGAGTTCAATATACAGAGGACGAAGTCAAAACATGGTAAGAAAAGTCTTGAAAAATTAGACAGTGCTCATAACGTGTTCTTTCAAAATAAACTAACAAAAAATGAAACTGAACAAACAAATTGCGTAGATCTAGTACCTTTGCTTACCAAGGGTATAAAGGGGTTCTAGCCAATAAAGGATTTTGAATTAAACTGAATTGAAATCCTTTTGTTTTTTAGTGCTAAGGTAAACTAGAATCTATTCCCTTTGCTTATACGCCTTGAACTTTTTTTCTCAAACGGCAAACATCTAAGTCACTCCAAATTCAGGGACAATAAAGACGACAAAATTAATCCATGTAAAATTGCTTATTAATTATTTGTAAAGACGACAAAATTAATCCATGTAAAATTGCTTATTAATTATTTGTATGTTAGAGCACGAGAAACGTTAAGTCTAAAACAGAAAATGTTGTTTATTACCACTGTCTTCTTTTCTTTCCACCTAGATCAAAACACGATTCTTTTTTTTGAAAGTATTCCAGTTATGGAACGAAATCTTTATGGTGCGAATAGACGATTTCAAGGGAAGTAAATTTCATTGCTCTCATTTTTTGAAATTTTGACTTTTGTTGTTTTTTTGCCTACTCTTCAAAGTGTTTTTGCCTACTCTTCAAACAATTTAAAAACATTTTCACAAAAACTGTTTAGAATATACCACAAAAAATTTGATCACGCTAAATTATTTTCCGTTGTTGGGAAATAGGCGATATTACGTCTAACGATACTTTAGATGTTGCAGGACGACGATCTACACCACACTGACCCAGCTTTACCCCACCCACGCATGTAAGGAGTTTAACGAGAACTTTCCGTTGTTGATAGAGAAATGTGGATACAGAGCAGATAACATTCCTCAACTAGAGGACATTTCACAGTTTTTACTTTGTAAGTATACAGAAAACCCAGTTTAAGTTAGGATTTTTTTCAAACAACGTCTTAATCCCACCAACGCATGTAAAGAGTATAACGAGAGTTTCCCATTGTTTGTAAAGAAATGTCACGTGGATATAGGACAGATAACATCCCGTAGCTAGAAGACATTTCTCAGGTTTTTTTACTATGTAAGTACATACATGTGGACAAAAACTATCTCCAATATCAATTTTGGATGTGCCTGGTGCCAAAAATTATCAAACCACACAGCAATGCAGCTCATTAACACAATCACAAAGAAAAATACAAATGTAATAAATTATGAAAGAGGCAGATGGATAACTATGACTGGATAACACAAATAGGAATACTATTATATTGCTTGGTTTCATTTCCACGTGGTACTAAATATGTCAAAAAATCATAAAAAAACCCTCTCGGAATCCTATTGTTAGTTCTTTATAACATATAGATGTAATTTCTTTTTATGTTTTTTATTTCGCATTTCTCGTATTGTGATTTTCATATTGAATCAATTCCTCCCAGTGATTCTCATTTTTCATATTTCGTCATAGACCTAATAACAGATCAGTAACGCCCCTTCATTTTAGCTCACCTGAGCACGAAGAACTCAAGTTTAACTTTTGTGGTGAAGTCGATGTCCGTCGTCAGACGTGCGTCGTACCTCGTCAACATATACCGTGTATGCTCTCTAGAAGCCACAGTTTTGCCCGATCAAACTGAATTTAAAATTGGGTCAACAGGTCACGGCGAAAATTCCGAGAAAAACCTTATATGCTTTCGAGAAGCTACATTTTTGTCCAATCAACATAAAATTTAGTTAGAATAATTGTCTTGATAAAATTACAGAAAAGTTTGAAATAGGGTCAACTGGGGTAAAAAACGAGATCATGGGATCAAATCTTAGAAAAACCTTGTATGCACTCTAGAGGCCACATTTTTGCCCGATCAAGCAGATAATTTGTCATAATGATAATCTTGATAAAATCTCGGACATCTTTGAAAATCGATTAACCAGGGTAAAAAACTCGGTAATTGGGTCAAAGCTTAGAAAAATCTAGTATGTACTCTAGAAACTGCATTTTTCTTGGATCAACCTGAGAATTTGTCAGAGTGATTGTCTTGATAAAATCTCGGATAAGAATGATTTGGGTCAACTGGGATTAAAAACTAGGTCTTGGGGTCAACTCTTAGAAAAACATTGTATGCATTCTAGTGGCCACATTCATTGTCCGATCAACTTGAAATTTGGTCAGAATGATTGTCTTGATAAAATTACAAACAGATTTGAAATTGGGTCAACTAGGGTCAATAAGTAGGTCAGGGGGCAAATCTTAGAAAACCTTTTATGTACTCTGAAGGCCGTATTTTTGTCGGATCGACCTGAAAACTCACCAGAATAATTGTGAGAATGAAATTGGATCAACTATAAGGGGCCACAAACTAGGTCATGAGGTCAAATCTTAGAAAAAACATTGTATACACTCTAGAAACCCGATCGACCTGAAAATTGGTCAGAATGATTTTCTTGATGACATCTTAGACAATTTTGAAAGTGTGTCAACTAGGGTCAATACCTTTATCACGGAGTCAACTCTAAGAAAACATTGTTTGTACACTAGAGGCCACATTTTTTGTCGGATCAAACTTAAGATTAATCAAAATGATCTGGATAAAATCTCGGATGGATAAGAATGAAATTGGATTAGCTGGTGTAAAAACTAGTTCAAGAGGTCAAATCTTAGAAAAAAAACTTGTATGCTGCTTAAAAGCCCCATTTTTGCCCGATCAAACTGAAATTTGGTCTGAATGATTATCTTAAAAAACTTTTGGAAGAATTTAAAATTGAGTCAATTGCGCAAAAACTGGGTCATAAGCTCAAATTTTAGAAAAAAAACCTTGTATGAATTGTAGAGGCCATGCTTTTTGTCAGATCAACATGAAAATTGATTAGAATGATTGTCATGATAATATTGTGGACAAGTTTGTAATTGGGTCAACTGGGGTTAAAACTAACTGGCAGGGTCGAATCTTAGAAGACAGTCAAAACAGGTGAGCGATTTAGGGCCACCATGGCCCCCTTCTTTGATTTTGTTTTTTTTTTGCATTTAAAAGAAAGTTTGATAGTTTTCTTTTAAATCACGTCTTGAAAAATTCGAAATTGGATAAAGTTTTGAGATCCGGGTAAGCTATACTTTGTTTATTGCAAATAGATTAATCATTGTGCTAATGTTTAATGTGTGTGGCAAATAAATAATCTAACTCCTCCCTTTTCTTATTATTTCAGCCCGAACAGGGTTCCGACTGCGTCCGGTGGCTGGTCTGCTGTCATCACGTGACTTTCTAGCAGGGTTGGCGTTTAGGGTGTTTCATTCCACACAGTACATCAGACACGGTTCGAAACCAATGTTCACACCAGAACCGTGAGTTGGGTTGGTTGTATAAATCAATGTGCTTTATCACGGTGGGGATTGTGCATGCTGGGATGGGTAAATCTACGGCCAAATTTGCCTCGCTTCAGGTAAGACATTTTGCAATAACTTCCTTATTTCTGCGTCAATTAAAAAACGGTTTGTTGCATGTACCCCGCCTTACTGAGTTCTTTCCTCCGATATATGCTTTACACGAAACCTTTTTGTACTTTTTGCGAAAAGTGATCCCAACCAACCAGAAAAACGACAAAAAAATCTGGTCGTTTTTCAGATCAGTTGGGATCAATTTTTGGGAAAAATATTCGGGCAAAAAGGTGGCTTCTAGAGAGCATACACGGTATATGTTGACGAGTTTTCAAATTAGTAATACACCTGAGGAAAGTGTGCAGTAAGGCGGGGTACATGCAACAAACCGCTTGAAAATTGACACAGAAATAAGAAAATTATTGCACAATTTCCTACCTGAAGCGTGGCTTATTTTGCCGTAGTCGTTATCATTTCGTTTTCTGGTCAGTTGGGTTCAATATTTTGGGATCAATTTTTGGAAAAATTAAAAGGATACCACAAATAATCCATGTATCCGAGGAAAGGGATTATGAAGGCGGGGCACATGCAACAGACCTTTTGAAAATCGACAAAGTAATAAAGGAGTTATTGCTAAGTATTTGGCAAGATTCGAGATTATTTTTGTCCGTATTCGTTATCCATCCTAGCATGCACAATCCCCACCGTGTTTATGAACCAATGAATGGCAAACAAACAAAAGATACCATTTTACATCGTATGCATGGACGTTCAAAAGAGCTAGGGTCTTTGTATGGGAGACCGGAGCTATTTCGGCCCCTTAATTTCGATTGCTCATATTTTGAATTATATGAAAGTTATTTTGGCGTGATTTGTGTATTTAAGTTCGACAGGCGAAAGCCTTTCAACTGCGTCTGTCCTTTTTATATTTTTCTTTTCAATAAAGAGAATTTCAAATTTTAGAGTTTTGATCATGATGGCCGAACTTGCCCCATACATGGGGCAAGTTCGGCCCACCCTTGGGGCAAGGTATGCACAGACCTATAAATCCTTACATTTGATTTTTAGACTGTTTAGATTTAAAGGAATCGTTATACGACTTCCAAATGAAGGTATAAATTGAAAAAGCGTTGTTATAACAGTCAAATCATCGTGAGTAAGGGGACATTCGGGATAACAAGTAGAGGCTGGGGCAAGTTCGGCCTGTGATTTTGAATTTGTCCATTTTTTACATTTCTGTTAGAGCTAGGTCTGAACAATTTGATATATTCGGAGTCGTCAAGAAATGGCAATTCTAACAGCGATTATTCTTTTTATTCATGGGCAAGTTTGGTGGTGGCCGAACTTGCCCCAACCCCAAAGGCCGAACTAGCCCCAGACAGACCTGGTTTCAACATCACGTCATATCTTCTTTTAGATAACACGAACACTTCATCTTTAGTTTTGATATGAAAGAGGACTGAATTGTCTTCATAAATAGACAAAATGAAATCTGAATCCTGGCGCATATTACTATAAATTAAAACTTACATAAATGTGGAAAAATACTGAAAGTTTCTAAAAATCAGAATCGTGTTCTAAATTCTATGTTTTTGTATTAAATTCGATCAAAAACCTTCTGCGAAAGGCTTTCTTCATGAGTAACATTAAAATCCGGGTCAGAGCTCTCTATCTCTGTCGACAGGCTCAAAAGAGCCACTAGCCGAACTTGCCCCGGGGCCGAAATAGCCCCGGTCTCCCCTACTGCGTGTTTTGACCTTCAACCTGCCAAATATTTGTTTGGTCATCAACATTCATTCTCGAAACAGTAGCTATATTTTCTTTCCTTGCTTACTGGACAGATTTTTGGCCTTGAAGAGGCCAAATTTAGCATGTCATTTTTCTCAGGGCGTGCAGAATTTTTATCTTGTGAAAACGTTGAACGCAGATATATAGTGTTCTTGCGCGATGAAAAGTAAATCGGAACTGGACTAGATTTATACTACTTTATGCAGATTTTGTAAATTTCGACCCATGTACATTACAAAAGAAGTAAATACATACGTTGATAGTAGTAAAGGCATTTAAAATCGTAAAATATACTGAGAGGCAAAAATAAGTATACATCCTAGTTCTTCCATGTTTTGTGAGAAAACGATGTTTAGATTATTACGATATTTAAACGCCACCGAATGTGGTCGTTTGTTTGATGTTTACGTCTTCGCCTACCTGCCTATCTGTCTTTCCTTCCGTTGCGAAGATCTTTTCGTGACATACAGCGGCATCGAAAAGGGGGGTTAAATATTAAATCAGTGCAAGAATTCACGTTAACACAATTCATACATTAATGAACACATTTGGATAAAAAGTTCACAGAAAATGCCTTGTCAGCTAGAACCAAACATACAATATAAGTGCTTTTCCATATTACGATGTGTCATGGCAAAAGGCGGCTTGGTGCAAAAAAATTGTATTACATAACTACTTTTAAATTTATGGACGGATTTTGATAAAATTTGCGCAGAATGTTTCTATGCCATATGACTAAGTGTATATAGTGTCTAGTTTCTTTTAAGTTATGCAGTGTCATAGAAAAATGGGCCTTAAAAGCAAAAAGGACATATTGATTGATTTCTACCAGCCACCGAGAATTGTGTTATAACGTTAGAGAAAATTTAATGTTGTGATTTGTTGTGATAAAAAATGAAGAAATTAAATACGGATTAACAGCAACATTCGATGCTCCACTAAGTCGCACGTGCAAAATTTGCAAAATCGGCGTGTAGCACGAGTATGGGTAGCCAAGCAATTTCAAGCAAAATTTATCAACACTGTATTATTGGTCTATGGGTAGAAATAAAAAGTACAAAATTTTTAGTTGGTATGATGAAAATTAAGAGAGATATCGAAAAACAAAAAGTGTATACTTTCTTTTGCCTCTCAGTATATTTACAATCAAGAAATCGATTGCAACATAATATTATGCGCGGATCCATTCGCCGCCATATACTGAACGTTTAGTGGGTTTTCCCCGAATCAAAATTTTCGTTGAGGTTCGTTAGCAATATCTAAATATAGATACCCTGCAGACGCAAGATTATGACGATATATTATTGCGATTAAATCTTTTTTAGTCTTGTTTAAAAAGAAGATTAAAAGGTTTTCGAGAGGTTTTTACATGTCGATGATAGAAATATTAGTTATTTTCGGAAATAAAATGGTGTCCGATCTGACCCGAAGGAAAATTGATACGTCGGGTCTAACCGGACAAATAATGATTTTATATATTAATTATGTCACGTAGTGAACAGCAAGTTTAGTGGTCGAGCGGTAATGTCGAAGTCTCAGACCTCTGGGAACCGACGTTCAATTTCAGCCATCAGCGTATAATTTTTATTATTTTTTTACGAAATACTCGATGTGCAATAAATATCTTAGATAGTTCATTTGTATTTTACCTTACCTAAAACCTTTCCAAACAAAATTTTAGATTGTTCCAAATTAATTACGTAAAAGTGCAAACATAATTATTTGAAATAAATCTAGCTCGATTATCGGCCTGTCCGATCAGACCCGATGTGTCCGAAATAACCTGTCGTTGATGACTAATTTTGTTTTCCTCCTACCCGGTTTTATACGCTTAATACATACTTCTCATTACCGATGCCGGGGAAAAGGCTTAGAATTTTCTGATTGTGACATAAGATACAGTTTTTGTCTTCACCTATCTAAATAATGACTGACGATCACTTAACTGTCCGAAAGTACCCTACGTATCTCTAATATTTAAAGAAACTCGTTCATTGCAAAATTTTCCGTAAATGTTCGTTTTTCCCCCGCGAAAGAACTATTGGGTCCATAGAAATACCGGAACACCATGGAACGCATAGTAATTACCGGAACACACGGAACGCGTCAGTGATTACCGATACACACTTGAAATATTTGGTTTTCCAATACCGTAGGTAATAGTAACGATTTGTTATTCTTTAATCTGTTTTAAAACTTTGTTATTTATATATCTATGTATTAGTATGTGTTAGATAGTTATGTTTTAATAGGCAGATTCATGATTTAATAAGGTTCTAAATGATATATTGTGAAGATATATAGAAATAACATCACGATTTGTCGGCAATGCTTTAACTTCATTTAATAAATCGTTATTCAATCCATTACTTCATCTTGATTGTTTGATCAAGATATAAAATATGGAATTTACCATTATCTCACCCATTCCAAAATGTAAAAACTTTTGACTTGTCAAATTCCAAAGCTAATGCAGACGACATAATGGGCATTAATAAATTTGGAAATTGTGCTCAATATAGCACAAAAAAAATACTGAGCAGAACGTACATTTTCTAATTATGCCGCATTGTTATCCAAAAAACATATTTTACCAGAGGTGTAAAGAAATATTACAAGATATACAGTTGATCTATTGTCAAGGTCATCTCCAATCTTTCTCTAGAAACAGGTATTGTCCCCAAAGATTAGAGAAGTAAAACAGTAGCACCGTCTATAAAAAGCTGTCCAAAGTATAAAGCCAGCAACTATATGCCAATCTCTTTAATCTGCATAGCATCAACAATTATGGTGCGCATCCTGATAACAAACATCGTGGGTCACTTTGATAAGAATAATCTACTTAGCCAGTACCAGCATGGCTTCAGAGCAAAACATACCTGTGAATCTCAATCGATTAGCCTTACCCAAGAAGCATACGACAATCTTGAAAATGGTCAACAAGCGGATATATACTTGAAATGGATTTTAGTAAGGCATTTGATTTGGAACCACCTTCCTATAGCCGTCTCAGATGCTACTACGCTCAGGGGCTCAGGGTCGCCCTACCACAGCATTCTGCGGCCCTACCCAGTAGCAAGTAACCGGTTGATGGGTGTACATAGTTTTAACTGTACCGTATAGACTTTTAGCTATACATAACCAATGGAAGAGGTGATTGTCTCATCCCATCGTAGGTCAAATATACATTCTATGAAGAACCCTGACCTAAACCGGAAGAAGAAGAAGGTTGATAACAGCAATTAAATATCCAAATTGAATAAGCTGGGTGTCCTTCCACTGATCTCAAGATGGATATAATCCTTCTAAAAGGATCGTTCTCAAAGAGTAGGTATTGATGATCACTCATCAACTACTCTACCAGTTCTCTTAGGCGTCCCTCAGGGTTCAGTGCTCTGTCCATGTCTTTTCTTAGTCTATATAAATGACACACCAAACTGTATCCAATCCAAGACCAGACTATACTTGTCTGTAGAATCGGAAACTCAGGTGAGCGATATAGGGCCATCATGGCCCTCTTGTATATATAATTAGTTTTGCTCGCATACTTTTATATAATGTCAAGATAATTTGCTATTGTGTTTCCATGATATTTCATGTTCTCTTATATGTTTTGACTTGCATGTTATAATTGAAATTTAACCAAAACATGTCTTTTTCAACATAAGAAAATGCCCACAAAGGGAAATTTCAAAAAAACTTCTAGCTTCAGCAGCAAAATAATAACAGATTTATTAACCCATTCCCATATAATGACTGTTTTTGACTCCCCTAGAGATAATGGGTTTGAAAAAACATTGTGAAAAAATGTGAAATTATATTTAGTAATTACTTGATATTGTCGTCTGCAACATCTTTGAATTTGGTCAAGTCTAAAATTTTGCCGTTTGGTAATGGAATGATAAAGGGTTTAAAGAACGACATGCACTTATTTTTATATAATGTTCTGATAATATGCTATTGTGTTTCGATGATTTATTAACCAGGGGGCAGGGCCCAAATTATTCATGGTCTTAAGACCGCTTTTGGTCGCAGATTTATTGTTAACACAATTTGGACAGGAATTGATCTTGCAATAAATAAAAAGGATAGATCTGCAATCGAAATCCTTCTTACCTGATCCTTGATAATTTGGCCCCCATGATTCTAGTGGTCATCCAGTACAGATGATTTCTGTTCATTTTACTTTTGTTTCATACCATACAGATGATTTCTGTTCATTTTACTTTTGTTTTATACCAAAAATCTGCATGTGTTCAAATTTGTTCGAAACTTCTTCAAAAGAAAATAAAAGATTATAATGTTACTCTTGTTATTTTTCGTACACTTTCCAGGCCTTCAGCACTTTCAGCGCTTTGATTATTGCTGAAGTTGAAGAATATTTAAACTTTCTCATACCAATAATCTGCATGTGTTCAAATTCTTCAAGGCCTTCAGCGCTTTCAGCGCTTTGATTTATTCTATGTGAATATGTGAACATCTTCTACACGATATACATTTAAAACGTTATCATTTTTTTATTGCTTTGAATTAAAACCTGATAGTACAATATGGAGGATAATTAACGCGTGCAGTTAGTTACATTTGTTCGTAAGAGATTTTTTAACACTTCAAATAAGCCAGCTATCTTTTCTAGCTTAACCCTTTCCAAAAATAGATATAGGTTTTTACGTCAATAATTATGAGAAAATATTTGTGAACATCAGTAGGGTTTTTACTTTTTTTCTTATTACTTATTATTTTCTATGATCTTAGATCTACATACTAGTACATACGAGGGCTAAGCAAAACGTTCGTAGAATTTTGTTCATAAAATCTTAATGTAATGAGCAACCCACTTAATTTCAATGTGTCTTTTAAATAAATCCATTTTTATTAAGTCTAATAAGTGTCATTAAGATCAAATGAAAAATGACGTTTCCGTGGCATTTCAAACCAGAAAGAATTGGGTACCCGGAACACGCTGTGACGTTGCGTCATTTTACGTAAACGTGAAAAAATTTGCTGCGTTACTTCGCAGATTTTAGACTGCATAACACATGCCACATGCCCACATTTTGGCCATCTCTCTGTAGTAAAGGTAAACTTAAGGTTTACAGACCCTGAAAAAATCTACACTTTCTAGCCATACGAAATGCATCAAATTTCACACATTTGTAAATACACTTCACATAAGTTGATTCACCGTGCCGGATTTCAAGATTATGCTTAAAGAAGAAAATCGTTTACCAATATTAATTTACTCTATATTCATATGCAAGGGAGGTAATTTTGAACATTTTTGTCAAATATTTTCAAAAGTATGCATTAATTCAAAATTCTAAACGGTGCAAAATGCTTATGTTTGTATTTGGAATGGAAATGTAACACAGTTTAGGAATTATTTGCACTTTTCAAATTTCGCCTCTGGTTCTTTGGTGCTTTTGAGGGGTCGGATACCTTAAGGTATCCAACCCCTCAAAAGCACCAAAGACCCAGATGCGAAATTTTAAAAGCACCAGTAATTCCTAAACTGTGTTTTAGTCTAGGAGCCAGCTTTTACAAAGGGGGTTAAATTAAAAGTTCTTGCAACCGGTGACCTATAAAATTTTGAGTGGTATTTTTCAATACATTAGGGTCCCATGCTTTGGTTAAGGGTGGATGACATGCTTAAAAGTGGTAGGATTTTTTTTAAATCAAGGTCAAATGTCATTCGGTGCACTTCTCATACATACCTCCTAAAATATCCCATAACTTACTCATTTATTAAGCTAAAACAATTATTTTGGTATCAAAATGAAGCTAATGATTTGCACTTTGACTTACATGAATAATATACAATTTCTTGATTTTCAATATTTTTGAATATTCATAAATATAGCAAAAATTGGCTAAAAATCACCAAAATAAGTTTTGTCTACAAGTGAAAAAAAAGTTTTAAAAATACCAAAGGTGTGTTTTTGTGGTTGAAACTATACTTAAAAATTGCCCAGAAACCTGTTCTTGACTTATATGTATTTCTTCACAGAATTAGTCTTTGGCTTAGGCTTGTAGTCATAGGTAAAAGTGGGTGGGGTAAATTTTTCCTAAAATTACAAAACCTTCAAACATTGATGTAACAATATATCTTATACATAAATGTGCTATTTTAGTTAATTTTGTTTATAATTTATTGTTTTGAAATCATATTTGCTGGGATTTGTAAAGCTTTTAATGTATATTCCTGAAAATTAATTAGAATTTTAAGGGCCAAAATAACAATTCAATGAAACAGCATGTTAGATGGATACAGATTATAGCAACACCACAATGTCAAAACTATGACTCTTAAAGCGAATATTTATCAAGTATCTATCTAATAGTAATCGGCAGCTGAAAATATTCCCCAGGCCCGTGCCATATTTTATAGAAATCAGAACAATATGGGGACGGTCAGAGTTTGCATTGTTGGGTAGTGCTTTGCTTTTATAGAGCCAAAGGGAAAGGAATTTAGCACTGGAACCAAATAGCTCATACACAGGAAACACAGTTTACAGTTTAAGTGAATAAAACAATATCTCTAGTATTACATACTTATTAGAGATACCGAAATATCTTTTTTTTAAAATTATCTTTCTCCTTTTGTTCAAAATGGCCAACAAAATTCAAGATGGCCCCCTTTAAATGTTTATATAGCGAAATTTTAACATAGAAAGAGATAAGACCACGAATTAGTCGTTTTTATGCCCCCGCATCGATAGATCTATGGCATATTGTTTTACCATTCCGTCCGTCCATCCATCCATCCATCTGTCTGTCTGTCCGTCAGTCCGAAACTTAACATGAAAACTTATCATTGGCCTTTTCTCCAAAAGTATTCCACACGCAAAGCCCAAATTTGGTGTGTAACCTTCTTTCAATGATATCTATCTGTTCCATGCAATATGACTTTCCCCAAGGTCTTCCATTAATCCTTGTCAACCCTTACCATGAAATCTTAACATTTAAACTAATAAACATGAAAACGTAACATTGGCCTTTTCTCCAAAGCGAGTTCACACACAAACCTTATTAACCATTTATTTTATAGCTTAACATAAAAAGATATCATTGGCCTTTTCAGGGGCATTCGTGTTTCACAAAGACATCTTTTTTTCAAGATTAGGCTGAATTATATATGAATTCGTGAGAGATAGCCAGTGATGTGCATTTTAGAAAGTAAAACCATTTTATAGAGTTTTATTTGTCAAACGACGACCGCAATGTCTTCTGCATGATAGTTGCGTAAAGCAGAGGTAATGCATAAATTCATTGTTTTGTTCATTTTATGTATCATGAATACTTTACTAAATATAAGTAATATTTGTGTCTTTATATACAGCACTATCCTCATCATCACCATCATCAACAAAAACTACAATAACAACAAGAGACATGATGCAATAACCAGACTTGTAAAGTCCACAGCTACCCTATACTAAACACTTCAATACACTCAACTCATGCCATATATACTATATACTCATCCTTATCACTGTCTGATGCATCAAGATTCTCAAGTCTAAAAACACAGTTCTGACTCACAAACACATGCATCAGTGCATAAAAGATATTCTCTTTGACACTTACACCTTCGCATGTGGCAGTCAGTTTAACACGAGCATTGTGTGATGTCAAGCAAAGCTAGAGGTGCAGGATCTTTACGCATTCTTACAGGAACTAAATTATTGTTGTCATCCTTGGTCCATACATGGCATGCTGGTGATGGTAGATTCAGATAATGGTCATAGGAATATACATGCATTAAGGCGCATTCTATAGTTGTTATGGCAACATAGGGTCATATTGAGCAGCGCAACCTAGGTCTGCGATGGATAAGTCAGGAAAGTCTGTCTTACACATCTAATATTTACATCTTTTCGATATATTTGCCACTGCACGGTATACCACATTTCCAACATATGCATTTATTTCTCAAAGAAGCGTCTGAACTGTACTTAGGGAATTCTATAGTCTATAGATAGTCTCTGGGACACAATTGGCAAGTCATAAACGATTTCGCCGACGTCATGTTGGGACGTCCAGATATATAAAAGTCAGAAACATCATAGGTTAAATAATTTATAAATGCGTTATACCACTCACAAATGCTTGTTTTTTTCTCATAGAAGTATTAGCTGTGCGTGTTCATAATCATAAAGATCGTCTCTGATTTTGGTTTTCCAAATTACACTCAAATCATTATTGAATACCATTGCCCTAGCACCATATTTGCTATGTAAGCAAATCGATGACTCCAAATGTCAGCCGATGATGATACGTTTGCAGAGAAAAATGTCCACTCAAAGGTAACAAGCATTTTTGACAATTGTTGAAGTCAAAATACAAAATATGATTGCTTTGAAAGCGATTCATAAGTCACATCTTTGCAAAATGTCAAAAGTTTCCCCGCTCAACGTGACCCCATCCTGTCAAATGCACCCTTATCCAAACAGCAGCGTTTTTGTTCCAGGATCAAATGTATAATTCTTAAATTTCATCTCATTTGGTTTAAAAGTTAAAACGACAAATGGGTGATTAGATTTGTGTACAATATAGCCTAGAAAATATTGAGGCAAAAGAAAATGCTGATAATCAGAATTTTCTCCTTTTGCATCAATGTTTTCCCAAGCATTTTCTCCTAGGGACGTCAAAACGAGGTCTTGTTTGGGAAAGATTCAATGATTTCTTTGATATAGATACAAATGAAAGATGCACGATTTACTAGGAATAGTTTTAGCCATGTAATAAATAAAACATTGTCCAGATTTTTGTCAGGTATATTGTTGTGGAGTTAGAACAAGCACAACCAAAGATTTCCACTTTTTAAAACCAAAAGTTTCTCTGTGTCTACTCAAATATCTATTACAGTCGTCGATCAATAAACAAAGTTATGTTATCATGATGGGATTGTGAAGGATGGATCAACAATTGTGGTATCTTTATTTTCTACTATTTACTCATAACAAAATGTCACATGCAATAAATAATTTGCATAATAAGAGATATAGGGCCTATTGAGTACGATCAAAACTTATTGGGTCACAAAATTAATTAAACTCAAAGACCAGATCCTCTGTTGTCCCTATTGAAGGCATGTACATAAACGAATATACGATACTAACATGTTCATGGTTACTCTTGGAGACCTTCATAACCACACATCGGAACATCCAGATTCTAGACTGATAATATTGATATGTATTCACAGAATGTAATATTTTGTTCCAAATTACATTTTATGTATATGAATGTTCTCGTAAGGCTTCCAGGTGTAAGCATTGCAATGACGGCAGTTTCGTAATTATCTTTAAAGAGACCCATGCTAGGTTGTCGGACATACAAAACAATAGGAACTATGTTTATGAAATATTGTATGGAATGGTCAACCTGGATAGCTAGATCATTTCTGCACAAGGAAATTTCAAATGAAGTTCATTTAATTCTTCTAAATCAAGTCTGTTCTTCTAAATCAAGTATATATAATTAACTAACCGCACTTTATATTTATAGTAACATTTATGTGCTACTGAACCTTGATAGTGAAAAATTTAGTTCCAGCTCTAAAATGGCTTTCCTTTTGGGTCTATAAAAGCAATGCACTACACAACAAAGCAAATTCTGACCATCCCCATGATTTTCTGATTCCTGAAAATCTGGCATGGGTCTTTTTAATGTCCTTTACCCGTAAGATAGAAAGAGGAATATTTTCAGCTGCTGACTATGCTAATCTGCGTCACGTTTCATTTAATTGTACTAGATACTTGATAAATATTCATTAAGAGTCATTATTTTGACATTGTGGTGTTGATATGACCTGTATCCATCTCGTATGCTGTTTTATTGAATTGTTATTTTGGCCCTTAAAATTCTAATTAATTTTCAGGAATATACATTAAAAGCTTTACAAATCCCTGCAAATATGATTTCAAAACAATAAATTCCAATAAAACATCACATTTATGTGTAAGATATATTGTTACATCAATGTTTGCATGTTTTGTAATTTTAGGGAAAAATTACCCCACCCACTTTTACCTATGACTACAAGCCTAAGCTAAAGACTAATTCTGTGAAGAAATACATATAAGTCAAGAACAGGTTTCTGGGCAATTTTTAAGTATGATTTCAACCACAAAAAACACCTTTGGTCTTTTTAAAACTTTTTTTTTCACTTGTAGACAAAACTTATTTTGGTGATTTTTAGCCAATTTTTGCTATATTTATGAATATTCAAAAATATTGAAAATCAAGAAATTGTATATTATTCATGTAAGTCAAAGTGCAAATCATTAGCTTCATTTTGATACCAAAATAATTATTTTAGATTAATAAATGAGTAAGATATGGGATATTTTAGGAGGTATGTATGAGAAGTGCACCGAATGACCTTTGACCTTGATTTAAAAAAAATCCTACCACTTTTAAGCATGTCATCCACCCTTAACCAAAGCATGGAACCCTAATGTATTGAAAAATACCACTCAAAATTTTATAGGTCACCGGTTGCAAGAAAAGTTCCATTCCAGGACCTGGCTCCTAGACTATTACATTTCCATTCCAAATACAAACATAAGCATTTTGAACGGTTTAGAATTTTGAATTAATGCATACTTATGGAAATATTTGACAAAAATGTTCAAAATTACCTCCCTTGCATATGAATAAAGAGTAAAATAATAATTGCAAATTATTTTCTTCTTGAAGCATAATCTTGAAATCCGACACGGTGAATCAACTTATTTGAAGCTTTTTTACAAGTGTGTGTAATTTGATGCATTTCGTATGGCTAGAAAGTGGTGAATTTTTTAGGGTCTGTAAACCTTATTGTAATGTATCTATGATTAACGATTTAGTCAAATTTGCTACTTTTCTCTTTAGTGTGCAAAACTCTCCTGTTGTTTTCGATGCTGAGAGATTATCTGAAATCACAACATTTCATCTTTATTAATATAATTGAGCCAGGATACGGAAAAAAGTATATTAATGCTTTTGAGAACATGATTCAAGATCATGTTTGAATTTCGGCTGGTTGGTGACTACCACCCTGATCATGTTCTATATTGCATGCTTGCCTTAGATCTATATAAAATTATAGCACTCTGTCGTAAAATCCACGTATAGAAAGAAGAACTGAATCGATTTTTATTTACACAACAAAGACTCTATGTAATTATGCTTTGTGTATACACTGATCAGATGTTCTAAACCGCCACTTTTCAGAGCATATTTTTTGGTATAAATGAAAAACGAAAAGCTCTTTCGAAACAATATTTTGCATATTAAATTTTGTGATCACTAGCTATCGATTTAATGCGATAAAGCCAAAATATTAACAATAGTTTTTTGTTTGAAGAGGCTTTTATATAAAACCGTTTTTGCACGTGGTGCACGATGTGATGAGTTAAAATGCACAACATTTACTCAAGCATTAGTTCATATTGATCCAAAATGCCGATTTTGCAAAGAAAAAGCAACTAAATGGACCGGATGTCCTTCAGTGATATGGGTCGGACTGTGGGGCTTATCGAAAGCGACGTCAATATGAATAAGGCATGTACCCTTTTCAGTGATGTGTGCATGTTTCAAAAGGTTGCTCATGATACTACCAAATACATGAACTGTTTTCCGATTGCATTCTGTATTGCGAATTTTAAGGACATTTTACGTGTCAAAGTGCACCACAGAGCATGGCCCTAAGAGTCCACCATACAAAACATTATTAGTTCACTTGTACATTTTCTGACAGATCACATGTCTCTTGCACGAATTTAGCATGTCAGTAATGGATGTTTAACGCGTGTAAGCTAAAAGAGAGGATTTAAAGTTTGTTTACAAACTGCATTTCAGTGTTCTTTTAGCACATATTATATTCCGTAGAACACCATAAAGCATTCAAAAGTGATGATATGCCGACATTGTTGTTAAATGCATCGGTTGTTTTCCTGTTACTTCTTTCTAACGAGTTATATGACCTCCAAAACCATGTCAAAGTGCACCAAAGATTATGGCCCGTACAGTCTACCATACAAATTATAATCATTCCACATGTACCTTTATTGTCGAAAGACATAACGTATGAATCAGTTATGCATATCGTCAATAGATCCTTGACGTCTGTATGCTTCTAGACAGGATACAAAGTTATGTTTATAAACTGGATTTTTTTGTTCTTTTTATAGCCCATATTGTATTCCGTAGAACACCATAAAATCATTCAATAGTGAAGACGGACCGACGTTTTTGTTAACAGTCAACAATTATCACTCAGATTTGATTCGCAGATCAATTCAAATCGGAGAAATGCTCCAATGTAATCACAAGACCTTAAAATAAGATTAAGCACAAATACCAGACAAACGGAAGTGTGGCAGACATACCTAGTCTACTAAAGACGTCTGGAATGACACCTTAGTACTTCTCAGATAGCTACAACTGAATGAGGGCTCGTTGTCAATCAGAGTTATTGACGCAGCGTGATGTCACAACTCGTACTTACAGTTGACCTTTCTGATGTGAAAATGTAGACGTGACAGTGACCCTTTTCAATTTGCAATTTAGTCATGTTATTGTAAAAGGGCCTTGATAAAATTTTGGCATCTGCTGTAAAAATGGTTAATCCTTTTTATTTGAAAATTTCAAGCCCCTGTCTAAAATATTGATGGAGTTATATAAAGTTATATGCCATGGCGGTTTAGAAGATCTATTCAGTGTATGCGCCAAAACGGCATGTGGCTTCGAGGTAACGTCAAATGACGTCATCAATGCAGTCACTAAACGGCCAATGCGTTTCCTACGCCGAAAGCTAGATTATGGCAGAATTTCCACAAAGAACACTTTTGAATGTGCGTTTTGTTTTTTAGAGTATTATGATGGAGATAATAACAAGCTTATAGGTCTTTATTTGCCAAATAAAACCCTCTGCGCTCTGAACTACATGTTAAGCAAAAGCGCCTCGGTAGTCCGTCGCACATCGGTTTTTATTTGACAAATAAAGACCTCTAAACTTGTTATTATTTCATAAATGATATTCTTCAATATTGTGTTACTGTATGAATCTCTTTAAGGGACGTTTGTCACGAGCTTCTTGGTCACGTGCCTTTATTTGCTGATCCGGAATTTGCCGAGTTCTCACAAGAGATAGGACTTGCTTCTCTTGGCGCCTCAGACGAAGAAATTACAAAACTTGCCACGGTAATTGTTGATTACTTTAATGATAATAACGATAAGAATAATGATAATATGAGCCGAGTTCTCACAAGAGATAGGACTTGCGTCACTCTGTGCTCAAGATGAAGACGTTATAAAACTAGCCACGGTAAGTACTGATATTTTTAACGATAATACAACTTAGTGTTCGACCTACCTTTTGGACCAATGAAATTGCATTATATTTTAAAATTTCGCCGCTCTATTTCGCATAAACGAGCTGTCGGCTAGTTTATGTGACGTCTATACATAGCCACGCCCAGTCTCAAATGAACCACGAACGAACACTAAGTCAAATAGAGCCTCTATCTAATACGTAATATTTTTATGCTAATGATAAAACGACTTTCGTTCTCACCATGACCGTCGTACTCACAAGATATAGGTCTGGCTCAATTTCGTGCTCCAGATGAGCGACGTAACAAAACTAGCCACGGTAAAATTTTGTTCTTAGTGTAGATTTAAAAACAACGAGGAAAAAATGTTTAAAGTCATAATAGCTGTCAAAAGACCTGCCAATTTGCCAAAAAAGGGTTTACAGTATTAAAGTGTGAGCAAAAAGATATTTAAAGCGAGTAACCATGCGCTGTTTACCCACAATAAGCGCATGTATATTGACATTCTAACTTTCAACGGCACTCAAAAGTTTGCTGGGTGTTTACAATTGTGTCTATATATAGATTTATATATTACATATTTCGGGTACCTGCAAAAGCCGTAAATATTCGTTTATAGTCGGGTGATCATGTGATACAAAGGTATCTACGTCACGCTAAAAGGGAATTTACGGGAAGTTCATAAAACACAATTTCGAGAAACACCTCATACTAAGCAGACGTAAACTAGATGTTGCATTTAGAAAATGAACACGTTGTAAGATTGAGAAATTATTCGAGGCCCAGAAAATTACCTACGAGTTATGAGTCTCGAATCTTGTCAGTCTGCGCAGTCCGCACAGGCTGGATATTGTCTATACTTTTATACTTTGCAGGAGGTTCCTCTTTAGTGCGACGGGTAAAAAATTTGAAACATTCCGATTTTCACGGGATTTCTGCACGTGCCTGGTTACGAATAAATGTTCAACTCTTTCTCTAAATGACAAAAATAAAACTCTTCTCGATTAAAATCGTTTGAAGACTGCATAACCAATTGCATTGGAAATGTGAATTATTTACGATATGACATAGAAAATATTTAGGTATTAGGAGAGACTGCTAACAATTAGCATTCTTTTCTTTTGTCTCAATGTTTCCTGTGTTTTTGCAAAAGGAAGTCCAAAGCAGGTCTTGTATGGGAAAGGGATCACCAACTTAAGTTATTTAAATAGTCATGCCTCACTTTTTCCCAAACGGCAATAAGTTTGATATTCTATTTTGAAAGTTTTAAACACGACAAACTATGCTTGTTGATTTGTTGAATTAAATAAAACTGAGAAAATATCTAAGCAACTGTACCTATTACCTCAATGTGTTCTCAATCCCTTCAAACCAAGGTTTTAAATGGGAAAGGGTCAGATTCCGCTTGACACGTCATGCTAAAAGCGTGCTTCTATGAAGTCAACAGAAGACCATATTTCGAGAAACAGGTCACATTAAGCAAGCGCCAACGATATCCGTATTTAGATAATAATATATAGTGTGATAGGAAATACATGTAAATCCAGAGTATCAACTTAGTGTCAGAAGTTCCGATCCTGATCAGTCTGTGCTTTCCTCGCAGACTGTTTAGGGTTGCTACACACTTCCCAAAAGGTACCTTTTAAAGAGACATCTCACATTTCTAAATTTTTACTGTTTATTCTCTGACGTAATTCCACTCCATTTAAAAATAGATTCCGTAGACGCTCGCTTATAACCGCTCAGGACTCGGATAATTCCGACTCGCCCTTGACATTGCAAACATGGCATACTGACATACATTGCAAGAAAGGGAAAATGTACCAATGTACCATTCTTTCACTGGTTTTATTGGTTTTATGCAGTTGGAATAGGCGTTGTTCATATCATCAGATAATAAGAACTCGGTAACAGAAAAACTTCAATCGTGACAGCTATAGCAACTTTTAAAATAATTGTTGAAATAGTGTATATTGGAAGATGTAGCTGAGATTCTTTACATTGTAAAAGGAGTAGTATTCTGCTAACATCCCTTGTGGGGAAATGGCTTTAGCTGTCATAAAACCGGAAGCGACCCTAGTCTATACATAGTTAGACTGAATGGGTTTGATTTGGTGTTTTATGACACACGTTTTTTTGCATTTTCTTACTATTCAATAACTTGAAAATACAATTGAGTTACATTGACGTCGCACTCAATGTTTACGTACATACGCAACAAGAGGGCCATGATGGCCCTAGATCGCTCACCTGAGATCGTATTTTCCAAGGTCAATTTTATTTTATGCCAACATTCAGGAAGATTATTCTGCTGGTTTGGCCCAGCTGAACCGTTCTGCTTATCATTTAGCTACTCTTGTGCCCCCTTTTTTGGTGCGATAGCAGCCAAAAATTTTTGACAAATTTTAAAGCCCAATACCCAATAATAATTCTTGTCAAATTTCAAAAAGATTGGATGGCTGGTTATACAAAAGAAGCATTTCTAAAAAGAATTGCAAATTTGCCCCTTTTCTCTTGTCGTGGCACTAATAGTTTGACCAAGAATCAAACCCTTTTAACAACTTTGAAAGTCCTTCATCTAAGGATCATTCCTGAGAAGTTTCAAGGATATTGACCATCTGGTTTGGGAGAAGATTTTTTTAGCTCACCTGAGAAAAAAGTGAGGTATTGTGATCGGTCGTTGTCCGTCGTCCGTCCGTCCGGCCGTCTGTCTGTCCGGTCGTCCGTCCACAATTACTTTAGAAAATTCTCTTCCCAAACCAGTAGACCAATCTTCTTGAAACTTGGCAGGAGCAATCCTTGAGTGAAGGGCTTTCAAAGTTGTTAAAAAAATGTAATTCCATTAAAAACTCTGGCTGCCGTGGCATGAGAAAAGGGGAAAACAGCCAAATATTCTAAAACTCTTCTCCCAAACCAGTTCACCAATCTTTTTGATAATTGGCAGGAATGATCCTTGGATAAAGGGCTTTCAAAGTTGTTAAAAGAATTTGATTCCATCAAAGCCTCTGGCTGCCACGGCATGAGAAAAGGGGAAAATGGCCAAATCTTCGAAAGATATTCTCCTCCCAAACCAGTAAACCAATCTTCTTGAAACTTGGCAGGAATGATCCTTGGGTGAAGGGCTTTCAAAGTTGTTAAAAAAATTGATTCCATACAATACTATGGCCGCCGCGGCATGAGAAAAAGGAAAAATAACCAAATCTTCTAGTGTGCAGCAGTACCAGGAAAGGGACAAAAGAGCAAAAAAAATTAAAAAGACTGAATTTTTGTTACATTCACATGAAAAACACAGGAAAAATGGCTTCAACGAAACATTTCTTATTTTGCTGATATACAGGTCAAAGTGTTTAATTTCAACAAGGCAAGAAATCTTAGGTGGGCGACCCAGGGCCATCATGGCCCTCTTGTTTAAGTTTAAACAATTTTACCCCCGGCCCTTTTCTGATGGAATGGCAGCCAGAGTTTTTTTCGTAGAATCAAATTTTTTTAACAACTTTAAAAGCCTTTCCACCAAGGATCATTCCTGCCTAGTTTCAAGAAGATTGACCTACTAGTTTTGGAGCAGAAGCTTCTTGTTTAGCATTTAGCTAACTCAGGCCCCTGTTTTGGTGCCATGGCAACCATAGCTTTTAAAAGAATCAAAATTATTTTGGCAAATTTCAAAACAATTCACCTAATGATAATTCTTACCAAGTTTCAAGAAGACCGGATGACTAGTTTGTCAAAAGAAACGTTTTAAAAAGTTTTTGTAATTTTGCCCATTTTCTTGTACCGTGGCACCCAGAGTTTGAGTGAGAATCGAATCTTTTAAAAAACTTTGAAAGCCCTTTATCAAATGATCATTCCTATGAAGTTTCAAGGTTATAGATCTGCTGGTTTAGGAGGAGAAGATTTTTCAAAATTTGGCTATTTTCCCCTTTGCTCATGACGACGCAGCTAGATTTTTAATTGGAATCAAATTCTTTTAACAACTTTGAAAGTCTATCCCTCAAGGATCATCCGTGTCAAGTTTCAAAGAATTGGCCCACTGCTTTTGCAGGAGAAGATCTTCAAAGAAACTGGACGGACGGATGGACGACGGACAACGACCGACCACAATACCTCACATTGAGCACTTTGTGCTCAGGTGAGCTAAAAACGCCATGCCGCTCCTTTCCAAAATGCCACTAGAATGCACAGGATTGATAAAATTTTGTAAAATTTATAGTTTCGGATTCGGATTTTTTTAGTGAATGCTACCAACAAAACACACTTTCAAAGATTCCAAATATTTTTAACCTTAGTTTTTAAAAGCATTTTATTTTATTTTGACGTTCTAGCAATAAAATAGTAGGCTAATATCTCCTTCGAATAAATCGATGGCTACATTTACACACCCTATTACCGGCTATCACTACAGCAGTTGCTAACCTTTGGGCAGTTTCATCTATAAATAGCGCGTGAACTGGGTAGGTCATACTTTTTCCATATTTGTTTTGTGTAAAAGCGTTTCTCAGCTATAATTTGTAGTGCCCTTGGCTTGCCATACATTTGAGCACCTACATGTCAAATATTAGCACAGAGAGTCCTCAAACAAAAAAATGATTCACTAACAAAGTCGAAACTTCACATTTTTGCATATAAAATTCATCTTTCCATGCAAATAGCAGAAAAACACTGAAGCAAATGTTAGAAATTTTATTACAGAATGGATATCTAGTATATTATCTACCAACTGATTGCTTGTGAAGACAATCAACTATTCCGTTATGTCGTTGTAGTCAAACAAAGTTTGGTGAGCTACAAATTTATGCAATCACGAACAGCACGTAGGGGGATCACCGACAGGAGATTCGTACTTGAAACAGGCAATCACAGACAGCATAAATGATACTATTTTGCTTGTCTATGTACAATTCTTTTTCATTATCCAAGTGATCATGGTGTGAAATATTTAAAATTTGCTGATGATAATTATAACAGTACATGAATGCTGGTACTTTTGTTTGATAAAAGAGCATCAGATAAGAATAAGCTATATATGAAGCAAGAACTTCCCAGGAATCCACGGTTGTGTGCTCCAGCCACTGCAATATGGCCATACCGGTTTAAAACGGCGTTACATCTCATGAAATCAAATCATAGGTCCGATTGTATCAACGCTGTTTAGCACAAACAAAATATTTTACTGATTTGTTCAAATTTTCCGATGTGAATAATCGAAAAATAACCGAAACAGATACTTGGCCATTTGGTTAACTCTAGCCGGCGTTTATAAAATCGGGCACAGACTAACTTTGAAAAAATACCTTCAACATTAGATCCTATGCTCAAAAATACCATTGCGTTATTCGTCTAGTATAGCAATATAAATTTAAGTTTTAATATTGTGAGTTTCCGCTTTATCTAATTATTGCTTATGAACTCGATTATTTGCAGGGGAATTTAATGAGTTTTAATCATGAACACTATTTGGAGGATAATTACTGACCTTGACCGGGTAATTATACTAGCCAAATATCAGAATGGTCATTTATATTGTCTAGTAAGATTAACCCGAGACATCTGCATATGTAATGACCCCACTTGTTAAGGTTAAGGCACTCAACTAACGGACTTTGCACACGAAAATTAAGTTGTCCCGGGTTAATTTGGGTGGACAATACAGCGATGTCGTTGTTATTTATTTGATATTAAAATCAGATAAATGGAGAATGTTTTTATCCAGTTAACCGTGGCGCAATTTTGGTGAAACAATAGTGCATCGTATGTGTTGTTATATAATCTCGTATGTGGCCATAGTTGCGAGACTTTATAACTAGGCCTACATAAACGGTTACTTTTAGCACAGAGTTCATTGCTATTGATAATATAGGAAATGGAATCTTATGGTTAATAGGGTTAAATCTTACGCTATAAATAGAATGGTCCAAGCGGTTTTAGCCGTTAAAAATCTCGTAACCACGGCTTCATTCAAGCTGCAGTTGTGTGGTTTTAGAATCATACGGACAAAGCTCTTTTGTTTGTCCGAGATTCCGTGCGGTTTGATTTATAAAGAGTATTTCCTTCAACATGTATCTGTTTAAGCCGAGTCCAGTTAACGTCGGAGTCTGTCAATCCAGGGGTTGCGAGTTCGAACCCCAGGCCGACCTGTATCCATTCTTACATTTGACAAAAGTCATTTGTCTCTCACCAATGGGTGTGAATCATCTATGTGAGAGCGCAGCTGGAGGTTGGGTACTTTTATTGAGAGGTCTATTTGTCCAATGACCACTCGGCTTTACTTCACCATGCAAGGTGAAACATAACACAGAATAAAGAAATAAACATTTTTAACCATTTCCAAAAGAATGCCTCTTTTTACAGAGTTATCTGTACATGTCGGATCGTTTTGATTGTACAAAATCAATTTTCACATGATTTAGGTATAGATCTAACAATACAGCTCGAGATATTTATCAATTTGCATGTTTTGAAAATTGAGTTTTCCATTTCAGACGTTTAGGGAGATTTCTCGCCTTATCCATAGAGATCCTTACCTAGCTGACTGATCTTTGATCCTTCACTAGTTTCTGTATTCACTTACCTAGGCTAGTTGCAATCATGTGCTTTATGAAGACAATCATGATGTTTTATCGATATCAACAGATTCTTGCTTGATAATCCGTTATCACCGATATCTCTTCTTCGTTTCGCAATGAGGCCAAAACGCTGAACATTGATAGCGCATCTGACTCTCATTCGAGAGAACCCGGGTTCGATCCCCGGCCTTGGCAAATATCTTTTCTAATTAATGTTACCCACCAATGGTTTGATATTGTTAAGCTATGTGGGCGAGCAGCTGGAGGCTCGGTTAGTCTATTGTGTTAGTACTTGTATGAGAAACAACAGGAATCCATGGTTAGGCGCTCAAGGTGCCGCGATATAACCATGGCAGTTGAAAACGGCGTAAAACCCCAATAAACCAAATCGTTTCGCAATGAAAAATACAAATTTGCACCGCGCAAAACATTCGATCGAAATGTTTGAAGATTCATTGACCGACTTTGAAATAGCAGGATTCATATACATATATTTGCGTGGGTTCCATCTATTTAAGTTAAGTCTGACTAAATTAAATTTAACCCCATTAAAAATATTACAGTCATATTGTGTGCCTGAAACAGCGACGACATGATGTAAAATCCACAATTTTCACTGTAAAGTATGTGTAGTTTTTTTTAAGGTTTGCAACCCATCATTAGCACTAAAGAGCCAGAGGTGAATTTGATAAGTGTCAGTAATTCCTAAACTGTGTTACAATTCCATTCTAAACATAACCATTTTGAACGGTTTAGAATTTTGAATCAATGCATACTTACAGAAATATTTGACAGAAATGTTCAAAATTACCTCCGCTGCATATGAATATAGAGTAAAGTAATATTTGTAAAATATTTTCCTTTTGAAGCATAATCTTGAAATCCGGCACGTTGAATCAACTTATCAGAAGTGTATGTACAAATGTGTGTAATTTGATGCATTTCGTACGGCTAAAAAAGTGGTGTTTTTAATGATGGGATGTATACCTTAACCGACAAACTATCATCTACAACTAATGGTTGCATACGTCCTTCAATTTTGTGTTACTCAGCTTCAACTATATCTAGATGATTTCTATGTCTATAATTCAGAAATTGGCTAGTCTATCAAGAAATGGTGTTAATTCATTATTTATGCTCCTTTCATGCAATTTCTTGTTGAAAGAGATGCCGCTTTTCCAACAAGACATATTGTTCTGTGTTGCCATCAACTTATGTCCGGGTTTGCCATTCAAATTTTCAATATGCTGTTCGTGATAGCCAAATCGGCATCAGTGTTTAGTTTTAATCGGTCAGTCTGAAGTTAATTCAATCCAGACAGTTCTCTAAATTTACACAGTGTAAGAAAATTGATTGTCTATTTTAATAGTTATATTAATTCTAATGATCATCTTATCATTTTCTCATTATATGGACTGAAAGTTGGATTTTACGTAAAAAATTGTGAAGTTACGACTTTGTCGATGAATAATTTTGTTGTTTAGGGATTCTTTGGGCTAATATTTATCATGTAGGTGCTCAAATGTATGGCCAGCCAAGTGCACTACAAATATAGCTGAGAAAGGCTTTAACACAAAAGCAAAGATGGAAAAAGTATGACCTACCCAGTACACCCGCTATTTATAGATCATACTGCCCAAGGTTAGCAACTGCTGTAGTGATAGCCGGTAATAGGGTGTGATTTAACAGTTTCAATTATTTTCCAATGACTGACTTTTCCGATAACTCGAAAAGGGTGACTATTCATAGAAACAACTTTTATCTATTCGTAGTTTGCTTGTCCTTTCTCAAAATAAACCGATACACCTGTTTGACTTTGATATAGCATTATACCAAATAGTTCGTTATTTTCATAAATCATATAGCTATACGTGTTTACGATCGAGTTTGGTCTATGCAGACAGGGTGAGGGTGTGAAGGCGTACGGTGCTGGGTTACTGTCTTCATTCGGCGAACTTGAGGTAGGACACGTTCTACTATGGCGTACCAAATGGGTCAAAAGTCTACTTAGAGCGTGCACGCATAAAATAATACGCGTCGACGCTTAAATTTTATACGTCGACACGTATATTTACGCGTCGACGCATAAAATTTATGCAAGCAGTTGAAAATGTATGCGTCGACGCTTACATTTTCAACTGCTCGCGTAAATATACGCGTCGACGCGTATTTTATCTATTAACCAATCAGATCCTTCGCTTCATCCATCAATTTTATGGTATAAAGGGAAATGTTTCTAACCGCCTCTCCCATTGGCCAACCTCGGTTTCACATTTTTTACACCTGCTCGCGTAAAATTTATGCGTCGACGCATATATTTTCAACTGCTCACGTAAATGTTCTGCGTAGACGCGTAAATATACGCGTCGACGCATACAATTTACGCGTCGACTCGTATATTTAATGCGTGCACGCTCTAAATAAACTTTTGACCCATTTGGTACGCCATATTCTACTTATGTAAATTCTGACATGAAATAAATAGGATAACTCTGCATCAAACCAGTGTATGCCTTCATAGGCTTTCACTTCTAACAACGGTTATGAGACGCTGTTACTCGATCTTAAAAGTGCGAGGGACGGTCGGAAAGTATCCAGACTTTTCTTGCTGCTGTCTCTCCATTTGCAGCTATATAAACCCAATATATATTGGTGGAATCTGTATTTATTCGCCAATAATGTGGTCGGTTTATTTTCAATTATAGGTGTGTATTTACAACATTTTGTCCACTTATATGTAATATTATGTGTTTTATCTATCTTGGACTATTTTTTAGAGGAACAACCAGAGTATCCAACGTAAAAGAACTTTTAAGTCATTTTAACCGCGAAGGAGTTTAAGTTTTTTGAAACATATTATCACTGAAGATTAAATGTGGGTTTATTATTCTGAACTTGAGATGAAAGCTTAGTCAAAGTAGTCATGAAGACGAGCTGGTTCCCGACCCCTGAAAAGATTTAAAGGGACATTTAATTCCAATTTCAATTTTTTAAAGTATGTCTTGATGCCAAGATTGGTTATTCTAATGGGTATAAATACTTTTAGTTTTTTTAAGTTGTTGCCGATAAGCGAGAAACACGCATTTAAAGTTGAGACATAATCGATAAATTGCATATAAATCCGAACTGTTGTCCACAACAATTTGTTCAATTTTAACACAAAAATATAAATTTCTCGTAAATGGCGCAATATTTTGGCTTGAAATTTTCAGAATTTTCATAAGGAAATATGCTCTTTCGGATAAAAATAAAAGTAAATTTTATGACAAAAAATTCTGAAATGTCATTTTAACTGTTTCCTTCGTTTAGTAGTCATATTTGATGCTTTTTGGGATTCACAAGGATTGATAGTTACTCATTTCGTGTCAGAAGATAAAACATGTCAGCGCCAAGTACAATTCTGAGGTAGTTCTGAAAAATGTAAGGGAAATGCGTCCCATATCAGCACAGAAAAAGTCACCATTCTTCGCGATTACGATACCTCCCATACCGCCGCAGCTACAGTGGAGATTATCAAAATCATACACGGCAATTGTTTTGTCACCCTCCTTATAGTATAGACATCGCCCAACTTGGCTTTTATTTGTTTCTAGAACTGAGGAAAATGTTTGCTGAGAAGAAACACAAGACCAGGGCGCCTTCGATATCTGTTGTTACACAATACCTAATACAGTGGGTCTACGTCATGGTTAATACTGGGAATAATAAAGCTCCCACGAAGATGGAAAAAGTGCATACGCATAGATGGACAATAAGTATGCTCAAACGGTGTAGAAAAGAAATTATTAAAAAGTTGAATGTTTTCGAGAACTAGTCAACAGTGTGGATACTTTCCGACCGTCCCTCGTAAAACATTTTGATCCGCACCAAGCAGCGAATTCTTGCCTTTTTATTTGACCAGAGATAATAAAATACGATGCATCACACACGTGTACCTGCTCGGACTAATGCACCAGTAAATGTTCACAAACAAACATCTGAGCCAGGATCTGGAAAAACGTCCCTTATAACATTTTTGAAAATTGAGTTTGAAGATCAGACTGTTCTCAAATGCACTACAATATGCACCCATGCTGCTCTCTTTAAGTTAAAAAAGGTCACAAAGAAGCTATTAGAGAACAACAGGGATCCTGATCAGACTGTGCGTATGCACAGGCTGATCTGGATCTATGTTGGGCTCATAGGCCTTGAGGGACGTTTTTCCAGATCCCGGCTCAAATGTTTCATCAAATATATCACTCAACGGGAATTCATAGGAACGTTTGGTGGTGTAATGGTTTCATATAAAACATTATAAATAACATATCATGAACACTTTCAGTACTGTCTGACGGACAAGCCTGAATGTCGCGAGTTCGAACCAGCCAAGGCGGCCGTACAGGAGTATCCGATCACGAAGTTCCAGCCAATCTACTATGTAGCACAGAGTTTTGAATCAGCTAAACAGAAAATAAGGTGAGCCTCATTAAATGGCAATAATAAAAACGCGTTCAATGAATTCTTATTTCTAACGATGAGTGTCAATAAAGCCATTCCCGTGACCAAGCCCGATTTTCTTCTTTTTTGCTACACTTGGCCACTAACATATTGACCTTATGTAGACAAAGCATCAACTTGAACGGAGCCTTGATTTGGAAGATATATTAAATCAAAGTGGCTGGTGTAACTCGCCCACTATGCCATAGGGTGGTAATCAATTTCTTATAAGTTTTTCTTAAGATTGATTTTGCAACTGGTGATGCAGTGAAATACATATATCATGCACTTTGAATACATGTTGTTTATTCCATTGGAGGTCATGTACAGGACAAAATTGGCAATAAACATTATTATGTTTTTTCATTATTTTTGGATGGACTAACTTTACGAAAAACCAAAATATTATTCGAAAAATACTGAAAGGATGAGTGTCACATTCTAGTCGTTTTGTTTTCATATCATTTCCTGGAAAGCTTTGTCATATCATATTCTTTTTCTGTTCTCGTAAATGCTCCAGTTTTTCGGATCACTCGAGGTCATTACTGTAGAAAATTACATGTTTCGTACCATATATGTTTCCCTACCATATTTTCAATAATATAACACGTCATTACAACTTACCATTTTCGACGGTAAAAGCGTATTTATTATGCGAAACTGATTTCCTCAAGATGGAAATCGATTATTTAGAGCAAGAGAGTCGTAAGTATGTATGCAGTTACCACTGTTTTGCGTCATTTTATTAATGTGTAGTAGATAAAAAAAATGCTGTGATTCACATAAAAGTGCGATGACCTATACATTTTCTTTTTGAATTATTACCAGAACATGTTGCTTAATACAATGAGGGAGTTTTATCAAGTTCTACTGTGTAGAACCTAAAATATTTCCAAAAAATAAACATTTTGACATAAAACACTTCAGGTTCGATGATCTAACTGAACACGTGAGCTTGCTGTTTTATACATTTACGTGTTAATAATAGTACATATTTTGTGTGCTCTGTTCTTATTAAATGTAAGACGTTACTTTAAATCCGTTTTCGGGACAAAACGATGATTATACAGTATTTATTAGCATTTTAGTGACCTTGGACAGGTGCAAGAAATTGTGCATTTTTTCAATGTAGGAGTATGTGATACGAACGCCGATAAAATTCAAACAAGGTCGATGACCATCCATTTTTATTTTTATTTTTCAATTGGTAATAACATGTCATTTCAACATAAAAGATATAAAAATTATATAATTGGAAAAAATAGGAAACTGGAGCATTACCCCTTAAATATCCCGATTTCAGTATGGCCATGTATTTATTTCATATGATTTTGTCAATTGGTGATAAATACCTTCTTTTATGCCCCCGTATCGAAAGATCGGGGGCATATTGTTTTACTCGTGCCCGTCTGTCTGTCTGTCTGTCCCTCCATCCGTCTGTCTGTCTGTCCGTCCGTCTGTCCGAAAACATAACATTTGCCTTTTCCCCAAAATATTTGACATACAAAGCTCAAACTTGGTATGCAACTTCCTTTCAATGATATCTATCTGTTCCATGCAATTTGACCTTCTTCAAGGTCATCCGTTAACCCTTAACAACCCTTTACTCTACGAAAACTTAACCTTTTACTACGAAATCTTAACTTTTACCTTTTCTCCAAAAGTATTTCACAAACAAAGCTTAAATTTTGTATGCAACTTCCTTTCAATGATATATATCTGTTCCATGCAATTTGACCTTCCTCAATGAATGTCATCCCTTAACCCTGAATAACCCTTTACTCCACGAAAACTTTACATTTTAGAAAAATGGCTATTCGGAGGAATTTTTGTTTCACAAACACATCTTATTTCTTACATATATCGACGAAAATTGTTTAAGTATGGGTTGTGTGTATTTTCTGGTGAATTCCTTGATTTTCCGTCCATTTCTATTGCCACTTCTTTTTTCCCTCACAGAGAGTTTGCGTCAACAATTCCCCGACCGTTTACAGTGAAGTATAACGCGTTTACCAACTCAGTGGATGTGATTAACTCCAAAAGTCAGCTACAGGGTCTGGTCAAAAATATGAAAGGTAAGACACTTACATGGTGTCGCTTTTCAACAAAAAAATCGAAACTTGTTTTAAGCTGAAGTTACGATGTTTTTGTTGAAAAGCAGCGATGTATTTGGTACGGAACAAACAGTAACTAACTTACCATTGGTAACGTTCGCAAAGGTCGAAACTACTGCTTGAATAATATTAAAGATAGGTTATATACAAGTGATGCAATCGTATGAAAATAGAGGCATTGGTTATCCAGCTGTAATGTTTTGGGGCACGTTTTAAGGAATATGATTTAATAAAGATTTAAAGTAAGAAACATTTTCACCGATGTCCCTTTTAACTATGTATAGTCTATGATGTCTATAATATGTACTTTATTTAAAATTAATTACACATCACTACACATCTATTCTCTTATTTCAGCCCAGCTGTCATTTTTGGAAGAAGCATTAGCGAGATTTAGTTAAAGCTTCACATTGACAGAGAATTACTTAAAACTAAACGAAGATGAGAACTCGAAACTTAATGAAATCGGGTTACTCGAACTCCGGATATATCTATGTATCTTGGCTGTTCCTCTGACTTCGACACAACGAGTTTCGACTGTACATAACAATACTGATATGAACGAACTCTTTCCTTGACAGCAAAAGTTCTTAAGTATTGCAGCCCCAACACTAGATACCAAAAACTTCGTGTATCTTCGGTCGTAGGTACTCATTAGAATCGTCTCGTAGATGCAAAAGGATTAAACTCAACCAATATAAGTCTTCCCGTGACGGTCAATTTATTATCAATTACATCGCATTTTGTTGTTTTTTAGTTAAATATGTTAATGTTGATATTTGTAAATATGTTTACGTGTATAAAACAGGAGGTTGAATAAAAGGCACAGATAAGCATAATCTGACACTATTCTTGTGTTCTATGTCATTATTATGCTATGTTACCACTATTACGATTGACACCACAATTGAAATCGTGATCTAAATCGTGGCTCTCGTATCAGATCTTCTCAGTTCTTCAGGTCGATTGTGACAATCGCATTAATCGTAGAAAATTTATTGGCTGCCAAAATTTTTTCTACGATTAACACGATTGACTTTCAGTCGCATTTATCGTAGAAGAGCTTAACAAATCGTAACAATTCACATCAGACCATATCTAATCGTACTTCACAATCGCGCTAATCGGTACATGGCAAATCGAAATATGGCTATGTCTCGTGGAACTTTATATTCAAACTTTCAGTTTTTAACTTCAACACACTCATCAGATATTATATTCTCTAGCTTCTGGATCGTGTAGCCCAATCACCGTTTCTTGCCATTCGACTGCTTTATGGGGTGAAATGATGCGCGCCTTTAGAAGCTAACCTTGATTCTTCGCATCTAAGGTAGCTGAGTTGTGAGGTACACGAGGTTGTTCTACATCTAAACAGTCTACTTGGTCCCTCTATGCTTCTTGAATAATGTTACGGTTAACATCCTCGCGGTCTGTGCCTTGTACTATAACTACTGGGTATCGTTACCTGGGTAGGTTGCGTAGAACCACTGCTACCTCTACTATATCCTTTACAATGTCAGGCTTCTGCTCTACGGTCCCAAGGAGACACCTTGATATGTTAGCTAAGATTTCCCAAACGCGTTTTTAACTACTCGACGACCCTTTGTTTTTCTATATTTGAATATCCTTACCTCTCTAGGCAAGTTATTCCTACTGTTGCTTCATAAGGTAATGCCATGGAACAAAAGCGTTATCGCCTACTTTTTTGACAAATGGCACACACTGAGAATCATCCAGGTTTGCAGGCATTGGAATGGGTCTTTAAGTCCTATTGATCCATCTTCTAGTCCGTTAAATAGGTCCGAATCCCAAAATATCTGAGCGTCCGACACGTGTACTTTACCTCCAAGCTCGAACCGAACTTTTAATCTGCATCGACTAGAGCCAGAAGTGGAATCGAAAAGAACCCCTTAAAATTGTAGTTAATGCTTCAATATTGTGGTTGCTTCTTGATAACGCCGTGTTTTTCATCTACATCTCCTATTGCAGGTGGAATAGCAAATGTTTTCAATGCTTGAGTGGATAAATGTTAATTGAATACCTCGTCTTCGTTTGTCATCACAATAGCCTGACACACGTCCGGTACCATCTTCGATATACTTCGATATACACCACACCGGAATGCATAAGCAAGAGATCGGTTAGTTATCTGCAGTTGCAAGATACCTCAGCGTCACCGACAAATTTAAGACCAGGTGTCATGGGTTTCCCGAAACAGATGGCTTCCCTTTCGATGTATGGAGCAACCCTCTAATACACTTCTTGGAGAAGATCTCGTGAAAGCCGCGTATGATTATGGAACGCCGCTGGATCTTCAAATCTTAAATGGATGTCTAAGAGTCTGGAATACTGTCCATGTAGTAGCCTCCTTTCTTCTGTAAGCCATAGCCGCACCCAACACTGTCGGGTTTCAGCACTTCTCCTAGGTGTTGTAGTTGGCTTTACTCCTCATCTTCATTTTGTGACAATATAACAATAAGTAACCACAGCAAATGTTATTTCATTTTCTGTTATTTCTATCATATTACTAAACACTATGGACTTTCTGTTGTAAGCTAAGACTTAAAATGACAAATTTTGTATTTGTCGGGCCATAATTATACCCCTTCAGATTCCAATCTTAGAGCTAATCGCGACACACTCTTTTCGGATCGCACTACCACAAGGCCCACAATCTTAGCTAGTCTCACGTGAGCGCATCCGGTCGGAAAGAACTTATCGGAACGTACCTACACGTGTTTTATCGTCTCAAGTCGACAGCCTGATCTTGAAGAACGTACACAATCGTATATGAACGTCTATAAGATCGTATCAGGTCGCCTTCCGTGGATTGGAATAATCGTATAAAATCGCAGCAGGTCGCTTAAGATCGCAATAATTCTCATCGCAACGTATTGAACGCAAAAGTGTCAGTACAATTCAACTGTTACGACTGGTCATTCGTGGCGTTCTTAACAAGACGCACGACAGTGGGAACGTAGCATAATGCTAAAGAACTGCAGATAAGAGGGGATAATGTTTTTTTCAAAGCGAAATATTTCTTTAAATATAAGTCAACCCATGTGTTGCAGATACTTGAATTTAACGTCCCGAGTAATAATAGTTCCGCAAAGCATGGAAAATACAAGAGAATGTTTGTAAAACATATATGCCTCCTTAAGCGCCAACCTTTGAAGTATCTATCTAATAATTGAAGCAGCTCAATGATAGTAAGTATTATCAAAGGATGATATACATGTAACCAAAAGTTTTTATGATCCACAGCCAAGCACATCAGTTCTATCAAGTGCTGGATAGTAAAGAAATTCGAAAAAGGGTGAAAATTCCATTAAATTAAATTCCAGAGTAAAGAATCTTTGCCTAGAGGCTGATGTTATGGTCAGAGAAGCATGTGGAAAGTTTGAAAGCAATAGCTGTTACAGAAAAAAGTCATCACAGATACATACGAGTATATATGGAAGTTGCACATAAAAACTTAACCAACAATTTCTAAGTCCGAAAAGGGTAAAAATTGCATTAAATGTAATGTCAGAGTAACGAATAACAAAGGGCAATTACTCCAAAAATATGACCGACAGAGTATCGGTTCTTATGCACTGCACCTCTCCTTAATTAGATCTATCTACATATACAGTTTCATGATTCGACCGACCGACACATATGCAAAACAATATATCCCATTTTCTTCGAAAGGGGGCATAATAAGAGGAAGGAATTGCTGATAACTAGCAATTTCCCATTTCCCCCGTTTTCTGTGCTATGATATAATTATTTTCATCTTTTGGCATCAATTATTTTGCCATCTGCCGCTCCTTTCAATTATTACGGGTCTAAAATTTCAACGTTTGGGAAACGTTTAATAGTAAGTGAACAATGAACAAGAGTACGCGATTGACGCTCAGATGAGATGTTACTAGTCAAAGTGCAAGCAACATTACGAAATCTCGTTCGAACGAAAACGTTTAGAAATAAAATCAAATATACGAGCCAGGATCTGGAAAAAGGTCCCTTAAGGCTTTTGAGCCCTACATGGTTCCAGATCAGCCTGCGTATACACGCAGTCTGATCAGGAACCATGTTGTTCTCTAATAGCTTCATCATGATCTGTAGCAAACATATGAGTAACATGGATCAATGTCAGACTGCTAGTATGCACAGCCAGGTCTTGAAACATGTTTTTCTCAAATGCTATAAGGGACGTTTTTCAGATCCTGGCTCAATTTATTATGGTTGTCATTTCGAACCTTCACATGAGCACCTCAACTTGGTCCAGCATATCCCCACATAGACATTGCAGTGGAGTACACGGATTTTTGGCGCTGCTGTTTTCTGTAATAGACACCGTACTGTAAAAAAGATTCCAATTGGCGACATAGTAATTTCTGTAGATGGTGTGCACTACCTTATGTTAACTAGAAGTGTTAATAATATGTTCTACCGTCTTTGGACAACAGTAATGGAATTACAGATATCTGACTTAAAATATATCAGTTACCAATTTACCATATACATATACACTTAAAGACACTTCTAACGCAACACTTACCTTTTTGATAATAACTTGGAATTAAATGAACCATTTTTCATCAAATTTTCAACAAATTTAATTCATTCACTATTGCATAATATCTGTAATTTTCATAAACAAACAATGAGTAGAAATGAGTAAATTTGCAGTTCATATAATATGACTAGAAAACAAAAAAAAATCGCGAAAAAGCTGTGCGAGCTGATAACGTAAATTCTGACACGTACAAAACATCATTTCTTAAACAAAATAGGTGCAACTGATTTCTAGTATTGCTTTGCACGTGAAAGTATGTTATCAAATATTATGAAGCAGTGTATCGAGATATGAGCATGATTTGGTGACGCTGCTTTGATGCTATTGAATTCTGCAATTGCCTGGGGATTTGTGACTTTTCTTATTTGAGTCTTATTGAAAACCCTAGATATTTTTTTATGTTCGGATCAAACGATGTTGATGAAATTTCAAGAAAACATGTAAACGTAGTTGATTTATATTTGCTGAAAATGTCATAAAATATACCGCATTATTTATTTGATTATGATGGCAAATGTAAGTGTTGCGTTGGAGGTGTCTTTAAGTGTACATGCATAACCCGTACATTGATTTTTAATGGAATTTCCGCCATCTTTGCAGATGACCAGCATCCTCTTCCTTTGCCTCATTTTCTTATAGTCTATATTTTATCTCCATTAACAATTATTTTGCCATCTGTAGAAGCATACAAATTGGACCACCCTAATATTTTGTCGTCTGGGAAAGGAATGAAGCTATTGACGGCGTTTGGTTCCTCCTTGGAATTTCAAGACGTTTCTGTGTAGACCTGCATTCCAGGACCAATATGATCACCAGAAGTAAAAACCCGCCCAGATTCAGAGAAATGGTGAGGTATAAAACGCTTGTGTAGGCGCCGTTGGTATCCCGAATAAATCCTGAAAAGGATAAAAAAGAACGGAAACGTAAAAATTATTGGGTTTGGTCAAAACGATACTTTTCGTTTTAAAACATTTTCATTATTAATTTCCATTTTCGTAAGTTTTTAATTGTTTTGTTGATTTTCTGTTTAAAACTAGATTCCTATATTCAACATCAAATTATACATTAATTACCGAATAAAGGTCCTATAGCCGTGACAGCAATTCCATCTATGGTCGCCATTATTCCAAGTCCGACAGCTTGTCTGTTGGGACCGAATAACTCAAATGTAGCAGTACTAGCAGTAGAGGACATGCTTCCTAGTGCGGCTCCCGTGAGTCCCGATCCAACAACCGCAGGGATAAACGAGTGCGATAACATAATGAGTATCTGCCCCGAAAAGCCAAATACAGAGGCTAAAAATGATACCGCGAAACAACTGATCTTAAGTTTTGAAGATACCGCAGGACCGAGTCTGCTAATGGAATTACAAATGTTGAATGTCATGAATGAAGAAAGGATTTGTGAGTTTGATAAAGTCCTTTCCGTGAAAATATCCTGAGCGACCGTTATAAAGCCGGAAGCGTTACTATTAACCATTGCAGAAGCCACCACAAATAAACAAAACCTAACCGAAAACAGTCCTAAAGAACATCCTTGATTTTCTGTCGATCGTGTTACAATATCTGTAACAATGTTATTATTTCTTTCCACGTAAGCATTCTTTGTTTTCTGCTTATATTTATCATCATCCCTTGGCGTTTGAGTTTTTTCCCTTTTCATCTGAATTTCATATCTAAACACTATAACTGATATGATCGTATGTAAAAATAAAGCGCTGCAGATCAAGAAAACTCCGTTGATATCATACAAGGATAGAAGCCAGTCAAGTAAATATGGATACAACACACCTGCGGCTCCCATCATAGCCATTTGGAAGGAGAGTGCTAATGGTCGTTGACTGTGTGGAATGTTTTGTCCGACCGCCATGGCACAGCTGACGTATACAAACGAATTACCTAAACCTGGAATGAAAATATTTATTAGCCCCATACTACATTTACTATTTAAGGGGGAATGTTCCAGTTTTTCGGAATACTCGGTCATTACTGTAGTAAATTAAATGTTTCGTACCAGTATGTTTCGCTACCATATTTTCAATAATATAACACATCATTACAATTTACCTTTTTCGACGGTAAACGTGTATTTATAATGCGAAACTGATTTCCTCGGGATGGAAATTGATTATTAAGAGCAAGACAGTCGTAAGTTTGTATGCAGTTACCACTGTATTGCGTCATTTTATTCATGTGTAGCTGATAAAAATTGCTGTAATTCACTAATAAGTGCGCTGACCTATACCTTTTCTTTTTGAATTATTACCTGGACATGTTGCTTAATACAATGAGGGAGTTTTATCAAATTCTATTATGTAGAACTTGAAATATTTCCAAAAATATGCAAATTTTGACACAAAACACTCCAGCTTCGTTGATCTAACCGAACACGTGAGCATGCTGTTTTATACATTTACGCGTTTATAATAGCACATATTTTGGGATTTCTGCTCTTATTAAATGTAAGGCGTTACTTTAAATCCGTTTTCGGCACTAAACGATGACTATACAGCATTTTATTAGCATTTTAGTGACATTGGACAGGTGCAAGAAATTGTGCATTTTTTCGCTGTAGGGGTATGTGATACGAATGCCTATAAAATTCAAACAAGATCGCTGACCACCCCTTTTTATTTTATTTTTCAATTGGTAATAACATGTAATATCAACATACAAAATATGAATAAATTCTATTATTGGGAAAAATTAGGAAACTGGAGCATTCCCCCATACAATACTCAAAATTGGTGCTCATTATCACCATGAACTACCGCAGTAGTTCAACTTATAGACTATTATAAACTTATGAGCAGACTAAGCACAACCTAGCAAATGCGGACACCAGTCTAACAAAATCATTTAAGGGACAATGCTCCAGTATCATTATTTCTTTTCCCAAATGATAGGTGGTCATCGATCTTGCTTGGATTTTATAGGTAATCGTATGGTATACCCATACAGTTAACAAGGGACAATTTCTTTCCCCTTTCAAAGGTCACAAAAATACTAAGAAAATGCTGAATGACTTTTACTTAATATCGAAAATGGCTTTGAATTAATGGTTTACATTATGTGAAAAACAGAAAATCTAAAGTGTGTGATGTTATGAATGCTTTAATGTACAAAGCAGCATATTCGCACATTCAATTAGATCAACGAAGCAGTCTAAGCGTTTTATTTCAAAGTTTGCACTTTTCGTAAAATATTTCAAGCTCTACATAATAGGATTTGATAAAAACTTCCCCAAACTATTAGCAATGTGTCCTGGGCCCGTATTCACCAACATTTCTAAATTGATTTTCTAAAGTAAAGTTACATACCAACCAATCAGAGTAGCCGATTCTTTTGTTTAAGTTTGTCTCGGCCACTCTGATTGGTTGTAATGCAATTTTACTTTCGAAAATCAATTTAGAAACGTTGGTGAATACGGGCCCTGGTAATAATGCAAGAAGCAAATGTATAGGTCATCGCACTTATAAGAGAATTTTAGAATTTTATCATTTACACATGAATAAAATGATGAAAACAGTGGTAAGTGCAAACACACTTACAACTGTCTTGTTCTAAACCATTTATTTCCATCTTGAGAAAAGCAGTTTCACATAACAATACGCTCTAACGGTCGAAAAATGTTGAATAGTAAATACATGCCATATTGTCGAAAATCTGATAGCGAAACATACGTACATGGTGCTAAACATTTTAAAAGTTTGTACAATAACGACCGAGTGTTTCGAATAACTGGAGCATTGTCACTTAAATCATTCACTCAAAATTTCGATGACAACACAATGTTGTTACCATATGAATTAGTTCATCATAAAAAAGAAAAAAAGAAGGTTGGTGCGCTCTCTCTCTGTCTGTTGTTATTGACTTTAACCGACGACATTAAGGTATATGACCCATCATTAAAAACACTACTTTCTAGCTATACGAAATGCATCAAATTACACACACTTGTAAATACATTTCACATAAGTTGAGTCACCTTGCCGGATTTAAAGTTTTGCTTCAACACAGTGTAAAAAGCGTACAGTCGCGTTTATCGGAAGTTGCATCTAACTGTACGCAAAATATCACTAGTGCTGATAAACAAGTTGATAGTTTGGCTTTTTAAAAGTATTTAAGTAAAAATCGGAACAATCTTTCTTTGTGCGATTTTCAACGTAGTGGGGTAGACTAAATGTACTTTCACTTCAGCGGTTACGATTTCTCGATCGGCGTCTATTTTGTTTATACAATTGGATTTTACCTGTCAAATCACTGGTTTGTTCTGATTTTTATCGTGCTAACTCGTGCAATTTTGACTGCAATCGCGTGATGTACACAATCATATACGCTTAAACTTGTACCTGATAATAGCTCAACCTCTCTGCAATTGTGTCCATCAGTTGTATGCGCGTATGCAATTTGTTTCACAAAGATATCGGCCTTGGAATGAGACTGGTGTATTTCTTCCGACTGTACGCCTAGTGCTAACTGTACAGCATCATTAGTGCAGTTTGGGGAACATGTATCTGTACGCCTAGTGTAATTGTGTCATTCCGTATATGATATAATCGATTGAAAAAGTGGAATTGATTTTCGTTTGAAAAGCTTTACGATGACATATGATCAACCATTCATTGCTTTTATCAAAGATGGAACATTTGTAATGCGTGTTTATTCCAAATTACTACATGTGACTACAATAAATCGATCTGGTCTCAAACAAGTCGACTGCAAATACGACCACGAAATGCTAAAAAACAATTGTCCAAACACGCGTAAAAGAAACAGATGTAGGTGTAGACGTAGTAGATGTTCTGTAGGTGGGTTTAAATAATAAATAATAATAATAATAATAATAATAAATACAAATCAGAGAAATAGGTGGAAGTGATTTAGCACCCCGTTTAATTCTACTGCAATTACTATACGTTAGTTTATTCAAATCCATGTGTTCCTTGCAATTCTCTCAACAGCACAAAAGCAACATCCCAAACTTTATGTACCACCAGTTAACCACCCTACCTAGCCAATTCGTCCTATGGCGAGACAATTTTTCTAGTCAAAATGACGAAAAGATATTGATAGAGTCGGGATTCAAGCCTCTTGAATCAAAGCCCTTCAAAGATTTATTGGTTCAAGCGACATGATGGTAGCTAATCAGGTCGTATGTTAAAAAAGTGTAGATAATTTTCATTTTTATTGCATATTTGAGTCTGGATTTTAACGCTCTACAACAACATTTTGAAATCCCGTTGCTATGGTATACGCCATCGAAGGTGTTCGTATATTGGTATCACCTCGGTCTGTCCATACGGCGTGAGGCCACTCAAAGAAGTCATTCCAATTTGAGTGGTGCTAAAATAGTTCTTAAAAAATTGCCCCTTTTCTGGTGTTGCATTGTTCTCTCGGTGAATGATTTTAGCTAAGGTTTTCATTCATGCTTTTGGATGACATGTTTTCTCATTTTTTAGCCAGAATCCACCATTCTTTTCGGAACTACTTTGTGTGTTTTGGTGCAGGGATACACGTGGCCCCATTTCGGGTGTCTCTATTTTGGCGCGGAAAAATACACGGTACGCATGTTTGAGCGAAAATTGTGAAAAAAACGAATCACATGAGGTGGGTCCATCTTGTGAAAAGATTTACAGGGCAAGGATGGATCTATGCCATTTTACGTGCAGTTTTGCTCACTTGGATGTTGGAAAATGGTGTAGAAATGTGTTGAAAAAGGAGATTTAACATAGAATTATATAGCAGCCAATCTGAGTGACCTGTCACCATACGTCCTTATGAAGTTCACATATTTATACACCTACATTTATGGACGGTTTTTAACAGAAAGTTCCTAGTTACTTGACAATACGTGTATTGCCAGATTTTGCCACATCACAATCCATCATCCCCTATATTTATTAAAGAGACATCCTATTTCATTTTTTTCTAATATATAGATGTATTTTGATGCCAAGATTGATTATTCTAAATCATTTAAATGATATCAGTACTTTTAAGTTGTTGCTGATAAGCCTAAAAGCTGAGATGAAAATGGCTTATTACAAAGGCCCATAGGAAGCAATTTTATATGGGTGGGCTAAAGCCCCAGTGTCTGAGGATTGGGGGGCTAATTTGGATTTTCCCTATATTTCACCGTGAAAAGGGAAAATTCAGCACTTTTGGCCCACTCAGGGAGTTAGCCCCCCGTTCTTACGGGCCTGTTCCATTAACATATGTTCTGTGATTTTAAGATCCTGGTAAACAGCGCAATACTTACTTTGGCTTAGAATGTTCAGAATTTTCATAAAAATATATGTTCTTTCAAATAAAAAGAAGTACATTTTGTGAGAAGATATCTAAGGGATGTCTCTTTAACGGCTTTTGATGGGAAAATCACAGGACTGGAAAGTCAGAGATCCCAAATGAAAATAAATGACTCAAGAGACCAATGATATCTGGAAATAATTGATTTTAATCAGTAACAAGCTGGGTTGTGGTAACACTTCAACGGTCATTTTGGACTTCAAGTTTTGTCCTGCTCAAGAGAAATATCCTTGTCGAACTCATCGTGTAGCGAACTCGACTAAGATTTGGAAATTACAGCATAGATATCCTTTGCGTAAGTCGTTAGTGCCGGTTACATGTATCAGTATAATCATAACACTCATATTCACGAAAGCAAACTTTTTTTGTTCAAATTTATATACTTAGCAAAAGTTCTAACGCGTCACTTTTTAAAATTACATAACTTCTTCATTGTCAAAGATCTAGATTCAGAAATTGGCATTTGTTTATCAGACGTTTCTGCACACATCCATAAAACTATTGTAAGTTTTCTCTCTTATGTGACCGCGTCATACAAATCATTTTTTGAAAGAATTTATTTTGAAAGCTGGTTGATTGTGTGTTTGAAGTTTGAAAAAAAAAAAAAAAAAAAAAACGTAGCTCGCATAGACGCACATTTTTTAATGCAAGTCAATCTGTCAAGGTCACGGTCACAAACTCAAATGTAACGGTCTCAAATGGAAGATCTTGGTGACATCTATTGTATATGTCTTAAATATCAAGATTACATCTTAGACAGCTCGTAAGATCTAAACAGTTTAGTTTCTGTCTACGTAACCGACGTTGCCGTCGACGCCAACACTGACGACCAACGACGCTAGTAATGTAACATTGCCTCCACACGCATGAAGTACGAGGTCTCATAAGCGCAGTCGGTTTGTTTAAGGAACATAACTTTTATACACAGGAACTCTTTCAGCCAATATAAATGGTTTGAAAATTATGTGTGAATATCCCATTTTAACCAAATTTCAACCTCTTGGAATTTTAAAAAAAAGGATATCCTTGTGGAAAGTTCAATCTTTTAGAACTGACTATCGCATTTACTTTAAAATTTCACAGGATTCTGTTCAAATGGTGGTAGTCGGCATCTACAAAGTTTGAACCTATTCTGTAGATTCGTTGAAAAAAATACTAACAGTACTAATACTCTACAAGATCTGAGTGATGCGTTGGCAGTTATGCGAGTATATTATAACTCTCATATTCACGATAGTAAACTTGAACAGCGTGTCACAATGGCATTTAAAGATGGAGATAAATGCGTCACTTACCGCGGTAACAACAATAAAGCAAGAACGACAAACTATATAAGTCAACACTAACACGAAAGTATGTGATACAGCCGCATTCACAAGCTATGTGTACTATCACACACACAAACAACCACGTGCACGTAAGCACATACACACACTTGTGCGCATGCAAAAGTACATTAAGTATCGCGCAAGGAGGAATCAAGGATTATAGTAGCCTCGCATGATAAGCCTTTACTGTATGTAGTTGTCCGTAATTATTGTTTACCAAGGCAAATTAATCTACGTTCATTTAGGAATAGGAATGAACTTTGGGCTAAAATGAGACTGCTTACGTGGCTATATTGATAAATTATCGATATAGTTAAAACACCTCATAACTACAACTTAAATCACGCTGTAGTTACGAGGTTTTAGAATCAGAATCATAACGACGAAATTCTAGTGTATATCTAAATTACGTTACAGGTTACTTGATAAAATCGTTCCCTGTTGGGGGTTCCTTTATTTAAATGTAGTTGGGCTATGTCCACAAGACCAATTACTTTTTAATCTCTATAGATATTCATTGTGGACAGACAAATAAATTCGACCGCTATACTCGTGCAGCATAAAGAAGTTTTGCGTATGTTTGAAGTGAGCGTAACCCTTTAAGTGATCTAATGAACTAATCAAGTACACCCTGATGCATTGTGTATGTGTAGCCAAAGTAGTAATTGACATTTTCTGAACAGAGATTTTGCCACAACAGGTCATGTAAAATCGCCATTAGGCGTACAGAACACAATTTGTCATTTAGCACTAGGCGTTCAGTCAGAAAAAATACACCAGGCTCATTCAAAAGCCGATATCTTTGTGCAACTTGCCATATTTGTGTAAACAACTGTTGCAAAGCATAGCAGATAGGTTTATTAGATGATGCAAATTTAGGCTTTCCATATTGTGTAGATCGCGAGACTCTAGCCCATATTGTGCCAGTAAGCAGGACGAAAAACAGCAAAAACCAGTGATTTGACAGTTTGATACGAATTTACGCACAAAGTCCGTAAACATACTAGAAACCGTAACTACTTTAGGTAATGCCTATCCAATTCTCTCTTCAAATTTGAAAGCCCCGTCAAGAAAGATTGTTCCGGTTTTTACTTATTTGCTTTTAAAAATCCAAACCATCAGCTTGTTTACCACCACTAGTGATATTTTGCGTACAGTTAAGATGCAACTTCCGATACACGCGACTGTACGCTTTTACACTGTGTTCAAGAAGAAAATAATTTACAGATATTATTTTACCCTAGTATATTCATATACAAGGGAGGTTATTTTGAATTTTTTGTCAAACATTATTATAAATATGCATTAATTCAAAATTCAAAATGCTTATGTTTGTATTTGGAATGGAGATGTAACACAGTTTAGGAATTACTGGCACTTTTCAAATTTCGCCTCTGGCTCTTTGGTGATGCTGATCAGACTGTGTATTTGCACAGGCTGGTATGGACCCATGCTTTTTTCTAAAGGCCACATGGTCCCAATGATTAGATATTTACTTCATATCTTCCTTAACAGGGCCAGGTGTCGAATATCCCCCATAGAAAGGCGTACAAAAACATTGATGAGAAAGATTCTTCTTTCATCTCGTTATTTTCAGTGCTATAATCACATTTAAATTACTTCATCAACATTGGTTTAGCGTGCATCAGCTTTAAAGTTGGAAGTACACATTTTTACCATTTGAGAAAGGGTTAATAGCAATGAGTTTTGTGCTAAAATAGACTTGGTTTACCGTTATGTTTTAATAAATCGTAGGTATTGTTAAAAAAGCTCGTAACTACGGCTTGAATCAAACCGTAGTTACGAGATTTTATAACAACACCTTCGAAATACTATAATTGTTTGTCCGAAATTACGTCACTTCTTACTTGATAAAATAGATCCCTATCATCATATTTCCTCGTGTGCTAACACGTGCTGAAGCTGAAAAAGAGTCGCCGATTTAGGTGAGAAAGGCAAATGAATGCGATTTTATGCGATATTATGTAATTCAATACATATATGGACAGTTCTCAAGATACTGGCAAAACCGGTGTAATGGATATAAATCATGCGCGGTTCTCACACCAGTTTTGCTCTAAACCCTCATACTTTGAAAACTATATAAGCATTTAAAAGTGCAAACATAATGTCAAGCATTAACCATTAAGTTTTATATTTCAACAGAAAATAAAAAAAAAATATGCGGTTTTTTTAAATTCCGTATTGTGCTTGAGACAGTGAAATAAGCTAATAATTATACGTATATGTTATTGGTGACACTGTAAGTCTATAATTTTTAGCAGGCATTTAACTGATTTTGACTGAATGATATAATTTAGTATCTACCTGCTATCACACCTAAAGACAGGTAAAGATAAAACATTGAGTTGGCGAAAAACGACAGGAAGAAGCCGGCTGGTATCAGGATCGAACTTGCCAGTATACCGTTGTAAGGACCCCACCTCGATACAAATAATCCAGTCATGGCGGCTGAAATTGATAGATCGATTGCATGAACAATATAGAATTTGAAGCCTAACTCAGCAACAAATATATGAAGTGTATGCCTATGTATCGAAAGATCGTTGTGCCAGGAGATCGAACCAGCTATCCTTAAGCTTCAATTGTAGTGCTTTTTCTAATGCACAAATGAAACTCTGTTCATGGACAGCGCAGTTATCATCATCTGCACGATAATTGTAAGGGTCAGGCGTTTATACTGTGAAATTGAATTAACTATATTATGAACACGATGGTGATTGTGCATCATGGGATGGATAACGACTACGGACAAAAATAATCTCGAAACTGGCCAGATATTTTGCAAAAAAAACCCACCCCGCCTTACTGAGCTCTATCCTCAGATATATGGATTATTTGTTGACTCCTATTTTTTCAAAAAATTGGTCCCAATGGACTAGAAAATGAAATGATAACAACTATGGCCAAATTAACCACGCTTCAGGTAGGAAATTGTGCAATAACTTTCTTATTTCTGTGTCAAATTTCAAGGGGTTTGTTGCATGTACCCCGACATACTGAGCTCTTTCCTCAAATGTTTAACTGTAAACTACACATAATTTTTCCAAAAATCGATCCCAACCGACCTGAAAAAAACCGACCAGAATTGATAAAACTATTGCAAATTATTGCCTAAAATGTGTGTTTTCAGTCTGTCATTGGCATTGGATAACGGGCAGAAACCGGGCGGATATCCAGAGAAATCGTGCATTAATCGGCAGATTCGCGTGCGATATCGGACCGGTTTTGCACTCAAATATCCTCGATTGGACCCTTCAAAATAAACAATTGTCTTTTTTTCCCGCAAAATCTCAACGTCTTACGTTAAATAAGCGACGCTCGCCTTTTGGCGCCAAATTATGACGTAGCGTTGTTTTACCGACGTCACGCATAACAAAAATTTCTCGGAAGATTTATAAGAACAAAACAACAATGGCGGACATTTTCTTATCTCACCTCGGTTCATTTTTCGCACATATCAAGGGGTTTGGGGTAAGTAATCATTGGAATTTTATGCTTTTTATGCAATAATAGCGTCAATTCACGTATTTTTCGGTCGTTAACATTCGCAGAGGCCCGCAAAATACGAAAACGACCCTCCTGCTTCGCAGTCGGGCGTTAACGTATTTCTTGGGCCTCTGCGAATGTTAACGACCTCAAAAACGTGAATTAACCCTATAATGTCTTACCTGAAGCGAGGCAAATATGTCAGTAGATTTACCCATCTCATCATGCACAATCGCCACCGTTATGAACACTGTAACAATTTTTCGCTGCGTAGGATTACGAGGAATGCATCACTACCAATTTTCTCTCTAAATCTTGCACACGCGATCTTTTTACCTGTTTCCAAGATTGTAAAATTGGCTTGCTGGAGAGAAATACCGATATGCCAGTCGTATGCCGCGTGTTTAGCTATGTATTATGTGTTTTTAGGCATTGGTAACTTCAAAAGTACTTACAAGAAATAAAAGAAACTCCATTGAATGTAGATTGGATTCCAGCAATTTTGGCCCTGGTCTCCTGGAACTTCGCCAGCAATGGTATAAACAAAGTCCCAAGTGCGTACATAAAGCCGAAGTCCAGCATCATCACGAATGTAGATGCGGTGAGTATACGCCATTTACGGGACCTGGAACGATTTTTTTGGTTTTATCCAGGTCCCATATGAAAAAAAAGGAATCAAGCTCAATGACAGTGTATGGGTCAAAGTTAACCCTTTCCCAAACGACAAAATTCTAGGGTGATCCACTTCAAAAACTGCATCAAATGACAAAATGGATGTTACTGAAGAAATGAATAATGTAATATATGGCCTAGAAAATATTGAGACAAAAGGAGAAACTGCTGGTTTTCAGCAGTTTCTTCTTTTGTCTCAATGTTTTCCTATGCATTTTCTGTTCGAGACGTCAAAACCAATCTTTTTGGGAAAGGGTTAAAGGGTAATAAGATCAAGAAGATGACAGACAGAGTGTGGACAGTTTTGTGGGGAATCGCATTATCTATGGTCATATTTGGAACTGCTGTCAAGTTTTTCACTTTCTTCCATGGATTAGTTTTCTATAAATGTTGTTATACAAGTAAATTAACACTTCGCGTAGGTAAAGCTATATACAGACTGGATTTAGAAGGACTTAAGGTTTACGAACTAAGAATGAAAACACCACTTTCTAGCCATACGAAATGCACCAAATTACACACGCTTGTAAATACACTTCATATAAGTTGATTCACCAGGCCGGATTTCAAGATTATGCTTCAAGAAGAAAATGATTTACAAATATCATTTTACTCTTTGTTCATATGCAAGGGAGGTAATTTTGAACATTTTTGTCAAATATTTCCATCAGTATGCATTAATTCAAAATTCTAAACCATACAAAATGCTTATGTTTGTATTTGGAATGGAAATTTAACACAGTTTAGGAATTACTGGCACTTTTCAAATTTCGCCTCTGGCTCTGCATTTCATTCTCAGTTCGTAAGCCTTAATGAACCTGATTTTTTTTCTTTTACCTGTATGTCATATAAATAAGGAATATTAAAATGTAAAAACCCCAAACTGCTGTAAATTTTCATGCGATAGTACAAATCTTGCCGGTGTCTCTCATCTGCAAGATTCGAACCAACGTGTGCGAATTGTATTGAAATTAAGAAAAGACCGTGTTTCCCTTGTAAGAATATGTAACATTTGTAAACACGTGCCAAACTATCGTGACCGAACTAAACGTGTATGAAGTTATCACTGGTGGTGAACTGGGCCAAAGCAAGGGGCGTTTTTCGCTACAACAAGGTATAGATATTTTGCGCTTACATGTGAGTGTGAAGATTTTTTTCTTATAACCATGAATTTGTTATAAAAACAGACCGGGTTTTACCGTTTTCTATTGACAAACCGTTGGTGTTGTTATAAACAATTTTATAACAACACCGACGGGATACATTGTTCGCGAAAAAACGTCCCTCGCTTTGGCCGAGTTCACCACCAGTGGTTATAGCTCTCGATAAATGACTGGACAGAGCATCTCTATCGATAAGCTTGGCTGCTCTGCCAGGTCATTTATCGGGAGCTATAAAGATGCTGGCATGTATGGCCCAGGTGACAATACATATATGCTTTATGGTGTGTATTATTTTTATCTTTAAGTGTATGAAGTTGTTCGGACAAATAATCCAGTTGAATGAGAACTACCGATGCACAGAAGCACTAAAATCTAGTGCTAACAAGTAATTTATTTACAGCTAAATCTCGCTTACTGAATAACATACTCGACAAAAAATAAAACAATACTTACATTGCACACGAAGCTTTCATCCACAAGAACCCACCATGTTCCAAATACATGAAATAGGGTATTTCTAATTATAATACTGATAAAAACCATAAAAAGGTGAAATATAATATTTATGTATACTCACCAAAAAAGGTAAGGCAAAAAATGTTCTATAATTATTTTAGTGAATGTGTTCATGATTTAATGCATGATGAACATTAACTTGTTCCCCCCCAAAAAACGAACTGATTTGGGAGGTCCTTGTATCAAAATTGGTTACAATCGACCACAAAAACGATCTGAATATTGTGCCGTTTTTCTGGTCGATTGGGTTCAATTTTTGTCAAAAAAATACAAGGATTTCACAAAAATTCCTGCATTCGAGGAAACATCGTAGTAATGCGGGCTACATGCATCAAACCGCCTGAAAATTGACGTATAAATAAGGAAGTTATTGTACAATTACTTACCAGAAGCGGGGCAAATTTGTCCGTAGTCGGTACCCATCCCATGATCTCCATCGTGATTATTATAGTCCGTGGGCAAGGAGGGCTCACCACGCACCCCCTCTGGGGAGTCTGGGTGTGGTATAGAAACGTTCATTGGAACCCCCCCCCCCCCGAATAAGACTCAAGATGTTGACAGTCGATATCCTGGAATGAACTCACCATTTTGGATGGTTTTCAATATGGCCGCCATGACAAAAACACAATTTGACTTAGTATCAAACATCAGCAGCCTAACTTTTATTTAACGTTGTAAGATCATATCTCATGGATAATTGAGTGTGCAAAATGTCAGAGATGTGTTCCCATGTTGAAAAGTGGCTCATTAGCATGATCGTCGAACGCCAAGAGTTGTTCTTCACTACCAACCCATAGGCCAAAACGATCATCAATGAATCGCTTGTAAAATAATGGTTGGTGTCTGGCACTCAGTAACTGCTCGTCCCATTTTCTCGTGCAAGTGCATGCAAAATTCTTTCATTATTTTGAACCAATTGCAACCCCATCTGTTTGTATATAATTATTTTCTCCAAACTGAAATACATGCCAATAGTATACATGCCAATAGTATACATGACAATATTAAGGTCGAACTACGGTTCAGTTACCAACAAAAAGAATTTATTGATACGATAGTTGGAAAATTGACATATTTATACTGATCTCTATGTCAAACTACAGATAAACAATTGTACATTAACCAAAAAGCATGCCACCCACCATCAACAAACAGAGGATTAGCCTATGGTCTTGGATTACGCCTAAAACTGCCACTTTGCCAAAAAAAAAGGTTTACAGTATTAAAGTATGAGCAAAAAGATGCAGAAAGATGCAGAAAGACCGTAATTCAAGCGAGTAACCATGCGCTGTTTACCCACAACAAGCGCACATATATTGACATTCTAACTTTCCATGGCGCTGAAAAGTGTGCAGGGTATTTACAATTGTGTCTATATATAAATATGTTTCGGCAAGAGCCGTGAATATTCGTTTATGTTCGGGTGATCATGTGATACAAATGAGCCAGGATCTAAAAAAACGTCCCTTAAGGCTTTTGAGCCCTACATAGATTCAGATCGGCCTGTGCATATGCACAGTCTGATCAGGATCCATATTATTCTCCAACAGCTTCTTTGTGACCTGTAGTAATTTAAAAAGAGCAGCATTGATGCATATTGTACTGCATTTGACAACAGGCCGTTCTTGAAACTAAATTTTGAAAAATGCTATAAGGGACGTTTTTCCAGATCCCGGCTCAAATGTATCTAATAAAAGTGACACGTCACGCTAAAAGGGACCTTATGGGAAGTTCATAAAACCAAATGTTGAGAAACGACTCCTACTAAGTAGACGTAAACTAGATGTCGCATTTTAGCTCTCGATTAAAATCGCTTGAAGACTGCATAACCAATGGCATTGGAAATGTGAACTATTTACGATATGACATAGGAAATGTTTAGGTAAAAGGAGAGACTGCTAACAATTAACATTCCTTTCTTTTGTCTCAATGTTTCCTATGTTTTTTTGCAAAAAGGAAGTCCAAAGCAGGTCTTGTTTGGGAAAGGGTAAGCAGCTGAAGTTGTTTTAATGGTCATGCCTCACTCTTTCCAAAACGGCAATAAGTTGGATTATTCTATTTTAAAAGTCTTAAGACGACAAACTATGCATAGGATTTTTTTAAAAATAAAACTGAGAAAAAAAAGCAACTGGAGGAATTACTTGTTATCAAGATTTTCTCCTATTACCTAATATCTGTTCTCAATACTTTCCATTGTTGACGTCAAAACAAGGTTATAATTGGGAAAGGGTAAGTTACGAGTCGTAGATTCTGCTTGACACATCATGCTAAAAGTGTGCTTCTGTGAAGTCAACAGAAGACCATATTTCGAGAGACAGATCAAATTAAGCAAGCCCCAGCGATATCCGTATTTAGATAGTGATATACATGTGTACAGTGTGATAGGAAAAACATGTAAATCCAGAATATTAAATTACAGTTGTCGCCACATCGTATGGCACAATGTTTATGTTTTGTCAAAATGTAATTGAACGTTAAAGAAAACATAAACACGTGCCATACGATGTGGCGACAACTGTAGTGTCAACAGTTTCGATCCTGATCAGTCTGTGCTTTCCTCACAGACTGTTTAGGGTTGCTACACACTTCCAACAAGGCACCCTTTAAAGAGATATCTCACATTTTTAAATTTTTACTGTTTATTCTCAGACGTCATTCCCACTGGTGGTGAATTCGGCCAAAGCGAGGGACGTTTTTCGCTACCACAAGGTACAGATATTTTACGTTCCAATGTGAGTTTAAAGATCTGATTGGACAGTTTTTTTCTGATAACAATGAATGTGGTCTAAAAATAGACCGTGTGTATCGATATGTATTGACAAACCGTCTGTGTTGTTATAAAATCTCGTAACTACGGCTTTATCGAAGCCGTAGTTACGATATTTTATAACAACACCGACGGAATACTATGATCGCGAAAAAAAAAAGTCCAACGCTTTGGCCGAGTTCACCACCAGTGATTCCACTCGATTTATAAATAGATTCCGTAGACTCTCGCTTTTAATCGCTCAGGACTCGGATAATTCCGACTCGCCCTTGACAGTGTAAACATGACATACTGACATAAGTTGCAAGAAAGGGACAATGTACCAATGTACCATTCTTTCACTGGTTTTATGCAGTTGGAATAGGCTTTATTCATATCATCAGATAATCAGAACTCGGTAACAGAAGAACTTCAATCGTGACAGCTATTCAGACTTTAAACACCAACTCGGGCAGAGAGGGTACAGTGGGAAAGGCATTGAAACTCAGTTAGAAAAGGTTGATATGCTAGATAGGGAAGTGGTATTAAGATTAAATAAAAGTACAATTAACAAAAAGAATTGTAGTCGCGTGCCCTTAGTCCTGACATACTCGCAACTTCTACCCGATATCCACAAAATATTGTCAAAGCATTCTAAGGTGTTACATGAGTCCGAAAGGATGAGGCAAGTTTTTAAAGACCCGGCCACCTATAGTGGCATTCAGAAGAGACAAAAATCTAACTGACACTTGGGTGCATGGGAAAACCAATAGTATAGTCTAGTACGTAGTTGCCACAGTGGGTGTTAAACTGACTGCCTGATGTGTGAAATCGTAACAGCACTCCCTGTAATGGGTCATACAAATACTGTGTTCCCTTAAACACTAGTTGTCGCGAAAAGAATGTAGTAAACGCCATAAGCTGTGAGCGATGTAAGAAAGTTGTATATGTAGGAGAAACAGAGAGGCAACTAAACTAGAATATCACTGAAAGTGATGATACCACCCAAAAGCGCTGTGTTTGTGCATTTTGACATTTCATATAAACTGTATACTGATATATTGAATCAGAAAAGTTTTCAAGTATATGAACATTATATCTTAAATATTTCATTAAATGAGTTTAAAACTTTAAATGAACATCATGCAGATCTTCCAAATTAAAGGGACGTTTCATTTTCATTTTTTTTTAATATATCTTGATGCCAAGATTCGTTATTCTAATGGACATAAATGCAATCAGATTTTTTAAATTGTTGCAGATAAGCGAATAACAAGCCCTTAAAAAATGAGCTTAATATGACAAATTTCATATACATCTGAACTGTTGTCCAAAACAATTTGTTTGATTTTATCACAAACATGAAAATTTCTCGTAAACGGCGCAATATTTTGCCTTGAAATTTTCAGAATTTTCATAAGGAAATGTCCTCTTTCAGATAAAAATAAAAGTAACATTTATGAAAAATGTCTGTGAAATGTCACTTTAAGTACTTTATATAGCAGAAAACCAGATAATCCGTTTTCATAACAACAGTGTGTTTCTGAATGGTCCAAATGTAATATTAGTTGTCAGCACAGAGGTCCTTTTTACGAAGGTTTTGAAGAGGTATTGCACTTGATACATCAAAATGGTCACTGTAATATGTTTGAATGATATCTGTACGGGTACTGTGGGTTTCACGATTAACAAATATCAGATCTAGTAGTCCTCCTCTTCTGTGTGTTGGTTGCTTGATAAGTTGGATGAAACCATAATATCTAGTGAGGAAAAGCATGTCTTTAGAAGCTTTTGTGTTTCGTCTCATGTCAATATTGAAAACTCCCATAATGTAACATGGTATGAGTTTTTCAAACTGAGGGAGGAATTTTGTAAGTGGCATCTTCGGGTTTTTGTTTACTGAGAGAACAGCAGTTCGTAGAGTTTTTTCTTTAGAGTGTTCCAGAATGATAGCCTGATGTTCTATTGTAGACTTTGTTATATGATAATGTTCGATATGTCTGAAGTCTTTGTGTATTAATATCAATAGTCCTCTTTGTCTGTGTTTTCTCACACTTCTAACATGGTCACGTCTTACAGTGTGGTAACTTGGAATTTCAGGAGTGTCATCTTCTTCTGTAAGCCATTTTTCTTGGATACAAACGGCTTGAAGATTTTGTAGCATTAAATCTCTGAGAAAACATCTGAAAATTGGTTTAACGGAATTAATGTTGAACAGTTGCAACTTCAAGAATAAATCAGTAGATTTAGTAAGCGTGATGGGAATTGTTGGTACAAATGAATTTTCTAGTTTCATTCAATTGACTATATGTAGAGAGTCTTTGTTTACCTTTGTGAGTGAATCAGACACTACACCAAGAAAGTAAAGTCCACTTAATCTACTCAATCTGCTCACTGCTGTATAGAATTGGTCATTGTTGAATCTTCCTTCAGTAGAAAAAAATGCTGTGTTTTCAGTCTTGTCTTGTTCCTTGTGAATTGTAACACCCCAAGTAAGCTCAAGAGGAAACTGTACTCGTTTACATGTTACATTTGAAGATATCTTCCAATGTAAACAGGAACTTCGAAGGTAGGCACTGGAGTAGATCTTTGATCTGATAGAAGGTCCCTTGAGTGTGAGCGAAACATTTTGCCGACGCGTTTATCATCAGAATTGTCTAAATGTATTTTGGTTTGAACATTTCTGATTTCATTTCTGAAGTCCAATTGATAATAAAGCCTCTGACAGTACCAGTCGCAGAGTTCACTAAGCCATCGGAAACATAAAGATTTTTAGTTAGTAGCACCCAGGCACCTATTGCTACATTAAGCTCCTCTAGCAGACCTCCAGCATCTTTTTCAAAAGTAGAAGGAATAATTCCCTTAGTGTGTTCATGTTTACGTGTCCATAGCTTAAATTGACAAAGTTATAGAAAAATTTACTAAACTGAAGCGTAAAATTTTATTTCTGCCCCCGCCACTTTGTTTGTTGTAGAATCATGTGGTTGTCCACCATGTTTCACCAAAGTGTGCTCCTCGTGTAATTATACGAGGGCCAGTCTCGAAGATATATTTGAAGCGTGTATTTACTCAGTCAGGTTTAGGTGATCTTTTTCTACCTGAACTATAGCGGACGAGAATTGACCTGGCAGAGCATTCCATTCGATTATCATGGGCTGCTCTGCCAGGTCATTTCTCGTCAGGTATAATACCCTGAAAACTTCCACTGACTGCGTTTATTTTGGGTATCCCTATACTCTGGTGGTAAACTAGCGATTGACTATCAAAGATCAGCATTAGAATCTTATCAGACTATCAGACAATACACAAAGATATATGCATATTTAATAAGGTTGTCACCCTTGATTAATCTATTGTTACCACACCATTATGCATTTGATCCCTTTGAGTATTTATACTTATATCCTCTATATACTTTATATACAGTTATAGAAGAGGTTGGTAAGAGGATCTCATAGCTCTTCCTAATTCGTTTAGTGGAAGAACTGGGGATCTATCATACACAACCAATCATTATTATCGTCACGGTAGCCGGTGCAGAGACTAGTTTTCCCGTTTTCTCTCAAACCAAAAGTAGAAAACATGACCGTTGCACCCGCCACCGTCTAGAATTTTCTTTAACAATACTTTAACTGTTACTCACAGCAAAAAATGAAATATCAAGGTGAAATATAGGTCCATACGGCTGAGTGTTTTCTTAAATTTTCTGCTCTTTTTATTGTTCATAACTGGAACATAATACATGTCAATATGATAATAAATACTTACTTATTTAGTATTTTGTTGATGTTTTTGTCTTTACCAAAATTAATAGATATACTAAGCAAAAAGGTAAACGCTACACCTAAATTTATTGTAACATATCTTCTAATCAAAGAAATATAAAGATCACTTGGAAGTGATTCGCATTGTACATTGACTTGGTTTCGCCAAGCACTGAATGATTTGTGATTCTTACTTGCTGGGATAAAATACTGACCCTTTAAATGTGTCAGGGGCCCCTTTTTATGTGTATAATATGAACGGAACTTTCAGATATTCAAAAATCCAAGCAGAAGAATTCTAAAAATTCCAAACTGCACGGATTGGAGTTTTCATTATGTTGTAAAGCTTGAGAATTTTACAATGTAATATCCATAAGAAATTGGAAGTGAAGTTGCATGGACATTTGGGAAGAATCCTTGTGAAAAAAGGTTACAAAAATTAGTTGTAAGACCATTATGATGTTGCAAAACACCACAAAAAAAAACCCAACCGAAAACCGTGATAAATTAGTGAATATCAAACATTTGAAATTTTTGTTTATGTCAAAGGGAGACCATTTACAAAATTAGAAGATTAGATCTTGACTTTAGAGCTTCCTGCCTAAGATAAATGAAATTTTGAGTGTTTTATTGCAACACAGGCATGGCCAATTCTGAAAAGTAAATGAATCGTTTTCTTCGCATGCGCACATGCAGCATTAGATGTGATTAGCTCCTAAAGCTTAACTCTTTCCAAAACGACAAAAATTAAGGTGATCCAACTTAAACGATTCTGCAGCTGACAAAATACAATGTATGTAGTAGGGTCACTTTTGCCATGACTTCATTATAAGCTCCTTTTTATCATGTTCTGAGCATGACATGGGTTAATGATCTTTTCCCTCCATTTCTGATCACATGGTATATTGTTTTTTCCACTTCATTGATTTCCCTCCAATTTGGTCAGGTGGTCAGGTGACTTCTTCAGTTGTTTAGTGGGACATGAGATCCCGGACGAGCCCCCTAAATGTAACCCGCTAATAAATATCCTATCGACTCCTGTGGGGATTCGATCCTGGGACCTCTCACACCCTAAGCGAACACTCTACCACGTCGCTATAAAAGCTAGCTTGTACGGCGAGATAGTATAAGTGCCCCTTATACTAACTACACCCGGCTACATGTACTACTTGTAAAATTTGTGAATAAAACAGCACAGAGAACATTGAGACAAAAGGAGAAACTGCTGGTTAGCAGTTTCTTCTTTTGTTTCAATGATTCCCAAGCCTTTTCTATTAAGGACAAAAAAACAGGTCTTGTTTGGGAAAGGATTAAGGGCTGTTATTCTGACATCATAAAAATAAAGCAATGAAAAGTCGACAGAACAATCGCTGAATGTCTGAAAATAACGTCAATACTCATTCACGCTTTTACATAATGTAGTTCAATACTTTACCAGGAACAGAAGACTCTTGCAGTATAGCATATCAATTCTGTTCAGTTTATTTTCATTTAAGGAAATATTTTTGTTTTACATTTCTCACCACATGCAGAATTCCAGATATAGCCATTTGCACGAACTCGAAAGTAGTAAGAATTGAAGCTCCGAGGTAGAGGCCCATGGTTCCACCGATATCAGACAGAAAACGTACCAATGGATATCGAGGCTTTTGCTCATAGGTTTTAAGGGGAGTATCTTTTAAAAATAGAGATAAAAACGCAGTGTTTTTTCTCTGCCATTCCTTTGTAATGTTCTCTGTCGTCAGTTGATAAAGCAATAGACAGGTGTCTTGAAACGGGTTGTCATCGCAGTCTATTTCTTCAAGTTTATTGGTCCCTTTGTCAACATCACCATAGATGAGTGTGTTGCATTTTGGTTTACAGGCGCAATTCTTCAGTGTCTTTCTGGTCTGATATGTGCAGTTCGTCTCATTACGTGATTTGCAAAAGCCATATCCAGTTATGTCCGTCTTGACCAAGAACGGAAGAGATTCAAGCGGAGATGGTATACAACGACATTTCGACAGTATAGTTCTGAAATAGCACTCTCGCAGGCATGTGTTTTGTGTGTAGCCGAGTCCAGTCAGTTCATAAAATAAGTCTTCGTCATCCTGACACTGGCCATAACTACCATTGAGGTTTTTCCTAGCTTCATATGATACTTCATAGGTAGCTTTGTGGCCGAGTGGTACGTAAATCTCGAATGCGTTTTCATGCAGCGGGTGGTAGTAATCGAATGAATCCGTCAAGTATGCTGTAAAGCCCGACTTCATTCGAGGAAAGCCGATGGACTCGTTAACGTGTAGGTTGATGACAATCGTCAAAACTGTCGTGTCTGTCTGAGGCTTCACAAAATAACAACTGCCGAGGAAGGGCATTGGCTCGATCACGACTGAAATATATAAACAAGTGTAACGTTTAAGTGATGGCCTGTAAATCATAGATACGAAAGGAGAAACTGCTGCCAATCAGCATTTTCGGGAAGCCTTTTTCCAGTTTTATCAATTATTTCAGAAACAAGCAAAATGAATACTATACAAAAGCTGTTGACAAAAGCAAAATGGATGTTGATCATTATGGGATCCATGTGCAATGTAGCTATGTAAATACAAAACTAGGTAAGCAAAATAGGGCTTTTGCTAGACGGGAACCATTAAAATCAGGGAGCATCTTAAGGTGCCGTTGTTCACAATTCTCATCATTTGACAACGTTACCGGTTTCAAATTTTCACCAAATTTTGCATGCAAACAGGGGAATTATAATTATGGCAAATTTTCTTATCGATTTCATAGGTTGACAAAGGCGGGAACACAAAAAAAAATGATTGAAATATAGGTTTTGAAAATTTCTCGGCTATTTTTCTGACAATTTCCAAATAAATTTCTGAGATTTTTTTTTGTTGATGTTGATATCAACAAAATTGGTACCAAATTGTTCTACAGTGACTCCTCTTGCTATTCGGATAAATCCGGGCGCATCTTAGGGTGCCGTTGTTCACAATTCTCATTATTTGACAATGTTACCGGTTTCAAATTTTCACAAAATTTTGCATACAAACCGGGGACATTAATGGCAAATGTTCCTATCAATTTGATAGGTTGACAAAGACGGGAACATACAAGAAAAAATGATTGAAATATAGGTTTTGAAAATTTCTTGACTATTTTTCTGACACTTTCTGACTAAATTAATTTCTAAGAATTGTTTGCATATGTTGGTACCAACATTATTGGTATCAAAAGTTTCTACAATGACTCCTCTTGCTATTTTAATTAAAACTTGTGGATTTATACCAAAACTAAATAGCCAACATTGAGCTTTTGTAAGACGGGTATCAATGAAAACTAGGAACAATTTAAGGTGCCGTGTATAGGCCTATATGCACTCTTTGAGTAAAAGGAATGTATTTTTTGTAGTTCATAGGTCAGAGGCATTGTATGTGTAAAGTTACAAGAAAACCTGTGCGTGGGCGCAAATGAGACCCCCTTTGTTGTCTGCAGGAGACGCTTTGCGTTCGAATTCTGCGTGTCATATACCTTAAAGGGGGATGGTAACAGATGGTCTAATTGCAAAAAATTAAATTTTTTGAAAAAATATGCAAAACTTTTGTGTTGGCCACCTCAGAATGGTTAATAATATGCGATTCAGACAGAGATTGAGCCGAAATTATAAGAGAGATAGCCGAATCTAGGGAGAATCCAAACCAAAATTCAACCCCGTCTCAGATGCGGTTGAATTTATTTTTTAACTGTCACGCATGCGCATACAGCGCCGACCAAGATTCAAACGAGATTCATGCTTGAATTTCAATATGACGTCATCATGTATGCTGTGACGTCATTTAAGAAAGTCGCAGGTCCTACTGTTTTTGACCTACTTTCGACATCGCTTCATGAATTCGGTATCAAATTGCAAAAAAATGAGTCGTTGCTTCAATAGTTTGTCGTAATCATTCAATCAGGTCATATAAAGCTTAACCCTTTCCCAAACAAGGCCTGGTTTTGACGTCCCAAATAGAATTGGCTTGGGAAAACATTGAGACAAAAGAAGAAACTGCTGATAACCAGCAGTTTCTCCTTTTGTCTCAACATTTTCTGAGCTATATTCTACACAAACTGTATCTTTAACAACATCAATATTGTCATCTGCAGCAGCTTTTGAATAGGACAATCCCAAAAATTTGTCGTTTGGGAAAGGGTTAAAAAGTGTACATTTCGTTTGTTTTTGACAAATTTTGGTCCAAAATCTGGGAAATGGTAGCTTTAAGAAACAGAGGAAAAGGTCCATAGGGATTATCCCATGGAGTTCACATGTGAAGTTTCATTGAATTTGGTCAAAGGGTTGCTGAGAACTGGCTCTGGACGGATGGAAGGAAACACGGACGGACGGACGGACATCGTGGCGACTATATACCTAACTGCACAGCTAACTCCTCACTTTTGATTTTTGTATAACTAAGTTATCGCTCAATCAATCGCCTTGATTTTTCATATTTCAGAAGATGACATATTTCCCATCAATTTTAGTCAAAAATAAATTTATTTTATCTGCCTTTTACCTCGTGTAGCGTGCACGTGCCTTTTACGATTTTGAAATGCATGCACACGCATCTTAACAAAAACCTGAATAATTCACCATGTCTTTATTCAATGTCGATCGGGAGTAATAAAAAACATAATTTCGACATGTTTTGCTAACGCAATTTTTTTAACAACATAACAAAGACATGTCTAAAACGTCACACGGTCGATACGTTGGATGAGATCGAATTTAACATTTGTTAAACAGTTTGCCAGGAGTAAAATCATTTCCTACATTCAAAAAGAGCAATATGAAAACAAGCTTTGAAGATATCATTTGCTTTACACTATAACGTCACAAAAGTCACGTCACACTATAAAACTAGGAGCTTTGTCCGCCGTTTGCTCTTTTCACTGCGCAGCATCTGGAGCGCATATATAGAATTAATGTAATTGACAATGAAGGTTTGGGGATAACATTCCAAGCTTGCACTAAAGCGTTTTCCAACTTCCGATGTGTTACAAGACTATCGTGGTTAATTTCTTATCCGACGCCCTAAGTCATGCCAAAGGTGCTCGCACGGGTTCAGATCCGGGGACTTCGAGTACCACGGAAGTACCCTGGTACGATTCATAGCAAGCACCGAACGTGTTGCGGCAGCAGGAAACTTCCGTGGTGGTCTAATTTCCCGGATCTGAATACTTTTGAGCACCTTTGGGATGAGTTACCGAGGACGTCGGATACGGAATTAAGTACGTCAGCCTCAAACACTTAAGGTAGAAGACCCATAATGAGCACCAAAAAGCCAGCGGCGAAATATGAAAAATGCCAGTTATTCCTAAACTGTGTTACATTTCCATTCCAAGTATAAACATAAGCATTTTGTACGGTTTAGAATTTTGAATTCATGCATATTTATGAAAATATTAGACAAAAATGTTCAAAATTACATCCCTTGCATATGAATATAGAGTAAAATGAAATTTGTAAGTAATTTTCTTCTTGAAGCATAATCTTGAAATCCGGCACGGTGAATCAACTTAATATGAAGTGTATTTACCACTGGTGGTGAACTCGGACAAAGCGAGGAACATTTTTCATGAACACAAGGTACAGATACTTCATGTCACATCCGGATTTTTGTAAACAATACACGTGGTATTTTGTTTTACTTCTCTTTCCGTCTATTTTAAAGGATGCACTCAAATGGAAGTTACTAAGGTATGTAGATATGATTTATAATACGCACGAAAATATCAGTTTTATCGATCATTATTTTCAAATGTTATAAACGGATTGCAAGTGCACAAAGCGCATATTGAGATCATGTGGGTTGATCTTAATCGCCCGAACGAAATGGTACGATATCACTGTTTATGTTTATCAACTTGCATCGCAAGTAAACAAAAAAGACATATAAATGTACAAATAAAGGCTGTAAATGGCAGTTTTTGGTGTCATGTCATTGAAAATCATTGTGCGGTTTCTTCGTGACAACGTTACAGCATGTTTGCGATGTTATCTTTTCCAGCTACGGTGTTTTATGACCACATGTTTGATAAATTAATCGATTGCACTGGACTTAACGGCACATTTAAACATTTATTCGGTAATATCGCACTGATTTGAGCATCTAACCATAGATTTCCGGCATCAAATTCGAGCACCAGGTACTTGTTTCAATATATATCAATTTGTACTGCCTAACTCCCCTTTCAGATAAATTACTGACAGGTGATGACAATTAGATGACATCATCATCATCATCATCATCATCATCATCATCATCATCATCATCATCATCATCATCATCATCATCATCATCATCATCATCATCATCATCATCATCATCATAATAATAATAATAATCATCATTTTTATCGTTACCTTGGAGTTTCACCGGTAAGATTTTCGTTATGCCTTCTTAGATTTGGTACAGGTGGAGAATAAGCTATTTAAAAATGAGAACAAGGTGGATCTTGATCAGACAGTGCACATGCAAAGTCTGATCTGGATCCATGTTGGTCGCAAAAGCCTAAATGAACGTTTCCAGATCTATACTGTAATGTTTGTCATTACCATTATCACCATTTATTCTAAGGAGGATCCACTGTTTCACACATCCCAGGCCCGTACGAACAGGGGGACTCTGGAGCCGCCCCCCCCATAGTTGGCAAAAATGCCGAATTTTCATCATTTCACATTTAAAACTTATGGCAAATCTAATTTACCCCCCCCCCCCCAATATTAGACACTGGCCCAGACAGGGCCCATATGGAATTGCTTTCTACGGGCATGCATTCTAAAGTATACTAACGGGAAAAGTTAACTGTGTGCATTTCCTTTTCAATTAACACCTTGACTGCATACGGTACATGAATAAAATTTTACAAATGCACATTTAATCTTTTACTTTCAATAATTGTCAATGTATTACTATACTTGTTATTACCGTAACAATTCCTGAAAGTGGATAAGGATAAGATTCGCTTTTACAAGACATTTTCGAGTGTGATCACCGTTGGTATTAATACATGCTATGCAATTGTCCTTAGAAAACAATAGATGCTGTCTAACCCACTGAAGGTAATGTTGTCAATAACATCGTAGCAAGACTATGGGTATCGCAAGACGTCTGAAACGGATGGTCTAATCCGTTAATCAGCCTCTACTGCTGATAGAACTCAACTCAGGAAGCAATCTAGCCTATCTGTAACGTTTGCCCTTTTCTGTCGATTTCACAGGTAGTCGTTCCGATAATGGTTGTCTTGTCGGAATGACGTCACGTGTAGACGTTGGATGTGTTGGAATCGTCTCAAAATTGTAGCATGGCAAGCAAATCGAAAACAGTCTAATTAATGGGGTAATTCGACTGTTTTCGATTTACTTGCAATGCTTCAATATCTTGTATTAATTTCGGTACATTTATGAATAATCCTAAAATTGGCGACCATTTGCATTAGACAAGTGGCTACTTTCTTATGACGGGGAGTATATTTGTGCTACTATAATTAAATCCATTTGTTTCAATATTTTAGATTTCTTAAAGATAAAATGTTAAAAAAAGACGTCTCACTACATTTCTCCTGAAACAAAAGTTTACGCTCATGATCTGTTTTCATGACTTTATAACATCGCCGCCAAACAATACGACGTCGTTCCCACGTTTTGTGTAATTGACGTTGAAGTGCGTATAGCAAACATTGAATCAAAAGAAGAATAGATTTATACTGAAAATAATTTGGCTCATTTTTTCTTAACATTTTTCTTTCATATTTTCTTAATTAGTACACATATTTTAACTTCTCAACATATAAAATCAATGTATTTTGACATCTAGAGCAGTCAGCTAGACAAACTGGCGGACGGGTAGAAAAACGGACGGACGGGCAAACGAAGCACTATATCTATATGGTGGTCATTACTGAAAGCCTTCTAATTGGGGGCTGCAATACCAGATAGGCCTATTGTTTTGGAAATGATTATTGTATACCATTAATTCGTCTTTGAAAAAGAATATATTTTATCTACTACGGTATATATAGACCTAGTGACGGTTTTCGGATAAACACTAGTGCTTCGTCGGCGTAAATCTAAAACGTCACAAACTCAACTTTATTGAAGCTGCAGTTACGGGATTTTATAACAACACCTACGATTTATCCATATCTAACCGAAAACCCATTCTGTTGTTAGGACAAAAGTCATTGCAATTCGAACAGCCATTGAAAATGTTCACGGTATCATAAATAAACCGTACAAGTCCCCTTCAAAAAACGTTAACTACGATTTTCACATCGGAAAAAACTTCTACTCCAAGAATTGTAATACCAACTTCAGAATCAGTTAGAGAAATAAAATAACAAAACTGACAATAGCCTCTAAGTGTCTCTCCGATTCGTCCATATTGTTTTGGGCGGATAAACACGTGCAAATCGTTGTGTACATGCTCAAACTAGTAAAACTGGTTTTTAAACGCGCATTTAAACATGAAGTATCTGTACCTTGTGTTCATGAAAAATGTTCCTCGCTTTGTCCGAGTTCACCACCAGTGTTTACAAGTGTGTGTAAATTGATGCATTTCGTATGGCCAGAAAGGGGTGTTTTTCATTATGGGTCTTCTACCTTAAGGAGTTGAAAAACGCTTTAGTGCAAACTAAGAATGCTATCTCGCATGCTTTCATTGTCTCTTAAATTAATTTTGTGCACTCCAGATGCCGTGCAAACGGCGGACATACAAGCTCCCAGTTTTATAGTGTTGACGTCACTTTTGTGACGTTATAGTGTAAAGCAAATGATTTCTTCAAAGCCTGTTTTCATACTCCTCTTTTTGAATGTAGGCAATGATTTTATTAACTGGCAAACTGTTTTAAAAATGTTAAATTCGACCTCATCCAACGTATCGACCATGTGACGTTTTAGACCTATCTTTGTCGCGTTGTTAAAATAAAATTGAATCAGCAAAACTTGTCGAAACTATGTTTTTAATACTCCCGAACAACATTGAATAAAGACATGGTGAATTAGAAAATCACTGAAAGTGATCATACCCCCCAACAGTGCTGTTTTTGTGCATTTTGAGAAATGCATTTAATTTGAACTGTGAGATGATCAATTGAGAAATACAGCTAACAAAACTCAACAGACATGAACATGCATTGAATACAATCACTCAAGGGACATTCCTGCCAAGTTTGATTCAAATTGGCCTAATAATTGATTTTTAAAGATTTTTCACATGATTTAGTCTGTTAAGCCCTACACAGCCACGCCAACAATTTTGAACAAATCAAAAATTCACGAACAAGTTTTGGAAAGGGTCACACAAGGAACGTTCCTGCCAAGTTTGGTAATAATTGGCCTAGTGGTTATGGAGAATACTTTTGAAGAATTATCTAACGATTTCTCGAAGTCAGATAAGCCACACCCTGCCATGCCCACATTCCTGACAAGTTTGGTTCAAATTGGCCAGATAATTTATTTTTAAAGATTTTTCACATGATTTCTTTAAGTCAGATTAGCCCCGCCCAACAAAGCCCATAATTTTAATGAATCAAAATTCACGAACAATTTTGAAAAGGATCACCAAGGAACATTCCTGCCAAGTTTGGTGTGCATTTGCCCAGTGGTTAAGGAGAAGATTTTTGAAAAATCATATAAGTCTGATAAGCCCCGCCCTTCCGCGCCCACATTTTTCACCCAATCAAAAATTCATGAACATGTGTTGAATACAGTCGCTCAATGAACATTCTTGCAAAGTTTGATTTGAAATGGCCAAAAAATTGATTTTTTAAGATTTTTTGCATGATTTCTCTAAGTCTGATGAGCCTAGCCCTGCCACGGCCATAATTTTAAACGAATAAAAAATTCACGAACAAGTTTTAAAGAGGGTCACCGAAGAAACATTCCTGCCAAATTTGGTAAGAATTGGCCCAGTGGTTCAGGAGAAGAAGATTTTTGAAGAATTATCTATTAATTTCGCAAAGTCTGATAAACCCCGCCCTGCTACGCCCACATTTTTTGACGAATCAAAAAAAATTCATGAATACGTGTTGAATACAGTCACTCAAGGGGCATTCCTGCCAAGTTTGGTTCAAACTGGCCAGATATTTGATTTTAAAGATTTTTCACATGATTTCCCTTAGTCTGATAAGCCTAGCCCTGCCACGCCCACAATTTTTGACAAATCAAAAATTCACGAACAAGTTTAGAAAAGGGTCACCCAAGGAACATTCCTGCCAAGTTTGGTAATAATCGGCTGAGTGGTTGAGGAGGAGAAGATTTTTGAAGAATTATCGAATGATTTCGTGAAGTCTGATAAGCTCCGCCCTGCCACGCCCACATTTTTCACCCAATTCAAAATTCGTGAACATGTGTTGAATACAGTCACTCTAGGGACATTCCTGCCAAGTTTTGTTCAAATTGGCCAGATAATTGGTTTTTAAAGATTTTTCAAATGATTTCTCCGAGTCCGATAAGCCCCGCCCTGCCACGCCCACAATTTTTGACAAATCAAAAATTCACGAACAAATTTTGAAAAGGGTTACCCAAGGAACATCTCTGCCAAGTTTTGTAAGAATCGGCTGAGTGGTTGAGGAGGAGAAGATTTTTGAAGAATTGTCGAATGATTTCGTGAAGTCTGATAAGCCCCGCCCTGCCATGCCCACATTTTTCACCTAATCAAAAATTCTTGAACATGTGTTGAATACAGTCACTCAAGGGACATTCCTGCCAGGTTTGGTTCAAATTGGCCAGATATTTGATTTTTAAAGATTTTTCATATGATTTCTCTAAGTCGGATTAGCCCCGCCCCGCCCTGCCACGCCCACAATTTTTGACGAATCAAAAATTCACGAACAAGTTTTAAAAAGGGTTATCCAAGGAACATTCCTGCCAAGTTTGGTAAGAATTGACTTAGTGGTTGAGGAGGAGAAGATTTTTAAAGAAAAAACTAACAGACGAACCAACAGACAGACAGACCAACAGACCAACGGACAGGCTGACTCCTATATACCCCCCAAATTGAATTTGGGGGGTATAATTATTCAGGTTTTTGTTAAGATGCATGTGCATGCATTTCGAAATCGTAAAACGCACGTGCACTCTGGACGAGGTAAATGACAGGTAAAATCAAATTTATTTTTGACTAAAATAAATGGAAAATAGGTCATCTACTGAAATATGAAAAATCAAGGGGATTGCTTGAGCGATAACTTAGTTATACAAAAATCAAAAGTGAGGAGTTAGCTGTGCGGTTAAGTGTATGCCCCCCCCCCCGAATATTTTTCGGGGAGCATAAAAATCTGCAAGGTGAATGAGTCCACTTAGACTGTGCTCAAATGTCTCAATGAAGATGGCCTTACTGCTTAACCTTCCTGACGACCTATTCTTAGCATAACTTACAGAAAATCTCAGCAACACAATAGGGAGAGGCACATATACTAACCCAAACTGCCAACGCAACAAGACATTTTGTTGTAACTTTTTAATGAGATATGATAGAACAACGAAACTTCAGATTTCATTATTCTATATAGTGATTTTATTGTCCACATAAAAAAGTAAGAATTGTTATGCTTCGCTGAACACAGAATCCCTGGTTCAAAACCATAGATCCACGCTGCACGTGCAACAGTGCGTGTAATAAACCGGCGCACGTGCATTTTTGGAAAGTCGCAAGATAACCCGATAAGATTAGGTAAAAAAATTGTCTGGTGATAGACAAAAAAGGCCTCAAATTAGCATTGTCCCGAAAGGCGCAGGTGATTGGATTGTTCCTGGCTGACTGTGGTTACACGGCTATTGGCCTTTGCGTGGTCTACGATAGCATGACTATAGCGGAAGTTTCAACAAACCAGTATGTTCAATTATTCTTACTCATTAACCATGTCTGAATGTGTTAGAAGTTCCATTTGGATTAAAAAATCCATTTTTGTTGTTATTTTCAAGGTCATTTATTTTTCTTGCTTACGTTTCTTTTGACGTTTCCGGTAATGTTTATGACATGCCAAGAGCCTTCAGAATTCGTGTAACTACCATTGTACAGGACAACAGGTTGAGAAACCAAATTCTCAGAGAACGGTTTCGGCTAGCAACAAAAAGACTGCTGCAACTGCTTGGAACCACGGTCGCCGTTTAAGTGCACAGACACGTAACAAGTTACGCAAACGTGGGTTGCAAACCCGACGTTCTTATTTGGGTCCCAGTTTACTACCTATGCGCACACGAGTCTGTCTCAAGTGGTGCAACGCCCGAAAGTGGTAATCTGACCTCCTTAGCAAATATGGAACCAGCTTGACATGCGTTTACGTCAACGCCCACTCCAACCACAGACCTTGCGTGAGATGGGCCAAACATTAATTCAAGAGTGACAGAATATTCCTATAAACGTTTGTCGACGTAAGTTACGGTTCGATGTCACAGATAGGTTGTGCTGTGTTCAATGCTACAGGAGGACACACGAGATACTGATCTTGGTTTCATTTTTGAAACACACCCCGGCATTACGTTTGTAACGTTATTTGCGTTACGGAATCGGTTTAGAACGATCTGTTTTTCCTGGTGATATCATAATGGTCAGCGGTCAAAATGAAGTCAAAATCAACGAATTCACATTTTCAATAATCAAAATATTGTAATTTAAAGTTCGTGTTGCGTTGGCTCTTTGGGTTAGTATAGGATATGCTAAGTGAAACATCATTTCCCATGACATACTTGTTGTTTTGAGTCAGTAGTATTGTAAGGAGGGATATTAATTGAACAGACAGTATGTTGGTCTTGTGACATTGTAACGAAATCTTTAAGCATATTATGGTGCAGAGTACGAAAAGATTTAATTAGTTTATTGGACGATTATGTTCAAGCATGTACTACTATAGTTCATCATGGATATGGTTGTCGACTATTGAGGCTGTTGACTGGCCAGCGAAATCCGCTTGCCTAAACCCTATTGAGCAGGACATGCCTGTCTGTGCACTTTCATTGAAAGTGCTTTGTAACAAAAATCACACAAGTTTGGTGTAAAACGCTTGTAAACTTTGTCAGGATCTTGTGACAGAATGATGACACTCCGAAGGATAATTTGTGAAGTCATAGACTGCACGGTGGATAATCACGTGATACAATATTTTCAGAAAATCTTCAATAATTTTGTTAATATACGACCGATTTGAATTCGGTTTGAAGCAGATAATGTGGACAGACGACACGCATTAGATGGACGTGGTTGATTTTTGAAAACACGACTGATAAAAAAGTTATTGAAGATAAACCAGCGTTTTGGTTTATCTTCAATAACTTTTTTATCAGTAGATTTTTCAAAAATCCACGTTCAGCTTATTCCTGGCATTATTCCGCCTTCTCTGCTTCAAACCGAATTCAAATCGGTCAAATATTAAAAAAGATATTGAAGATTATTGGAAATTCTGAGTCGCGTGATTATACACCGTGGACTGTGTAGAGAGTGTCGTAATGACAGAATTTACACAATTTCATGAATGTTTTAACATGGACGAAGAATTACGTCCAAAGCCGAAATATGATTTTAAGGCCTGGTCACATACAATTCCATGTCCACATCGTGTCCACTTAGGGCCAAAATATACTGTATGAATGACCATTTTAGCACATGCTCTGGCCATTATGTGGACACAGAAGTGTGTATGTAAGCAGGTAAATTTTCAAAGTGATTTTGATAGTGTAGAGTAGAAACTGAGTCTTGTTTGTATATGAATAGGTAAGCAAGTTTTTAATTTGGAACCTGGTCCTAGACTACCATGATATTTGATGAGATAAAGTAATAACTGATTTTATTATTGATTTATAAGCGCTAACCAATGTTAATACAACCGGATCCTGTTGCTGAATCTTTGGTTATGACCAAGAACCCCAAATGTTGAGCGTTTAGAGAAAATTTCGTCAAAATTGGTACATCCATAAGACTTATTTTAAAAGATGAGTGTGTGATGTGTCTTATTACATCTCACAAAACTGATAAATGTGTTTCATTGTTTTCAAAGTTTATGTAAGTGCTAATGACAATTTTTATAAAAATGAGTTTGAACATTTAGTTATGGTAGCTTTCAATACAGTAAACCACAATTACGCTAATGGTAACAAATTATGTCCAGAAAATCCCTTGTAATGGCAAGACGGCAGTGTGTCTATTTTGTTTTCAAAATGAAAAATAAACATTTTAACCAGTCTTTACAAGTCATATCTAATATATTTTATCAACAATTTTAAGAATTTAGATAAGGACCAAATTATGACAGTGAACTGCAATTTCACTTCGTTGTTGTGGTCGCCGTTGTTGTTGTTATTTATATATTGTTTGCAATGGTATGTTGACAGAGACAAAAAAAACCCCAAATAACCTTGAAAGAAGGAAAATACATACATCTTGGTATATTCAAATTGTAAATTGAACGAAAAAAGAATCCGAAAAATATTCATTTCGAAAGATATGTCAATGTGAATTACTTCCCTTTATTGATCATTTTTGGCTAATTGTCCGTATTTTTTTTTTTTATTAAAATTCCATTTCAAAATATAGATATTTCTTATCCATGTAATATGTTTGACATTTCGAGAGTAATTTAGAAACATGATAACTGCAAGATGGACCATTACATGTGAAACAAGAGTGCCTGAAAGGCACTGATATCGCTCACCTGAGTTCTTCGTGTATTTGATTGTGTAGAATATAAATTTTGTTGTAAACAAATATATATGTCAGTATTATGTCAAATTACATTATTGTAAACTAGAATATCACTGAAAGTGATCATACCCCCCATTGATTTTTCACATGATTTCTCCTAGTCCGATAAGCCCCGCCCTGCCACGCCAACAATTTTTGACAAATCAAAAATTCACGAAAAAGTTTTGAAAAGGGTCACCCAAGGGACATTCCTTTCAAGTTTGGTAATAATAAGCCCAGTGGTTAAGGAGGAGAAGATTTTTGAATAATTATCTTACGATTTCTCGAAGTCTGATAAGCCCCGCCCTGCCACGCCCACAATTTTCACCGAATCAAAAATTCATGAGCATGTGTTGAAAACAGTCACTCAAGGGACATTTTTGCCAAGCTTGATTCTAATTGGCCTGATAATTGATTTTTAAAGATTTTTCACATGATTTCTCTAAGTCCGATAAGCCCCGCCCTGCCACGCCCACAATTTTTGACGAATCAAAATTTCACGAACAAGTTTTGAAAAGGGTCACCCAATAAACACATCTGCCAAGTTTGGAAATAATTGGCAAAGTGGTTGAGGAGGAGAAGACTTTTGAAGAATTACCTAAAGATTTCTTTTAGTCTGATAAGCCCCGCCCTGCCACGCCCACAATTTTTGACAAATCATAAATTCACGAACAAGTTTTGAAAAGGGTCACCCAATAAACATTCCTTTCAAGTTTGGTAAGAATCAGCCCAATGGTTAAGGAGAAGAAGATTTTTGAATAACTATCTTACGATTTCTCGAAGTCTGATAAGCCCCGCCCTGGCCCGCCCACAATTTTCACCGAATCAAAAATTCATGAGCATGTGTTGAAAACAGTCACTCAAGGGACATTTCTGCCAAGCTTGATTCAAATTGGCCTGATAATTGATTTTTAAAGATTTTTCAAATGATTTCTCTAAGTTCGATAAGCCCCGCCCTGCCACGCCCACAATTTTTGACGAATCAAAAATTCACGAACAAGTTTTGAAAAGGGTCACTCAAGGAACATTTCTGCCAAGTTTGGAAATAATTGGCCTAGTGGTTGAGGAGGAGAAGAGTTTTGAAGAATTCCCTAATGATTTCTTTAAGTCTGATAAGCCCCGCCCTGCCACGCCCACAATTTTTGACAAATCAAAAATTCATGAACAAGTTTTGAAAAGGGTCACCCAATAAACATTCCTTTCAAGTTTGGTAAGAATCAGCCCAATGGTTAAGGAGAAGAAGATTTTTGAATAACTATCTTACGATTTCTCGAAGTCTGATAAGCCCCGCCCTGGCCCGCCCACAATTTTCACCGAATCAAAAATTCATGAGCATGTGTTGAAAACAGTCACTCAAGGGACATTTCTGCCATGCTTGATTCAAATTGGCCTGATAATTGATTTTTAAAGATTTTTCAAATGATTTCTCTAAGTTCGATAAGCCCCGCCCTGCCACGCCCACAATTTTTGACGAATCAAAGATTCACGAACAAGTTTTGAAAAGGGTCACTCAAGGAACATTTCTGCCAAGTTTGGAAATAATTGGCCTAGTGGTTGAGGAGGAGAAGAGTTTTGAAGAATTCCCTAATGATTTCTTTAAGTCTGATAAGCCCCGCCCTGCCACGCCCACAATTTTTGACGAATCAAAAATTCATGAACAAGTTTTGAAAAGGGTCACCCAAGGAACATTTCTGCCAAGTTTGGAAAGAATTGGCCCAATGGTTGAGGAGGAGAAGATTTTTGAAGAATTTCCTAATGATTTCTTTAAGTCTGATAAGCCCCGCCCTGCCACGCCCACATTTTTTGACGAATCAAAAATTCACGAACAAGTTTTGAAAAGGGTCACCCAAGGAACATTTCTGCCAAGTTTGGAAAGAATTGGCCCAGTGGTTGAGGAGGAGAAGATGTTTAAAGCAATTGTTGACGACTTCCGACGACCGACGACCGACGCACGACGCACGAAGCACGACGCACGCCGGACACAGGGTGATCACAAAAGCTCACCTTGAGCATGTTGCTCAGGTGAGCTAAAAACAGGCTTTGGCCGCCATCTTGGACGCCATCTTGTTTATAGGATTATGCTCAATGATGCCAGAATGGCATCACTTGCTCCCACAATCCACTATGTCTCCTCTATCAGAAAATGTAATAACATTGTTATGCTCCCCGAAAAAATTCAGTGGAGCATATAGTCGCCACGCTTTCCGTCCGTATGTCCGTCCGTGTGTCTGTCCGTCTGTCCACAGCTAGATCTCAGCAACTCTTGGACCAAGTTCAACGAAACTTCACGTGAACTGCCTGGGATAATACCTAGGGACCTTTTTCTCCGTTTCTTAATTTGAGGCTGCGTCATGGAAAAAAGGGGCCTTAGTGTAAAAAATAGTTTTTTTTCTCTAATTTCTCTTCATCTAATGGACAGAATTTAATGAAATTTTGTACTGATAAATAATGTGTGTTCCAAAAAAGCTGTCAAGAGAAAAGGGGGCTTATTTTATAATAGTTTTTATTTTGTGACAAACACTTATTCGGGGAGCATAATCCGTCTATGACGGGTCTTGTCTATAGACGCTATTTCATGGTCATCTTGGTTTGCTGCCGGACTCTAATGAATTTCTTGGGAACTAGTTTCTTGTGCGGTCGTGACCTTTCATGGGGTGTGTCACATGCAGATCACGAAAGAGATGGAAAATTTCAAGGATGGCTGTGTTCACGGGGGCGTGATTTTAGCCGATGGTGCTATTGATACCACTTTCTTGGAAGTAAATTGAAGACCAGGAAGACTAAGTAAAATGTGCCACAGAGACTTCTAAAGAAGCTAGAAGCTGCCAAATTGACCGATTTTCCTATATATTAAATAGGCCCGTTTCGTTGAGGAGTGTCACCTGTATGTGTAAAAAATCTGGCGAGGGCTTACTTTTGGAGATAATGGTTGACAAAAGGGGCGAGTAAATTGACACGAGAAGCTGATCCTTTTTCCCAATAATGCGCAGCATTCATCCTTCAATTGTTCAACACATTTTAAATATAGACAAGTTATTTCAGTTGTTGTTTGGTAAAGTGGGGGATTAAACTTAAAATCTGAGTAATTTTAAATCTTTTATATATTTACCCGACCCAAAATCGGCTTCGACTGCTATCGATCCATTCACTTCAGCTCCGAGGTCTGCAAAGTCGGTCGGTTTCATGTTTACATAGTTTGTGGTAAAAATATATTCCCACTGTCGGTCCATGTTGGATCTGTATTTCTCGAAGAGAGGCAATTCGGCGACTTTACTTTTGAGGAACCTTCTATTATTGCAAACAATAATGGCGTGAAATTTTTTATCGCCATCACTGATACTGACTTCAGTTATTACGTCGAACGATAGATAATCGTTTGCTAGTCCAATCACTTGCATTGACAGTGAAATAAAAGCCCCTGAAAAATAAACAAAATTAATAAACCAAATTGTGTATACCAGTTGGTTTTTGTTCACCAACAATAATTCTTAAAGAGACATTACGTTCCCACTTAATTTAACGGTGTGTTTTGATACCAACATTTGTTTAAATCATTGTGAGACGAGATTTTGTAGCCGAAAGAAAATCGAACAGTATACGACAAGTTTGCAGTAAGTTTACTTTTGCCATGACACATCATAATCTGACAATACCACAGCAATATACACGTGGTCAGGCGAATAGAAACAGTCTATGTAAAGTTTATCCAAATAAGGATTTAAATGTAGACGGAATTGTGTCAATGAACACGTTTAAGTCATATTTTCCCTGACGCAGCGTAAAATAGAGAAAGAATTGCAGGATTTGTGTCAAGGAGAATGTTTGTAATAGCGAACAGTTTTCCCACTTTTGTGTGCTAAAAATAGGCTTCTGATGGGAATACCCCCAACAACGTTCGCCGGGTACCAGTCTAATGTTTTGTTTATCGGTCATGAATCGGACATTTTTTTTCGTAACAGTGTTAGCAAAAAATTATTATTTTCAAGCGAGATATTAGTCGATCATAGATAATGCAGGCGGAAACTAAAACTACGAAACATTGGGCATATGCAACATGCAACATTGCTTCCAGATTCGGAGACAGGCCAGAAATGACAAACGTTTTTTCTTGATATTTCTCAACAGCTTAACCAGAAAAAACATCGAAAAGTCACGAAGTATTAGATATGATCATGAAACTTTTCGGGTAGATAGATCTCACATAGGAGAAGTGCAACGTACAAGGAGCATAACTCTACCTTGCTTATTAGTCCCCCACCGGTTACCGGTGCTCGATTCCGTCCGTCTGTCTGTCCATCTGTCCGTCCGTCTGTCCGTCACACTTTTGTCCGGGCCATATCTACCAAACCATTTGTGCTAGCAACTTCAAACTTTGTCCACTTATAGATCTCATTGAGGAGAAGTGTCATGTTTAAGAACTGTTACTTTGCCACGCCCATTTTTTTGACTTATTGCCCTTTGTTGTTTTTACCCTTACATTCTCGTCCGGAATATATCTCCTAAACCATAAGTGCTAGAAACATCAAACTTTGTACTCTTATAGATCTCATTGAGGACAAGTGTCATGTTTAAGAACTGTTACTCTGTCATGCCCACGTTTTGACTTATTGCCCTTTGTTGTTTTTACCCTTACATTCTCGCCCGGAATATATATCCTAAACCATAAGTGCCAGCAACTTCAAACTTGGTATATTTATAGATTTATATCATTGAGGAGAGCCCACTTTTGGAGTTATTGCCCTTGGTTGTTTTTACCCTTATATTTTTGTTCTGGACATATTGTCCAAAACCTAAAGTTCTAGCAACTTCAAACTTTATATACAGTTATAGATCTAGTAAGTAGGAGATATATTATAAGAAAGGACTTTTTGTTATCCGGTGGGGGACTTCTGTATTGCATCGCAATACGACATGCACTTGTTTTTTGAGTTATTGCCCTTTGTCGTAGTGAAAGCCTGTGGGGGTATCAAATCACATTCAGCAACAAATTCTATTTTTTTTTCTATATTAACTCTTACCCAAACAAGACCGGTTTTGACGTCCCCAACAGAAAATTCTTTGGATATTGATGATCATTCTTCTTTTGCCTCAATATTTTCTCTGAGATAAAACACTTAAGGTATTCTCATCCGTTTTGTCATCTGCAGACTTTTTTTCAATTTGGCCCAACATGACATTTTGTCGTTTTGGAAAGGGTAAGCGAGTACGCACGAGCGGCACGACGAAGCCAAGTCAGGACCGTATGTGTAAACATTACTCGTCAACTGGTTATTTCATAGTTACAGATCTTAAAAAGTACACGACAGTGCAGCAACCTTCTCAACTCTGAATTAGAATGTTTCTCAACAAATGATTACGGCAATCCAACTCTTAGAATGTCATCTTCGGCAAGTTGAACGTGGAAAAACTTAGCGAGATTCACAGCCATATTTGTACGATAAGGGATTCCCAATCTATTTTTAGACCAATGAGGCGTGACGATGACGTATTTGTTTACACGAGAAAACCGAACCTTATTATGATCGCCCTTTCGATGACACAGCATATTAAGGAAAAACCTCAAGAATGGACGGAAAGACAGACAGGCGGATATACAAAGAAGATAACATCAAGAATCAAAAGTTTTGGAGGCATTGTAAAGACGTAGACATTTTGAGAATCCTTTTCTCCGAAAATGTTAAAAAAACTAGGATGCATACTTTTTTGCCTCTCAGTATATCATTGTGTTAAATACCCTTATAATAGCAATTCCAAGTCCTTCTCGTAACTACAACCGATCAGGACACCCAATTGGTAAATTAAAATTCATTTAAAGCTGAATAACTTCACTGTACTGTACAGTTTAAATCAGTTTTTCTTCATGATATTCGAGTATTTGCAACATGTTATATATAACACAAGAAAATATTTGTCATTGCAATAATAATTTCCGCACTCACAGTAACGAAAACAGTAATTAATGCAAGGACACTTATTGCGATGGCAAATACCATCATTTTCTAAAAAAGCCAAAATAACAGAGAGAAGGAATGTTTCATGCAGACAAAACATGTTTCCAAATCTAAATAAGATTTGATTTTATTGGGGTTTTACGGCGTTTGCAACTTCTATGGTAATATCGCGGCGACTGGAGCACCTAACCGTGGGTTCCTGGTATTTCTCGCACCAGTACAACCACAATATCCAAACCGAGCCTCCAGCTGCTCTCTCACATAGATGATTCACACCCATTGGTGAGAGACAAGGACTATTTCTAAATAAGAAAAGAAGAGCTATTTCTTTAAATGACATTGTGCAATATAGTCCGCATATCTTAAAATACGGAAAATAAAATCTACGCGACCAACTACTTACTTTTTATTCCTTTTAACTTCGCAATGAGTCAGAGTTTTCCTCAATTGAACATCATGGTATGTTATTGCTTTGTATGAGTGTTTCGACCTTATTTATTGATTATTCAAAGAAAATTCAGTCAAAACCAGTATATCGGGTGGGGGACACTAAGGTCTAGTATAGTAATTTCATGATATTCATTCACAGTTTTACAAAATTAACATATGTAAACAACACAATTTGGAAATCAACACGTCTATGATTTTGTACACAATCACAATGTAGGAACAAGAGTGAGTGTTCACTTGGTTTTGAGTGACAACTTTGGTGTTTGTACATCGAGAAAACGCCACTTGGAAAACATCGGCGTTAAATATTGATAAGAATTTATATTTTTGTTCCGGATAAACACAAAACTATCGTCAGACATGTCTACTGAGCTCTTTGCTTAATATTCCCTGAAGTATTTTTAGAGCGATCGGTGTTATTAGTTCTAGATTTAAACATTTTCAGGCCCGATTTACTTAGGCATGAAGTAAAGCGGGTGATTTAGCGGATACGAATTTAAAATTGGTTTGATCCAAATAAGAGGTAAATTAGACACGACACTTTCTAGATATGGCGGATCTTTTATGAGGGACGTTCAATTAATTTTGGAACTGGGGTTCTTTAAACCATTGATATGTCGCAATTCAATTTAAAGTTTCTTCGGAGTAGTCCTCTTTGATACCCACGCACTTCTGAAGTTCTGAGATCCATTACTTATATGCCAATAAAATTGCCTCTTTTGGAACACCCTTCGCAAACTGGTAAATTGCACTGCATATGGAACATGAAGGCCTATACCGACGACCAGTGGCTTTTTTCGTCATCATGGGAAACACAAAAAAGCCAATCGGGCTTAAGCCCGGCTATAAGGATTGATGAAGACGTTGTGCAGCATGTGTCTCTTTTAGGAAGTCTTAGACAAGGTGACACCTGTGGACAGCTCTGTTGTTATGGATTTGGTACATGCCTCTTTAGCCGGTCTTAGACCTGCTCTTTTCGTGATATTTCTTTACTTTCGCCGACATACATTTCTTGTATGAATGACCGGTGATAGTGGTACTATTTGAAACAGTAATTTGAACAATACATCCGTTGCATTTGGAAATTATTAATTTCACTTTAAAGAATTTTGATTGGTCTATAAACGTGGGCGCGGCAGGGTTGGGCTTATCAGACTTAGATAAATCACCAAATAATTCTTTAAAAATATACCATATGGCAGGTTTTGACAAAACTTGGCAGAAATTTACCTTGGGTGACCCTTTACGTAAATTGTCAGTGAAAATTTGATTGGTCCATAAATGTGGGCATGGCAGGGCGGGGCTTACCATACTTATAGAAATCACAAAATAATTTAAAAAAAATCAAATATGTGGCCAATTTTTACCATACTTGGCAGAGATTTACCTTCGGTAACTCTTTACTTAAATAGTAGGTGAAATTCTGATTGGTCCATAAATGTGGGCGTGGATGTATCAGACTTACAGAAATCACAAAATAATTCTTTAAAATTCAACCATTCTGCCAATTTCGACCAACTTGCCAGAAATTATATTGGGTAACTATTTACTTAAATTGTCAGTGAAATTTTGATTGGTCCACAAATGTGGGCGTGGCAGGGTGGGCTTATTAGACCCATTGGAGAAATCATAAAATAATTTTTTAAATAAATAAACCAATGGGCCAATGTAGACCAAATTTGGCAGTAATGTTCCTTAGGTTGCCCTTTATTTAAATTGTTTATGAAATTTTGATTGACCCATTAATGTTGGCGTGGTAGGCGGCCCTTATCAGAATGGGAGAAATCACGAAATTATTCTTTAAAAACAACCATTTGGTCAATTTATTACAAACTTTACAGAAATTTTCATGGGTTAGTCCTTTACTTAAATTATTAGTGAAATTTTGGTCTATAAATATACATAGGTGTAATAGGGCATGGCTTATCAGAATTGGACATACTATGAAATAATTCTTTGAAATTAAACCAATATGGCAATCCAGTCCAAACTTGGCAGAAATGTTCCTTGGGCAACCCTCTTCAAGATTTGGCAGTGCAAGGCTGACAAGAAATCATGAAATAATTCTTTTACTTTAACCTGTGTAGAGCGATTCAGGTCCTCTTGGGCCTCTTGTTAACTTTCTAACAACAGACGTATATTCAACGTTCGAATATCCACAAATCCGATATAGTTCATTATATACATGCAATACAGAAGCTTCAACGCCTATGCGACCTTTAATGTAGACCCATACAGGCTACTTCAGTTCGTTTTCCATTTTGCGATCAGCGAACTAGCCAGTGTTTATGACTGAACTAATTTAAAAGTTCATTAACTTTTGAAAGAGACAACGAACTTGTCTCAAATTTTGACCAAGTATAGACAGTAATTTTACCGTCAAATATTCGCAAGCACCACTTGTTCTATAGAACCGTGAGGTATGGTGGACCATTAGTAGCACTTTTAATTGAACGCCCCTCGTAAACAACACCCGTTAAAACAGACATCGAAGCGGAGAAAAAATGAAGAGAAAATGAGAAAATTGTCATGATGGAGAATCACGTCACCCAATTTCAGAAAATCTTTAATAACTGTCTAATTACTTAAGTCCGTCTGATGACCCAGGTAAAAATGATTTCGCTGCACCCCCCTAGATACCAAGGTTGTTATATACCATTTTAAAGCTTGACATATACTGGATACGACGTGCAATGTTGTCAAGTTGTAAACCTGTGCAGATCACGTGGAAACGCACAAATATGTGGATGGGGTAAGATAACATTTGAGTTATTTGAAATACATTTGTCAAATGAAAATCGTCTTAAACCCAAAAACTTAGGAATGCACTCCTTCAAATTCATGAAATTATTATGGAATGAAATAGAGAAACATACAAAACACATTTCAACCGATTATGCGTAGAAATAAGGCTCTGATATCTTGTCAATTCACATATACTGGGTGGGGTAATTTTTGCATAGTAAAACACTTGACCACTAAAACAATAATCGCTTTGTTGTTCCGTGAAACGTTTGTACAGTCGTTTTCAGATTGAATACAACTTATTTGGATCTTAGCTAAACACATTCACCAAAAATCTAATCGGATATACACAAGAAGCGGTTCTACGCTTATCTTGAAAGTACCCCCTATTTCCCAGTAAATTACAACATCGTCCGTCAAATGATTTCAAATAAGGCGGATTTGTATAGAGATCGCTGCACCCCTAACCCCCGATGTACCAAGACTGTTATATACCATTTTAAAGCTTGGAATATGCTGGACACAATGTACGATGTTGTCAAGTTTTAAACATGTGCAAGTCCCGTGTAAACAAATACATATGTGGGTGGGGTAAGATAAGATATAATTTATTTGAAACGCATTTGTCATATAAATATCGTTTTAAATCCAACAACTTAGGAATGTACTCATTCAAATTCATAAAATTATTATGGTATAAAGCAGAAGAGACATGCAAAACACATTTCAACCGATTATACGAGGTAATAAGGCTCAGATATCTCGTCCAATTGCATGTGGTGGGTGGGGTAATTTATACACAGTAAAACACTTGGTCACACAAACAAATAATCGCATTATTGTCCCGTGAAACATTTGTACAGTTGTTTTTAGATTGAATACAACTTATTTCGATCTTAGTAAATAATCTTCACTAAATATCTTTTCAGATATAAACAAGATACAGTTCTAGGCTTATCTTGAAAGCGACCCTATTTCCCTGTAAATTACAACATTGTCGTCAAATGATTTTAAATGTGAGAGTTTTTAAGGAGATCTCTGCACCCCTAACCCCTGATGTACCAAGGCTGTTATATACCAGTTAAAAGCTTGGAATATGCTGGATACAATGCATGATGTTGTCAAGTTGTAAACCTGTGTAGGTCCCGTGTAAAACACATATTTATGTGGATGGGGTAAGATAAGAAACAAATTATATGAAATACATTTGTCAAATTGAAATTGTCTTAAACGGCAGGTGGGGTGTTTTATACACAGTAATATACGTAGCCACACAAACAAATAATAGCATAATTGTTCTGTGAAACGTCAATCCAACCGTTTATAGATTAAATACAATCTTTTTTTGATCTTAGTAAAACCCCTTCACCCTATATCTTAACAGATATATACAAGACAGGGTTTTAGACTGCACTTGAATATGCCCACTGTAACTTACAACATAGTCATTTAGATGATGTCACACATGTGGGCTATTGATAGAGTAGCTGCACCCGACCACAATTTATCAAAGCTGTTATATACCATTTTAAAGCTTGATATATGCTTGATACAATGCACGATGTCGTCAGTTGAAAACCTGTAGAGATCCCGTGGAACACATAAATATGTGGATTGGGTAAAATAAACATTTTTTAATGCATTTGTCAAATATATATCGTCCTAAACCCACCTTTTAAGAAATGTTCTCATTCAAATGCATGGAATTATGATCGAAATTACCTGAAGAGATCTACTAAATACATTTCAATCAATGACACTAAGAAAAAGGTTACGGCGGATCCAGGATTTCTTCTAAATGAATCCAACTTTCTTCAATATTCGACCTCAAAAATTGGAAAATCAACTTAACTAACTTCTATTAAATAAAAAGGTGATATCAGTGTCCCGAGGTCTTGTTACAAATTTCTGTTTTGGCCCAGGGCCGATGGAATTTGGCAAATAGCGACGTTTTGTCATAAATTGGGAAACACTAAAACATGTATGATAGCTATCAATTAGACTGTATGTATGTTAAATACACTTGTAAATACTCTAGTTTAAGAACATTCATCAAAACTGTATTCAAAACGTTTGTAAATGAAGATATTGCCTTATCTTGGGGAAATCTGAGTGCTCATTGGGAATTTTCACTCAAGAATTGGAATTGTCAGTCTCAATCTAATAACGATTAGATTGTGATCAGAAAAATATTGCAGAGATTCTTTTGTGATGATTCACACCACAGATGTGCTTCCGGTGCACATAATCGCGCAATGACAGCTTACAATCGTGATGACTGCAGTAATTTTGATAACCATGGGCAACAGCCATGTAACAGCTATTGAACTCCAAAGTTGGGTGAAAACATAACATATAGGTGTAAGCTAAGACAAAAAAGCATTTAAGCAATTTTTGAGGACAGTTAACTCTTGATACAATGGTCTGATTTATTCGGAAGTGCAAATAGAAGAGTTAAACTGCAAGCACAGTTGATCACAATAGGTGAATTGTGCCCCTCATTTCTCATTTTTAATTGATTAATAAGAATAGAAAAATGTCAAAAAATGTACAAAATAAGGGGAAACATGAACTCAACAAAACCATTCTCTGAAAGAGAATTTTTGCTTAGCCTGTGGAAGTATTTCACTCCCAAACGTGTCATTCAGAAATAAAATACGTCCTTGTATTAATCATTAACGGACTGTATTATCGATTTCAAGTTGACATATATATCTTTTCATGAATCATTGCTATCCTTAGAATTATTCGTATTACTTTTCCACATCAATTTAGAAACAAAATGAATGTTGTATGCGCCTATTCCATCTGCAAATCTGCTGTTGGCCGTCATCTTGGACGCCATCATGTTATTAGTGTGTTGTCCAATGATACCAAAGTAAAATATTTTTCATTCACAAATAAATATATCTTATATCAAAAATGCTAAAATATTTTCAAAAGATGTTCTTGCTCAGATGAACTGTCCATACAAAATGTATTTTTGCTATATGACTATGGATAGTTAAGCAGAGATTATTGTAAGTTAGAGGTGAAGATCGAACATATGGGAGCAGCTTAGGTATGTCTTGTTTATATTGATGTTGTACTAATCTCCAAATAATTTGTATTTAATCTATAAATGGTTTTATTTCACACCCGAAAACAGTAAACCAATCAAATCGCCCCATTCGTACCACGTGAGTATACAATACCTAGAGCCGTATTGTACGCACGAGATAATTGCGTGAACGCACGGGATTCTCGATATTCCAAAGCGGCCAGATCGATATTTGTACGATGCACCGGTTGAACCCTCCAAATATGCATTGCACTCATTTGAACCCTACAAATATCGATTGAACCGTATAGAGGAAAATAATTGACCCGGCAGAGTGACCTTAACTGTACACAAAAATGGAAAGGTTTATTGTCCAGTGTAGATGGGAATGGTCCGCCGTAAATTTACGTAAAGGCGTGCACTGTATCCGTTATACAACATTGTCACTGGTGGTGAACTCGGACAAAGCGAGGAACATTTTTCATGAACACAAGGTACAGATACTTCATGTCACATCCGGATTTTTGTAAACAATACACGTGGTATTTTGTTTTACTTCTCTTTCCGTCTTTTTTTAAAGGATGCACTCAAATGGAAGTTACTAAGGTATGTAGATATGATTTATAATACGCACGAAAATATCAGTTTTATCAATCATTATTTTCAAATGTTATAAACGGATTGCAAGTGCACAAAGCGCATATTGAGATCATGTGGGTTGATCTTAATCGCCCGAACGAAATGGTACGATATCACTGTTTATGTTTATCAACTTGCATTGCAAGTAAACAAAAAAGACATATAAATGTACAAATAAAGGCTGTAAATGGCAGTTTTTGGTTTCATGTCATTGAAAATCATTGTGCGGTTTCTTCGTGACAACGTTGCAGCATGTTTGCGATGTTATCTTTTCCAGCTACGGTGTTTTATGACCATATGTTTGATAAATTAATCGATTGCACTGGACTTAACGGCACATTTAAACATTTATTCGGTAATATCGCACTGATTTGAGCATCTAACCATAGATTTCCGGCATCAAATTCGAGCACCAGGTACTTGTTTCAATATATATCAATTTGTACTGCCTAACTCCCCTTTCAGATAAATTACTGACAGGTGATGACAATTAGATGACATCATCATCATCATCATCATCATCATCATCATCATCATCATCATCATCATCATCATCATCATTTTTATCGTTACCTTGGAGTTTCACCGGTAAGATTTTCGTTATGCCTTCTTAAATTTGGTACAGGTGGAGAATAAGCTATTAAATGAGAACAAGATGGATCTTGATCAGACAGTGCACATGCAAAGTCTGATCTGGATCCATGTTGGTCGCAAAAGCCTAAATGAACGTTTCCAGATCTATACTGTAATGTTTGTCATTACCATTATCACCATTTATTCTAAGGAGGATCCACTGTTTCACACATCCCAGGCCCGTACGAACAGGGGGACTCTGGAGCCGCCCCCCCCCATAGTTGGCAAAAATGCCGAATTTTCATCATTTCACATTTAAAACTTATGGCAAATCTAATTTAGCCCCCCCCCCCAATATTAGACACTGGCCCAGACAGGGCCCATATGGAATTGCTTTCTACGGGCATGCATTCTAAAGTATACTAACGGGAAAAGTTAACTGTGTGTATTTCCTTTTCAATTAACACCTTGACTGCATACGGTACATGAATAAAATTTTACAAATGCACATTTAATCTTTTACTTTCAATAATTGTCAATGTATTACTATACTTGTTATTACCGTAACAATTCCTGACTGTTGATAAGGATAAGATTCGCTTTTACAAGACATTTTCGAGTGTGAACACCGTTGGTATTAATACATGCTATGCAATTGTCCTTAGAAAACAATAGATGCTGTCTAACCCACTGAAAGTAATGTTGTCAATAACATCGTAGCAAGACTATGGGTATCGCAAGACGTCTGAAACGGATGGTCTAATCCGTTAATCAGCCTCTACTGCTGATAGAACTCAACTCAGGAAGCAATCTAGCCTGTCTGTAACGTTTGCCTTTTTCTGTCGATTTCACAGGTAGTCGTTCCGATAATGGTTGTCTTGTCGGAATGACGTCACGTGTAGACGTTGGATGTGTTGGAATCGTCTCAAAATTGTAGCATGGCAAGTAAATTGAAAACAGTCTAATTAATGGGGTAATTCGACTGTTTTCGATTTACTTGCCATGCTTCAATATCTTGTATTAATTTCGGTACATTTATGAATAATCCTAAAATTGGCGACCATTTGCATTGGACAAGTGGCTACTTTCTTATGACGGGGAGTATATTTGTGCTACTATAATTAAATCCATTTGTTTCAATATTTTAGATTTCTTAAAGATAAAATGTTAAAAAAAGACGTCTCACTACATTTCTCCTGAAACAAAAGTTTAGGCTCATGATCTGTTTTCATGACTTTATAACATCGCCGCCAAACAATACGACGTCGTTCCCACGTTTTGTGTAATTGACGTTGAAGTGCGTATAGCAAACATTGAATCAAAAGAAGAATAGATCTATACTGAAAATAATTTGGCTCCTTTTTTCTTAATATTTTTCTTTCATATTTTCTTAATTAGTACACACATTTTAACTTCTCAACAAATAAAATCAATGTATTTTGACATCTAGAGCAGTCAGCTAGACAAATTGGCGGACGGGTAGAAAAACGGACGGACGGGCAAACGAAGCACTATATCTATATGGTGGTCATTACTGAAAGCCTTCTAATTGGGGGCTGCAATACCAGATAGGCCTATTGTTTTGGAAATGATTATTGTATACCATTAATTCGTCTTTGAAAAAGAATAAATTTTATCTACTACGGTATATATAGACCTAGTGACGTTTTTTCGGACAAACACTAGTGCTTCGTCGGCGTAAATCTAAAACGTCACAAACTCAACTTTATTGAAGCTGCAGTTACGGGATTTTATAACAACACCTACGATTTATCCATATTTAACCGAAAACCCATTCTATTGTTAGGACAAAAGTCATTGCAATTCGAACAGCCATTGAAAATGTTCACGGTATCATAAATAAACCGTACAAGTCCCCTTCAAAAAACGTTAACTACGATTTTCACATCGGAAAAAAAACTTCTACTCCAAGAATTGTAATACCAACTTCAGAATCAGTTAGAGAAATCAAATAACAAAACTGACAATATCCTCTAAGTGTCTCTCCGATTCGTCCATATTGTTTTGGGCGGATAAACACGTGCAAATCGTTGTGTACATGCTCAAACTAGTAAAACTGGTTTTTAAACGCGCATTTAAACATGAAGTATCTGTACCTTGTGTTCATGAAAAATGTTCCTCGCTTTGTCCGAGTTCACCACCAGTGATTGTGCCGCCATGTGAAAATAAGATTTTATCTAATCTCACTGTTGGTGAACTCGGACAAAGCGAGGAACGTTTTTCATGAACACAAGGTACAGATACTTCCTGTTTAAATGCGCGTTTAAAAAAACAGTTTTAGTAGTTTGAGCATGTACACAACGATTTGCACGTGTTTATCCGCCCAAAACAATATGGACGAATCGGAGAGACACTTAGAGGCTATTGTCAGTTTTAATATTTTATTTCTCTGACTGATTCTGAAGTTGGTATTACAATTCTTGGAGTAGAAGTTTTTTTGCGATGTGAAAATCGTAGTTAACGTTTTTTGAAGGGGACTTGTACGGTTTATTTATGATACCGTGAACATTTTCAATGGCTGTTCGAATTGCAATGACTTTTGTCCTAACAATAGAATGGGTTGTCGGTTAAATATGGATAAATCGTAGGTGTTGTTATAAAATCCCGTAACTGCAGCTTCAATAAAGTTGAGTTGTGACGTTTTAGATTTACACCAACAAAGCACTAGTGTTTGTCCGAAAAAACGTCACTAGGTCTTTATATAGTAGATAAAATTTATTCTTTTTCAAAGACGAATTAATGGTATACAATAATCATTTCCAAAACAATATGCCTATCTGGTATTGCAGCCCACAATTAGAAGCCTTTCAGTAATGACCACCATATAGATAGTGCTTCGTTTGCCCGTCCGTCCGTTTTTCTAACCGTCCGCCAATTTGTCTAGCTGACTGCTCTAGATGTCAAAATACATTGATTTTATATGTTGAGAAGTTAAAATGTGTGTACTAAAGAAGAAAATATGAAAGAAAAATATTAAGAAAAAAGGAGCCAAATTATTTTCAGTATAGATCTATTCTTCTTTTGATCCAACGTTTGCTATACGCACTTCAACGTCAATTACACAAAACGTGGGAACGACGTCGTATTGTTTGGCGGCGATGTTATAAAGTCATGAAAACAGATCATGAACGTAAACCTTTGTTTCAGGAGAAATGTAGTGAGACGTCTTTTTTAACATTTTATCTTTAAGAAATCTAAAATATTGAAACAAATGGATTTAATTATAGAAGCACAAATATACTCCCCGTCATAAGAAAGTAGCCATTTGTCTAATGCAAATGGTCGCCAATTTTAGGATATTCATAAATGTACCGAAATTAATACAAGATATTGAAGCATTGCAAGTAAATCGAAAACAGTCGAATTACCCCATTAATTAGACTGTTTTCGATTTACTTGCCATGCTACAATTTTGAGACGATTCCAACACATCCAACGTCTACACGTGACGTCATTCCGACAAGACAACCATTATCGGAACGACTACCTGTGAAATCGACAGAAAAAGGCAAACGTTACAGATAGATTGCTTCCTGAGTTGAGTTCTATCAGCAGTAGAGGCTGATTAACGGATTAGACCATCCGTTTCAGACGTCTTGCGATACCCATAGTCTTGCTACGATGTTATTGACAGACAACATTACCTTCAGTGGGTTAGACAGCATCTATTATTTTCTAAGGACAATTGCATAGCATGTATTAATACCAACGGTGTTCACACCCCGAAAATGTCTTGTAAACGCGAATCTTATCCTTATCCACTTTCAGGAATTGTTACGGTAATAACAAGTATAGTAATACATTGACAATTATTGAAAGTAAAAGATTAAATGTGCATTTGTAAAATTTTATTCATGTACCGTATGCAGTCAAGGTGTTTGTACCGTATGCAGTCAAGGTGTTAATTAAAAAGGAAATGCACACAGTTAACTTTTCTCGTTAGTGTACTTTAGAATGCATGCCCGTAGAAAGCAATTCCATATGGGCCCTGTCTGGGCCAGTGTCTTATATTGGGGGGGGGGGGGGGGGCTAAATTAGATTTGCCATAAGTTTTAAATGTGAAATGATGAAAAATCGGCATTTGTGCCAACTATGAGGGGGGGGGGGCTCCAGAGTCCCCCTGTTCGTACGGGCCTGGGATGTGTGAAACAGTGAATCCTCCTTAGAATAAATGGTGATAATGGTAATGACAAACATTACAGTATAGATCTGGAAACGTTCATTTAGGCTTTTGCGACCAACATGGATCCAGATCAGACTTTGCATGTGCACTGTCTGATCAAGATCCATCTTGTTCTCATTTAATAGCTTATTCTCCACCTGTACCAAATTTAAGGATTCATAACGAAAATCTTACCGGTGAAACTCCAAGGTAACGATAAAATGATGATGATGATGATGATGATGATGATGATGATGATGATGATGATGATGATGATGATGATGATGATGATGATGATGATGATGATGATGATGATGATGATGATGATGATGATGATGATGATGATGATGATGATGACGATGATGATGATGATGATGATGATGATGATGATGATGATGATGATGATGATGATGATGATGATGATGATGATGATGATGATGATGATGA